>CAWUFW010006341.1:807500-1168842 GCA_963921515.1 Calotriton arnoldi
GGCCCCCCTCCTGGAGCCTGTGATGGCCCTGGGGACCGCCACCCCCCAGGGCCGGCTCCTGCAGTGTCCCGGGGTGCCCACCCCCAGGACACTGCTGTTTGCTATGACAAGGCGGGAGCCTCGTGGCTCCCGTCCTGTCATAGCAAACTTGCTTTGAATTTTGGAAGAGAGAGCAGGAAACCTGCTCTCTTCCAAAATTCAAAGCAAATTGCTTTTCCACACGGGGAGCTGCATCTAAGCAGTTCCCCGTGTGGAAAAGCAATGCCGGCTCCCGCAGGAGGCGGGGAGCCGGCGGGACCGTGGCAGAGTTGGGGTCCCCCCACGTTCCCCAAAGGATAGGGCCAGGCCCGGGGGATGGGGTCCCCGGGGCAAGTAGTGGCCCGGGAGGGGACCCACGCGGCCCCCCTCCCCGAAATTATCCAATTTTTTTTAATTTATTTTTTAAAAAGGCCGGCCCCGGGGGATGGGGTCCCCGGGGCCTAAGGAGGCCTGAGGAGGGGGGCAACGCAGCCCCCTCCATGAAAAATTAAAAAAAAATATATGTGGCAATGACCCGGGGGATGGGGTCCCCTGGCCGAAATTGGCCACGGGAGGGGGGCCCACGCGGCCCCCTTCCCGTTCAGTTTTTTAAAAAAATAAATAAAAGGGGGTCAGGCCCTGGGGGATGGGAACCCCAGGGCCCAAAATAATTAAAAAGAAGGGGGGCCACACAGCCCCCCTTTTAAAAAAAACAAAAAAAAGACCGGCATCGCGCCGGAGGCCACGCCCCCTCCTTGGCAGCACTCTGCAAACGCGCCCCCTGGCGCGTTTGCAGAGGGGGAACGAATTCCCTTGAATACTGGGGTCCCTGGGGGCCAACTAGCCCACCAGGAACCTCCAGTATGCGCCAGGGGCCTGCGTTGCAGAGAGGTGTTCTGAGGCCACGCCCCTTTTTACACCTCTCTGCAACGCAGCTCTGTGGCGCTTAATGGAGGTAGCTGGTGGGCTAGTTGCACCCCAGGGGCCCTCAGGATTCAAGGGGAGTTAATCCCCCAACTTAAAACGCGCCACGGGGCTCGTTTGCAGAGTGAAGGGAGGGGGCGGGCCTCAGGTGACATGTGTGCAAACACACCCTGTGGCGCGTTTTAAGTTGGGGAATTAATTCCCCTTGAATCCTGAGGGACCCTGGGGGCCAACTAGCCCACCAGGTACCTCCAGTGCACGCCACAGGGTTGCGTTGCAGAGAGGTGGTCCAGGCCACACCCCTTTTTACACCTCTGTGCAAAAAGAGGCCGCCTTGAAGGGTCGGAGGCTCCGGTAACGGGGGACTTTCTTTTGATTTGACTGAGGAGCATGACCCACTCACGCGCCCCAGCCTACTAAGGAAAAACCAATATGGTGAAATGGTACGCGTGCTGGAAAGGATTCGCAGTAACAAACACTTACCGACGATCGTGCTGTCAGGAGAGCTCTTTGCTCACATCATTTCCTATGAAACTACATCAAGGAAATATACTCACCTGGCTTTTGATATTACTTCCATTTGTCAGCAGTGCAACCGCTAAAAAAATACGAATTATGCACTTTGCCACGAAAAGGAGGACTTCCATCTGCCACTTTAAACATAGCGGTGCACTATGGAAACTGTATTTTTACATGTAGCCACGTGATCAAAGAACTTTAAAAGCACGCAGAATTGCACTTGCCTGTTTGAATTCTGACCTTCCACCTGTGAACAAGGCCGAAACGTTAGGAGATTGGAAGGTTTCACTGCGCTGCAAGATGTTGTTAGACGCTGAATAAAGAGCAATCCTGAGAAGTATTGGGCCTCTTATCTTTCTGTTGTGCATGATTGATGGGCTTCTCCATGCCCTTTGTCAAGAGGCCGCCTTGAAGGGTC
The DNA here is from genome assembly GCA_963921515.1 of Calotriton arnoldi. NCBI lineage: Eukaryota > Metazoa > Chordata > Amphibia > Caudata > Salamandridae > Calotriton > Calotriton arnoldi. The sequence goes on from CAWUFW010006341.1 coordinate 809,380, forward strand.
GGAGGCTCCGGTAACGGGGGACTTTCTTTTGATTTGATATATATAGATATATATATATATATTCCATATGAAGCTGCTCGCTTGTTGAAAACATCTCACACAACGTTGTACTTCACCTTGATTTATTGGCAGGCAGCAGCAAACGAACGAGCCCTCACAACGAAGTTTTGCGCCTTTCTTGCCATACGTGTTTCGGAAACAGCTTTCCTTAATCATTGGCTTGGCATTTTGGGGGAAGGCAACAGCGTGCATTGTTTCTCAGGTGTTCTTAAATAGTAAATCCCCGCCCACCTGGGCGTGAGTTCGCTGTGCATTCTGGTTATGGAAGTCCAAAGATTGTTAAATCCTTCGTGGATGTCGCTTTGCCTTCACCTCCGCAGATTAAATCCCATCGGGTCGCTGATTCAAGCAAGGCCAGCTTGCTGCTCGACTTGCGCCTCACCAACAGGTACGTTGTTCCGTGCCCCGGGATCAGAGCTCACGGACCTGCGATACTTGCCGTGGGGTTGTTTTCGTGGCCAGAGCGGGCCACCAAATATTCCATATGAAGCTGCTCGCTTGTTGAAAACATATACATATATATATATATATATATATACATATATATATACATATATATATATATATATATATATATATATATATATATATATATATATATATATATATATTATTTTGATCATTAGTCTCAGTTTTATTCTTGAGCTGGTGTCTCGTTTATTATCTCAGTGTGTGACAAGAAATGCATAGCTCAACCCCAGGATAAGCATATCTGCTCGCCCACACTACCACAAAATAGAGCGTCAGTACTATCTATTTTACCCCTAAACCCCTTCATGAGGATTCTTGGACTCTCCACATAGTGTACTTTATTTTAGCACACTGTACCAAGAGCCAGCCTCCTACATTTGGTGGTGCAGCGGTGGGATCTTAAACTTTGCGTTTGTTGAAAGCACGTTGCTGATAAATGAACACAAATAAATCGAAGAATTGTCTTTTGCCTAGTCATTTTTTTGATTGGTCTATTTTTCCAAATTTCTAAACAAACTGCTAGGGCCTTGGTTAAGTCCCTGAAACAAGTAGTTAGAAATTTACAAACTGTTACTTTAGTTAGGACGCAAAACATGTTGGTAGATTTTTGTCTCTTTCCAAAAAGGTCCTAACTTTAGTAGAATAATGCCTGAAACCAGTAGCCAGGATCAGGAGCTCGACCGGACCCCTTACATGGACCTAAACCACGCCTGGTGCAGGATCCTCTGTAAAGTCTACGGTATCAAAACCGGCAAAAGTCCTAAGACCGCTCATCTCAGAGAGTCGATTGCTCAGTATGAGAAGGAAGATCCAGACATGGTAGGCCAGTCCAAAGACTAGGACAATGTCGATGAGAACAATACTGAGAACGGGAAAGAGTCAGTCCCCTCAGAAACAGTGGAAGTGCCCTCAGCCGAGGACCTCCAGCTGGAAATGTTGGAATGCGTCGTGGTGGCCCCAGGAGTTGGGGGATCTACCGAAGCCAGTTCTGAAGGCTAAAAATCTGGGATTCATCTTTGATACCAAGCTATGTTTTAGTACTCAGATCAATGCAGTGACCTCCGTGGGGTTACAATTTGCTACGGATTCTGAAAAAATGCTTCCGTTTAGTCCGGCTGAACTTCAGAAGACCGTAATGTTGGACCTAGTTGGGTCGAAGCTAGATTATTGTAATACACTATCTAGGCATTCCGAAATATTCGATAAAAAAACTGCAATCTCTCCAAAATGCGGTGGCCAGAACACTTTTGAACATCCCTAAGTTCAAACCTGTGTCGCATCTACTACATGGCCTGCACTGGCTCCCTGTGGAGAGGAGAATTTCGTTTAAAGCTTTGTGCCTAATGCATAAGGCACTTCATGGAACCGGCCCCCTCTACTTTCAGGAGCTATTTACATGGTATACTCCTAGTAGAACGTTGAGATCTAGCACAGAACATAAGGTTCAGATTCCGAGAATTAAGCAATTAAAATGGGACTGGAGAACTCTGACATTTCAGGGGGAAAGTTATGGAATTCCCTCCCTCTGGCCCTCCGCTCCCAACACAGCCTGCAGCTGTTCAGAAAGCAGCTGAAGACCTGGCTGTTTCCGCCGACTTAGCTCTAGATTCTGGCGACCCATCTCCCTGGTCGTTGCCCCCTCTTTTCGTCTTGTTCCGCCCAGCGCTAAGACACCCTTGGGTATTGCGCGCTTTACAAACTCCATTCATTCAGAAGACTGAATTTGGAAACTCGGCTCCTAGCCCTAGAAAGAGAAAGATAAGAGATGGGCCTATCTCTGATGGCAGCATAACACAAACTAGGGGAGAGAAGGGTACAATGACTCTAAACTCCCCAAAGAGATCGTCACTAACTATACAGAAGGAGATGATATCACCAAATGGTTCACTGCAATCGAGAGAGCCTGCATAGGTAGAAGCCAGAAAAAAATTGGGCTCATCTCATGTGGGAACTATTCTCAGGGAACTGCAGGGATAGACTTCTGACATTACCTGAAGAGAGTAACCCTAAAAACAAAGTCGTCAGGCCCCCAAAAACCTGTTTCCAGTAGGTGGGTCCCGAGACTCCTCACAGCCCAAGGGTGGGTACCAGGGGAAGAACTGGGATCCCAAGAAGGCTTGGTGCCAGGACTGTAGGTCCTTAGGGCATCGAACTGGAGACCCCAGCTGTAAAAAAACAAATGGAATGCCTCTAGTCCACCTGCAATACTGCAGTTGTCAATCTCCAGATGGGATCTCAGGAGACCCTGGCCAGCCCCGGGAGAGGAAGAGTCAACCTCAGAGGAAACGGAGCCGCAGGAGATGGAGGCTTGCGAGGCAGAGCTCTTGGGACCAGGAGGAACCTCTAGGTTAGATCTGTGCCAGGGGCAGAGAACCTGTCCCACTCTTGAAAGCCTGCAACAGCAAGCTGCTGCACAGGAAAGTGGAGATGTAAGTGGTTCCCACAAAACCTTTTGGGAGGATTGGATCCTTTACACCGAGGGCAGAAATCTAAAACCTGGTGCCACTCGGCGGGTGGTAATGCCTCAGGCGTTTAGGGAGTTCCCCCTCACATTGTCCCACGACTTCCCACTAGCTGGACACTTTGGCCTGAACAAAAAGGTGAAGGAGTTCTGCAACTCCTGCCCCACCTGTCAAGCCAGTGGCAAGACAGGTGGGCACCCAAAGGCCCCCTTAATCCCACTCCCAGTGGTTGGGGTTCCCTTTGAAAAGGTAGGGATTGACATGGTTAGTCCCCTTGACTCTCTAACAGCATCAGGTAACAACTATATCCTAGTGGTAGTGGATCATGCCACTAGATAACCTGAGGCTATTCCCCTTAGGACTACCACTGCCCCAGAGTGGCTAGGGCCCTCACTGGTATCTTTACCAGGGTGGGCTTCCTTAAGGAGGCGGTGTCTAACAGAGGTACCAACTTCATGTCTGGCTATCTAAAACACAAGTGGAAGGAATGTGGTTGGTATGACCTACCGGTTCACCACCCCTTACCATCTCCAGTGTAACGGCCTTGTTGAAAGAGTCAACAAGACCATGAAAGATATGATTAAGGGACTCCCTGAAAAACTCCGTAGGAGATGGGATGTCCTGGTACCATGCATGCTTTTCGACTACAGAGAAATGCAACAGAAGGGAGTAGGGTTCTCTCCATTTAAACGTCTGTTTGGTCATCCTGTCGGGGGACCATTGTGCCATGTAAGGGAAGGATGGGAGAGGCCGCTCATCCAACCCAAGCAGGACATTGTGAACTATGTGCTGGGCCTCCGCTCTAGAATGGCAGAGTACATGGAAAAAGCAAACAAAAACCTTGAGGCCGGCCAAGGGCTGCCATGGTCGGGTTCAGACCAGGGCAGAAGGTATGGGTGTTGGAGCCTATGAACCCCCCCCCCCCCTCGACTCTACACGACAAGTGGAGCGGGCCCTACCCCATCGTTGAGAAAAGGGGAGGTCCCCTACCTGATGGACTTTGGCAGTTGCAGGAACCACAAGAGGGTCATCCATGTGAACCACCTAAACCTTACTACGACAGGGCAGTTGTGACCATGCTCATGGTTACAGATGTGGATCAGGAAGCAGAGAGTGAGCCTCTCCCTGACCTCCTGTCCACCCATCCCAAAGATGCCACTTTCCAGAGGTTGGTGAACAAAGTCCTTGCTGGCTTGGAACCCTATAATGCGGCTTATCTAGACGATATAGAGGTCTTTAGCTTCACCTGAGCCACCTCTGAAACGTTTGAGGCTCTGCGATGTGCAGGCCTCACTAGCAAGGCAAGTAAATGCCGGGGAGGGGAAGATTGTGTACCTGGGTTACCTTGTCGGTGGAGGTCAGGTTCAACCTCTACAACCCAAGATCTAGACCTTTCTGGACTGGGTGGCTCCAAGTACTCGGACTCAATTCGGGGCCTTTGTGGGCTTGACTGGGTACTATTGGAGGTTTGTGAAGAACTACTGTACCCTTGTGGCACCTCTTACTAAACTAACTTCCAAAAGAATGTCCAGAAAGGTAAACTGGACGCGGAGCTGTCAAAAGGCTTTTGAGGCGCTGAAAAAAGCAATGTGCTCAGCACCTGCTCTGCAAGCTCCAGATTATGCCAAGCAATTCATTGTGCAGACTGATGCCTCTGAACATGGGGTAGGAGTGGTCCTATCAAAAATTAATGACCAAGGTCAAAACCAGCCTGTGGCTTTCGTTAGTAGAATTCTCCTCCCCTGGGAACAGTGTTGGAGTGCCATAGAGAGGAAAGACTCTGCTGTGGTTTGGTCCCTGAAAAGGCTGAGACCGTACTTGTTCAGGTCCACTTCCTGGTTCAAACAGACCACAGACCTCTCCAATGGGTGATGCAAAATAAAGGCGAAAATCACAAACTGCTAAGGTTGTCCATCTTCCTAAAGGGAAAGGACTTTGAAGTGGTACACATTCCTGGCACTGCCCATGCCACCGCAAATGGTGTTTCCAGGTTCTTCCACTTAGACAATGAAGACTCTCTAGGGGTGGTTAGTCACATCCTCTTCCATTTGGGGGGGGGGGAGGGTTCATGTAGGAAAGTGCCTCTTTTTGCATGGTTAGCCCCCACTTTAAGCCGGACGTTGATGTGAGTTCACACATACAGTTCGATGCTGCCCTGCCAGCCCGAGCCCCGGCACCACACCTTTTCCTAAAATGTACGGTCGACATAGCTTCTGGCTCCCCTATAAGTCCCAAGTAAATGGTGCTCTTGTACCTAGGGCGGGGGGAGAGGGGGCAGAAGAAGGTCCCCTAGGAATCCCTCACCCAGACAAGGCAGAACTGCCAGCGCAGACTGCATGTCCAGTTGCAAGACAAAACCAAAGACTCAACATGGCACACAAACCCTGTGTGCCATGCCACTGATAGACTGCTTGTAGTATACTTAATCGAAAAACCAAAAAGATGCCCATGCTGCTTTTTTACTCCAATCCTTAATCATTAAGCATCGAGACAAAACAATGCCAAAAATAACCACTTTTTCCGTTGGATTTAATCAAAAAACTTTTCTTTTTATCAAGAATTTCACCACCAACATATTACAAACATTTTACAATTTGTGAAGAAGCATTTTCAAAACAAAGAATAAATATACAATAGAAACATTTACATATTTACACATCAACATCACATATACCACTTCCTACACCCCATTCACTCAACCTCATCGTGCATTCATTCCCTCTCATACCCTTTTTCCCATTCAAACGAACACACAAACCGGCGTTTGTTTTTAAATGTTAACACGGACACTTTAAGAAAAAACAATAAACTAAAAGGCCATCAAACGGACTAACTCCATCAATTCTAAACAAATTATAGTTCTATCTATGATTGGCCTTAGATCAACGGTCTACGCGTTTCGAACCCCTCCAAGTTCAGGGGTTCTCATCAGGACCAGAATAGCTGAAAAAGACAAAAAACAGAGATATCTTTGTCTTAATTACTGACCAAAACATGACCCTTAACTCAAAAAGCCTCCGTTGTGCACCACCTCGTACCTTACTCAAAATTCATAATTACGCTGGTATTAGACCCTTTCAACTTTCTCCAAGCTGTTCAATCTGGAATAACATACATACAGTCTTAGTCTCGTAATTGTGATGTGCGGGGCATTACAATGTCGATTGAAAATGACAAATTGCTGGACACTCTTACTTGTGGCTGACAGGGGGTGAACTGAGGCCACACGCGCTGCTCAATAACTGCTACATATCTGTTGAATAAATAAATGAGGTATACATTGGCCATAAGATTATGTTGATGGCTGATGTCTCAAAATTATTTGGGGACCAGGGCAATGAATTACCTTGGTTAGTGTTCCTCGTATGCTGGATATCAATGATTTAGCGGTGGACTGCAAACGGACTTTTTCATTCGTTTATCTAAAAGAAGAATCAAGACCCTGGCTCAGTTGTAGTTTGCCGTACAATTAATCTTCGTTTCAAAAATACGGGCCGATATGGGCCGATGCTCTAAACTTGCAGTATGTCTTACCTTCACTCGTGTTCGGCAGGCAGATCAATTGTACTCAGTATTCACAGCGGATCGTTTAACCGGAATACGGAAGCGGATACTGCTTTACGCGCAAAGGTGATTACGTCCTAACCTTAGGAGTTCTGGGGTTTGTAGTTCCTCCGATGTCATTATTTGGAACCAAGGCATTTTTTTATTTTAAACCTCGACGTTTTTCATTCTTTACTGCAGATGAACACTTCTCTTATTATTGAAACCAAAAGGGGGAAATGCGGCTTCACCGTATTTGCAAATCATCGATCTTGGTATGCAACAGCGATGTACTCATATGGGCCCATGTTGTAAAACAGCAATCATTGTTGCCTTCATTCAAATTAGTGAAACAACTCTAGATAGAAAAAAAACTACTAGAAAGGTGCCTTTTGCAAGAGGGCAGTTACCACTCAATGCTAGGACTTCTGGGAGTTGGAGTTGCTCCGGTGCCTACCTACTACTCCTTCTCATTTGTGTAAAAGAAGTTCTTTAACTGAAATCGAAATAGATGGCACTTCACGGTACATTAAGGAATCTACTGTAATGAAATAGGAACAGGGAGTTAGTTTTGATCCAAACGAACATTTTTGATTAAAGTTTGTAAATTTCCGAAAGTTCATTAAGACCATCTACTGCAGTATTGAATTTAATGATCAACATTGCTTCATGTTTTGTTAGTTTAGCATCTAGATCACCGCCTCTAGGATCCCGTAGGACCCTAGAAATGACAGTCCATCTTAGGTCTTGCTCTGTATGCATATGAGCTTTCCAATGATTTACCAAAGGTGCTGTTTGAACATTCTTCCGGATTCTAGATTTATGCTGTGTAATCCTTGAACGTACTTCTTGATTTGTCTTGCCTATGTACAATTTCTTACAAGGGCAGAGAAATCCATAAACAACATTTTTAGACTTACAATTCGAAAACGTCTCATGTTTCCAAAAAATTCCATTGTGTGTGAACAATTCACCCTCCACATTGGAGTCACAACAAACACAGGTACCACATTTATGATGTCCTTTAACTGGGGGAAGGCCAACATAATCACGGAGGGTCCCCATTGTCTGTTTTGGTAAAGATGCTCGCACTATCTGGTTTGCAATACTTCTGTCTTTCTTGAAAGCAAAAAGTGGAGCTACAGACCACGTTCTTTCTATATTTTTTACCAAATGCCAATTTTGATGGATGGTCTTTTTCAACCAATTTGACCTCGGACAGAATGTGGACACACATACAATCCTTTCCATAGGTGTTTTCTCATTTTTCTCCAAAAGTGTTTGCCGTGGAGTCCACCATGCTCTCTTCATAGCTTTCTTCAGGAGTTTTTTTGGGGTAGCCTCTGTTCGACAATTTCTCCTTTAAGTTATTAGCATGAAAGAAATATTCATCTTTGAAAGAACAATTCCGCCTTATCCACAAAAATTGCCCATAAGGACACCACCGATTTCATTAATAAACTTGAATCAATGACCTTTGAGGAGAATCATACCTTGGTGGCGCAAGTTGTTTAAAACTAGATACAGGACTCAAAAACATGCTTCAACTATGGGAACACTCGCATTAAGGAAATGCAGAGAGCAGTAAATTAATTTCTCATTACAGACTATGATTCCAATATAAAAAGTGAACAAATATTTTTAAAATGTAAACTTTGAGGCTATATTTCTCTTAGACTGCTCCCTCTTTGCTTTGCAAGCAAATACATGCAGAAGCATAAAAGCGAGACTTGGTATTAGGTCCTATTAAACTAAATTGTACCAAACAAAATCTGCAGCTTGGAAAAAAAAATGTTTTGCAAGTTTAAATACCATTTCTTCAAGGCATCATTTAACAAACAGTGTTTGATGCGAGCTAATATTTGGACAAAAAAAAAATAGATAAAAGAAGAAACAGTGTGAACTATTATGGGCAACATGAAAATAATTTAGGTTTCACATTCTTAAAGTCACAAATGTGCACCTGCAGGTCTTGGACCTTGCATTGGTGCAGAATTACAAATTGTGTCAAGGTAATAGCTTGAACCCGGAGACCTTAGGAAGTGACATTTGACTTAGTCTTCTTAACAAGCATCACTATAATCTTTGAAAAATGTAGTGAAAGTGAAAGAAGAGTTCTGAACCCACAATGTTAAGAATGAAAAAAAAAAAGTGAATTCAACACGCACACACCAGGTGGAGTCATATATAGGCTGGTATAATTTCCTGGGCGTGGAACTTGAGTCACAAGGGGCCACCTAGTGGAATAAATTATCTATTGCTAGAGAAAAGCTTTCTGATCCTGTCTGGCACCTGGAGATGTTGTGTGTTTCTTGCATGGCCCATAGTGGTTTTCCCTAGGTTAGCTGAGTTGTACACGTTGTAGGCTGCATTTCTTTTGCACACGCTACTATATAAACATGCTTGCTTTCATTGACAATCAAACAATAGGTAGTAGCATTCCCTTCAGGGAAAAACCGCACATCAAAAGGAAGCAGTGTAGCAAATAACAAGTACAAGCGTGAATAATAGTCCATTGTAGAAATAGCGGGGTGCTTAAGTAGCTACAGCACCTACTACCAAATGGTGCTATCGGCAGGTTACAAGAAAAATGCACATAAATATTTACGGCCTCTTTATCATAGTTATATTGAGGCTTTCACAATATCCACAGCCTTTGGAGCTTTCGTCATAGGATCATTTTTGGCTAATAATGAAGGGACATGAGTGTTTTTTTCGGTTGAGTTATGCAATATACCAAGTTATCAATGATGACCTACATATGTGGCCATGATTACAATATGTGTCAGTCTGTTCCAACCGTCTTATACAAGATTGTGATCGCTTTCATTAGTTTTAAGTGTGGATGTTCAGCACCTTAATGCTTCAGTGTCACATTTAAATTGGCTAGTCCCATGTTATTTTCTTTGTATGCCCAATTCCAATATTTTTACATAATTGTCGTCTATGCTATAGAATTGTGGTCTGAACTCAGGATCGTTTTGAGTTCAGATTAGATCATCACCCGTTTGGAGTACCCGGTGTGCCACTGACCGTCTGCCATCGATACTGCCATTGCGGTGGGTGCAGATTGTTCTTCCATACTGACAATTTAGGGTTTGGGGACCACTCTGGGTCACTGGTTCGTCGGATGACTAGTTCTATCATTTATCGGGTCTTTGGTGATCTTTCCGATATCTTGCTTCACTGTCAGGGGTATGGGTCTACATCTCTTTCCATTTTCGCTGTTGTTTTGATCATTAATTCTCAATCTACCAGCTGCAGTTGTTTCACTCTTTGGCTTTCACTGGGTGTTGTATTTTTATGCCTTGATAATGATTATAGTACCTGTCAATAACACACTTTTGTCACAAGTTCTTTGATCATGAGGTCTCATCATTTCTTCTTCCTTCTTTTGTCATAAACAACACTGGTGGAATTGTATCTATAAGACTCATGGTCTTATTGGTATTAGTGTTTGCAGTAGGATGTAAGATAGAGTAACTTATTGATTATATAAATGTTTATTTTTCCAGCCTTGAGAAAGTCTGAATACAGATTTGTACAGACGAAACACGTGTTGGCTTCAACAATTGCTGGGAATTTCTTTTACTACAATAAAAAACTTTTCAATGGAAGATGTTCGTGGATTATCTTTGAAAACCTCTACAAGATTGGAATACATTACACTCGCCGTATGACTCTAGGGAGTGATCATTATATGTTATGAGATATAAATATCCAATAAGTCTATCTTTGGGTTTATTGTAACTAATAAGGGTGTGCTGTAACAGCTTCTTCATAAATGCTTGCTTTCATGCCACGTTGTATTTTCCCACAGAATCTGCATGTGCTTTCGTGTTCTGTTCTTTTCCTGGGATTTAGTCTGAACACCATAGACAAAATCGAACAACAATGCCCCTTGTTATTCTCTCTGGTTGGACACTAGCACCTAGACATATAACATGAGAATGCAGCTACTGTTTGTGAGTACGCATCTTGTCATATAACTGAGGACGAGAGTTCTAAAAAAACAGACACTGATCGAAGGTCCTGAGGCAAGATTACCATGTCAGCAGAGATGTAGAATGTCCATGTTGCTAAGGTACAGGGTCCGCCACTCATCCCAGAGATCTTTGATATACAATCATTAGTTTTAGTAAAGGGAGGTTGGGGGACTGGGGGGGGGGGGGTTAGGCTAATCTGTCTTATAACATGACAGGGCTTTTTATGGTATATGGTTTGGGTACAATTTAGCATAATTATTACGTTTGAAACCTCTCGTGCTCTACTAAAATCTAAGTGAAGATGTTCCAGTAACTTAGTTCAAATCTGTCCTTAAGAGGGATATCAAAAAATAAAAGACTTAGATTTATTTGTACACTGGAGTTGGAATAGCAGGTTAACAATGACCAAAGACATAGTGTGGGGATATGAAGCAAACCCCGAAATAACATTCTGGTGAGGGTCTGCACCAGACAGTGCTTTCCTCACGGATAATCCTGTTGTGAAATGCTGGCTTCTACATGATGCAGACAGTTAGGGGAAGCAATCCTGCACCCGAAAAAGTAGTTTGAGAAGGGGATGACTCTGAAGATGATCCCCGTGAAGGCCAGCTAAAAGTGGTGCCACCCTTGCTACGATAAGGACTGTGCCCAAGAAGGTAGACAGGTAATCAGGCAGGCAAAGAGATGCATCCTTCTTCGAGCAAAGAGAGATTAGAAGGGGCTGGCAGAAAGACCTGTGTTTGAAAAAGGAGAAAACCACACTTAGACGCTAACTGACAGGACAGAGGTTGCTTCTTGTTTACCCTTCAGCTCAGCGTCAGGGTCTCCGAGACCAGGGGTTGATACTGGACTCAGTAGAGACGTCTGCCCATGGGTGAAGCACGTACACCCTCTCCCCCCTTTTTAATTCTTCACCTTCACCGATGGTGGCACAGGAAGGATCCTGAAACTCAAAGCTGTACCCTTGGTTTTGGTGGTGTCAAAAGCAAACGTTTAGTTTGGACACATAGGACCATGGAGGACCCTACTACTGCTCGGTTAAGAGGTCTGTGGGTGTTGATACAGAGTTTGGAAGAGCTGTGATTGGGATTCGTGCTTGGGTCACTGTGAAGCAAGGAATGACATTTGCTGGACTCTGAGGATTCAAGGCAAACAAAAACACAATCACTCCAGCAGTGGCGTTGATAACTAGGTTTGGCGTTGGATGTTAGGACAGAGTTGACCTGGGGCTGACTAGCAACAGAGGCTAGCATATGACTTCTGTGGGAGTGTTCTAGCACATGCTTGAAAGTAGTAACCCAGATGCTGCTTAATACCAGATATTAACCATTTAAGGTGCATCCTTTTAACATGGTACAGCTTTCAGTTTTACCATTTTTAGGTAAAATATGACAATGACTGCAATCATCCCATTGATTAGAAGCAACATAACACTGTAATAAAGCGTGCAAATTAGCAGCACCCAAATGATACATTTCATACAAACAATTTGCTATTTGAAAACAGATGGAGCACAGCAACAAGATCAAACTGGGACATAGGAGAATAATCAGACAAAGTCACCAACAATGACAGGATTTTAAAAAGGAAATATATTACATGTAACTTGGAAAGTACGGTTTTAATTAATCAACAGAACACTACAAGGTCTAAGCACCAACAATGTAATGCAAAACAGGCAGATTTGCTAAAGTGACTCACTGAAAAGGATATCTAATCTTTAAATTATTAAATAACAATTTAAGCCACAGTATTCTAATGGCAGCAAGCATGTGACTGTAAAAGAAGTCATTTTTTTTTTTTTAAACAGAATTTTATTAGTTTTCTGAGAAAGCAAACAAAAAGCTTCAGTGACAGCATACATTAAGGATTCGGGGAGCAATATATTACAAGTGCTATTAGTGCCATAACTGCAGCCTCCCTCAGAGTGCCGCTCAACGATTCCCCTTGGGCCTCCTGCCCCACTACTGCGTCCTCCCTCAGCCCCCGCTGTATGCAATTATACAGTCCCTAGCAACCCCATGTATAGTACCGTTCAGAGTGCAGGGTCATCATAGGCAGAAGAAAAAAAAACAAAAGGGATAAAGCACCCAGCCCCAACAACCCCCCACCCCAACTACCCCTCTAAACCCCTTTAGCTCCACCCATCCTCCCAAGCATGCCGCTAGCCACTAATTAAAGGTTCCAGGTATTCCCAGGCCGTTCCCATGGTCCGCCCGGTATCCCATCACACAAATCCGCAAGCGTGATAGGGCAGAATCACCTGAGGCGATCCCCCGCAGCCCCGCCAGCGGGCGCACCATCCCTCCCTGTCAGTTAGAGCTCACAATATAAGGTGTCTTGAGTGCCCCCCGTCTCAGTCAGCACACTTTCCTCAGCCCCAGGTGGATGCTTAGTCAATTCCACAAGCGCCATCCATGCCCTGGCCAGTTCCATTGACTGCTCGTGCCCCGTGCGTCTAGCCATACCCATCCTGCAATTACCCTCACTCTCCACCCACTTTACAAGCTCCCTTCTCCATCGCTCAAGGGAAGGTCCCTGCCTCGTCTTCCACCGGCTAGTGAGCTCCCTTTTCGCGAGCACTAATCCCAGGTCAATGAACTTACTGGTGACCTTGGTTTTCGCAGTGTGGGGATACTCATGCAGTAAACAAACCCCTGGCGTCAATGCCAGCTCTCTCTCCGTCACAGTAGTTAAGGCAGCCATTATTTCCCGCCAGTAGTCCTCCAACTGCGGGCAGCTCCAGAACATATGCAGGAACCCTGCCCCCACTAGAGCACAACGAGGGCAGGCAGACGACCCCCAAAATAGTCGTTCAGTTTGTTGGGCGTTAAGTAAGCCCTATGTAAGACATAAAATTGAATGAGCTGGAAGCGCGCATTTCGGGAACTCTTCCATGGCCTCTCAAGTACCGCCCCCATGCTCCATCCGAGAAGGGCTCCCCAGGTCCGTCTCCCATTTGAGCCGCAGCCCTGTCAGGGGCTGACGCAGGTCCTGAGTAATCCGGCGATAAAGACAGGTCACCGCTTTAAAAGCACCCGCAGCCATCACCACGTATTGACACGCAAGGGACGTAGCCGGTTCCAATAGCCCCCCCGCCAATGCTTCCTCACTGCCGCAGCCAGGGCCGCATGGAAAAGGAAATCCCCACGCGGGAGATCATGACGCTCCAGGAGATCATTAAACGGTAAGAGGTTGCCCTCCTCATATAGATCCCCCAAAGTGAGTATGCCCAGCTCCGCCCAGGACTGCAGTTTGCTCCAGTCACCCCCATGAGGCAACACCGCGCACATTGTCAGCGGGATTTCAGGCGCATACAGGATCCTGACCCGTAGCTTCCTGGCCATACGCATCCAGCACCGCCGTACCACGGCCAAATCCGACGGCAGCGCCTCACCTCCCGGATGCACCCGCAGCAGAACACAGGACAGCAGGCCCCAGTTAGGATCCAATCCCCCCATAGCCTCCGGATGTCGAATGTGGCCCGCCACCCACTGCGTAAACCATTGGAATTGCGCAGCGTGATAATAGACCTCCAGATCTGGCAGCGCAAGGCCCCCTCCATCCTGGGTCGTTTCCAGAGTGAGCAGCGCGACCCTCCGTCTCCCCGTGCCCCACAGGAACCCCGTGATTAAAGAATTCAGCTGCGTAAAGAACCTGGTTGGTATCCAAATGGGGAGCGTTCCAAAATAATAAAGGAACCGTGGTAAGGTGACCATCTTCACCAAGGCAACCCTACCCGCAACAGAGAGCGGGAGGGATCCCCAAAACTCAAAATTAGTTTTGGCGCTACGCAACGCTTGCCCCACATTACCCTCCATCAGGTCAGCACTGTCATGATAAATCCGGGTTCCCAGGTAGGAGAGGCAACAAGGCTCCCACGGTATCGCCCCCACAGTCTGCCTATCGCGCCCGCCTGCTTTGGTAGGAAACAAGCACGACTTGGCCCAATTCACGCGAAGTCCCGATACTCTCCCCAAAGTCTCCAAGAGCTGTTTCGCCCCCTGGAGCGCATCCCGAAGGTCAGGCAGGAACATGAGCAAGTCGTCCGCATATAGCGCAATATGGTGTTCCTGTTCCGCCACCAAAAGCCCCGCATAATAACTGCCCGACCTGGCATGCGCAGCCATTGGTTCCATTGCCAGAGCAAACAACAACGGGGACAGCGGACATCCCTGCCTCGTACCTCGGGCCACCGCACAGGCAGCAGAAATTAAGCCCCCCGTCCTGACCCTGGCGGTAGATTCACTGTACAGCAGCGCTGTCCATCGGACGAACCGCTCCCCGAGCCCAAACTCCCGCAGTGCACCAGTAAGATAGGGCCATTCGAGGCTATCAAAGGCCTTCTCCATATCGACCGCGAAAATGCAGGCCTCCTCCTTATCATACGTGTCAGCCCCCAGGATGCGGATGAGCCGACGAACATTCATGGCGGTGTTCCGTGTCGGAACAAAGCCCGCCTGATCTCCGTGCACCAGTGTCGTCATGTGGGGCATTAGCCTGCTTGCCAGCACCCGACTCAATACCTTATAGTCCATATTGAGCATCGCGAGAGGCCTATACGAGGAGCGGTCCCACGCAGGCCTGCCCGGTTTGAGAAGAGGAACTATGATGGCCTCACGGGTGGACACAGGGAGAACACCCTCATGATACGCTCTATTATACAGCTCCACCAAGCAGGGCACCAGAGTGTCTGCGTAGGTCGCATAAAATTCCACCGGCAGCCCATCCGTTCCCGGGGTTTTGTTCCTGGCCATGTGTTTTATGGCGCTGCGTATTTCACCCGCCTCAATGTCCCTACCAAGAGCAATCGCCTCGTCAGAGCTAACCTTAGGGAGAGCCGCATCCGAAAGGAACCTCTCGTCCCCAGGGAGGCCAGGGCCCAGTTTGGTGCGATACAACTCTGAGTAGAATTGCAAAAATTGGTCGTTTATTCCTCTCTGAGTATAAACCACCTCGCCCCTCTGTCCCCGCAGTTCCGTTATCGCCGTCCCTCTGCGCGCCGGATTGGCTAACCAGGCCAGCAGGGCACCAGATTTATCCCGCTCCGCATGCATCTTGTCTGTGTACGCCTTAAAATCAAAACAACGCAAGCGCTCGAGCTGAATCGCGAACTCCTCCTTGGCCACAAGCAGCGTAGCATGTGTATCTGGGCGCTCTGGGCGCTCTCGCTCTGACACACGCAAGTGTTGCTCCGCAGCTGCCACATCTTGCAGCAGTACCTTGCGGACTCCCACCATCTCTCCTATACAGCGCCCTCGGATCACCGCCTTAAAGGCGTCCCATTCCACAAGCAGAGTGGATGCCGTGTTTGCATTGGTCCTAAAGTAATCCTCAATGGCCGACCCTATAGTGTCCTTAAACACTGGGTCGTCCAGCGTGTCTGGCCGCAGCCGCCATGTGGGAATGGCCGGGCGATCCCGTGTCCAATGCAACTGCACCAGCAGGGGGTTATGGTCCGAGGACGTTCTGGCCAAATACTCGCTATGCATCATTCCCCCATGGACATCCGGAGAGCAAAGGACTGAGTCCAGGCGAACATGCAAGTCATGTAATGAGGAGAAGTAAGAGTAATCCCTGTCAGTCGGGTGATGGGCCCTCCATGTATCCGTTAACCCCCAACGCTGCTGCCAGACCCTTCGTGCCGCCGCCAGTCTGTGTACCGGAGCATCCACCAAGGGGGGGTGTGACCGATCTAAATGGACATCAGTAATGCAATTGAAATCGCCCCCAAGAGCACAGATCCCACCAACAGAGGGGCCAATTTCGCAGAGAGATGGGCAAAAAATGATACCTGGTCGGTGTTAGGTGCATAAATGCTTCCCAACACTATGTCTCTACCATCTAAGCGCCCTGACACTACTACAAATCTGCCCTCAGGGTCCACCAGTTGGCCAGTACTTTGAAACGGGATTCCAGCCCTGACCCAGATCAGAGCACCTCGTGCGTAAGCCGAGTATGTCGTACAGAACACCTGCCCTCGCCATCTGCGCTGTAAAGCTAAACCCTCCTGCTTGGTCAATGTGTTTCTTGCAACAACGCAATCTGTACCCCTCTCCTCTTAAGATAGGCATGGACCTTATGGCGACGTGTCATATTATGCATCCCCCTTATATTCCAGGACAAACAACGGATACCTACGGCGGGTCCCATAGGGTGGCAATTCGTAGTCCATTGTCCCTACTTCCTACAGCGGCATGCTTGGCCCCGAATTCTCCCTCCCCCCCAATACCCCTTTAACCCCCCAACTCCCTTTCCCCAGGACAGGTTCCCTGAAACTAGTTCCCATCCAAACTAATACAACCGTTAACTGTGCACCCAGCAACAGTGAGACGTGCGCTGAATCCTCAGGACCCAAAGCCCCGCCAGGTCCCCTCCCCCCGTTACAGCACCAATAGGGGGCCCCCAATCAATACTAAGCAATAGACATCGCCCCTCTCTCACCGCAGGTCCAAAAACACACAGTAAGCAAACCCAACCCAGACCATTAGTTCAGTCCATGCAAGCAGCCGTCGCCCGCTCAGCCAAACAGGTCCGCCGTCTGCGGAGTGATCACAGGTAGTTCGATGTCAGAACTCGCTGTCGGGCTACAGGAGAGAGAAGTCTCGGAGCCCCCAGGGGACTGCCAGAGACAGCAGCACTCGGGCTCACCGCACCCCGACTGATCACTGCAACCGCCTGTACCGCTCTGTCCCGTTCAAGGCGGAGAGTCGGCATCAAAGGTGCCCCCACCGGACTCGAGTGTGCAGGGGAGCCACGCTCCACGGGGCTCGCAGCAGAACTTCGCCTGGAGCGCGTCCGTCGTGTTTCAAGCCATTGCCAGGCCTCCTGTGGCGCAGTGAAAAAGTGTGTGCCAGTGGTGTCCACCACCCGCAGCCGGGCCGGGAAGAGCATGGCATATTGTAGACCAAGCTGGCGGAGTTTCCGTTTAAACGCAATGAAGGAGGCGCGCTGCCTCTGAACCTCCCTAGTGAAATCCGGAAATATCATTACCCTGGAATTGTCAATCTGGAGCTGTTGCTTTTCTCTAGCACAGTGCAAGAGGTGATCCCT
Source organism: Calotriton arnoldi (assembly GCA_963921515.1). NCBI lineage: Eukaryota > Metazoa > Chordata > Amphibia > Caudata > Salamandridae > Calotriton > Calotriton arnoldi. The sequence continues at coordinate 826,955 of CAWUFW010006341.1, forward strand.
GTCCCGATAGTGCAACAGTCTCACCACCATCGGCCGCGGAGGAGCACCCGGTTTAGGAGGTCGCGCCGGCACCCTATGAGCTCGTTCCAGAGCAAAGAATGGGGACAGCCCTTCTGGGGCCACTTCAGATCTGAGCCATTCCTCCAGAAATCGGACAGCGTCATCCCCTTCTGCCCGTTCCGGGACCCCCACCAAGCGGAGGTTATTCCTGCGGGATCTCCCCTCACTGTCCTCTGCCCGGAGTTCCAAGATCCGAACCTTGGCTTCCACCTGCGTCAGGGATCTCTGCAGGATTGTCACAGCGGCCGGCACTTCCTCCATTGTTTTCTCCGCCGCCGATACTCTGTCTTTCAATTTCCTGTGGTCATCTTTAAGCAGGGAGAGATCCACACCAATGGCGTCGATTTTTGCCTCAAGGGTTTCCCTGGACGAGGTAATAGCCTGCAGGATATCGGTCAGCGTAGGTCCCCCCGGCGCGACAGCTTCCGAGCGCCCGGCACCTCTTCCTCCTCTTCAGATTGTTGACTTGCCCCATCCATCTGGAGGGCCGCAAATCCCTTCTTCCTGGACACCCGCCCCATCTCAGCAGGGCACTGCACCACTCGTTTCCCCAGTAGGAGGAGGGCTGGCGTCCCGATCCCCGAAGGCTCGTCAGTGTCCCAAGCGGCCGTCTAGTGTTGCTTGCTCCTCGCCTAGCCTCCTTGTCCCCGCACTTAGGTCCACTCACAGGCCCCTAAACAGGCCCCGCCTGCAGTGCGTCCTCTCTAGTGCCCCCTCAGTTCTGCCGTGTCTGCGTCCACTTCAGACCCAGAGCGCGCGATGAAATGTGCTCCTTGTTAGTGGTCCCCAGCACAACGCCGGGTTCCCCACCTCCACAGTCGCTCACCAGGACTCTCCTCCAGCCCTCTGTGCCGCCTCTTTAATATCACTTCTCAGTGCGGGGTCCCAGCGCGGGGTCTCAGCGCTCCGCCGCCCCAACGCCCTCTCCTCGGTGATATGGCCGTCGGGTGCCGAGATCAGCCGCACCCCCAGCACCGCCGCCCTCAGAGGCCCCTGCCGATGCTAGGCTGCCTGCGCAGACCCAGGCTCCCAGCAATGGCCAGTCTCACCGCCGCAGGCGTCTTCTCTGCTCTTCCGTCTGCGATTCCACAGACCACCCAGGTGCAATCACCCAGGAGGGAGACCGACCAGGCGTCCCGCCTCTAAGCAGCCCGAGGCACACTCACAGCCTCTGGCAGCCCAGGGCAGCCGTCGTATCTCCAGCAGACGGCGCCGGTCCGGTTCCTCTCAGGCCCGTCTCCAAGCAGTCTAAGGCACACTCACACCCCCCGGCAGCCCGGGGCAAGTCCCGTATTTCCAACAGACTGCGCCGATCCGGCTCCTCTCCAGCCAGTCCCAACGACCCCCGCAGCTCAGTAAGTCGCAGGCGCCGTCCGGGGCCCCACCTGCCCCACACTCAATCCTGCGCACTGAGCCAGCCAGGGCCGATCCCCACACTCAACCGCCGGTGTCCGGCCAAGTTCACCCCTTGCCGGGGCCTGTGAGCACTCCAGAGCCGCCTGCTCGGCGTCACAAGATCCAGCCCCTCTCACCTCCTCTAAGCTGCTCAGACCAGGCGCGGGGCCGCCATTTTAGCCTCCACTCACGGCACCCAGGTCAGCCGTAACCGCTCCTCCACCAGCCCCCCACATGCGTGGGTGACCGCAGGGCTCTCCACCGCAACCGGGCTCAAACTCCTCTCCGGGAGTCGTGGGCAATATGCTGGGTTCCGATCAGCGAAGCCCGCATCTGACCGCCGCCATCTTAGGTCCCCGCAGTCATGAGACGAGCCGCGCTGAGAAGTGGAGCCGTCTCCGCCGCACCGCCTCTCAGCGCGTCATCAGTTCCGCCACCAGCGCACCAGGTATTCCGATGCAGTATGGCCAAATAAGGGCCCCCTTAGAACATCAGGATAGTTTAGAACGGAGGGAGGCCACGGAGGAGCTCCGAGGTCCGCTACCGTCTACATCGGCGTCAGGCCACGCCCCCCCACTGTAAAAGAAGTCATGCAATGATTCTTCCATTGCAAGGTAAAATCTGCATTTAGCATACACATTCTCTTGAGCATTTGTAATACAATGTTTTATAGTTTTCTCCAGAGGCAGAGTGGTCACGATGATTTTAACATACAAGATTTTTGAAAACCTTCATCCAGATATTGTTCACGACCCTTGAGCCCACTGTAGTTTATTTATTAGTGGGCACTGGGCCTATTCCTGGGACCTTGGACTGAAAGTTAAGACTCCATTTAGAACATGTGGGCTTGACAGCTAAATGGGGTGACTACAGAGCTCACTAGATGTATAGGACAGGCATTTTGCAACCTGTTCTACTGAAACAAAAGTGAAATGCATACTTTTCAATTACTATATTATCTTACCCAGAAAGGACTTGTGGTTAATGCCACAGTACCAGAGTTTAAGGACAGCATGTGTGATTTGAAATCGGACGGAATCCTTGCAGAAATCTCAGCCAGTACAAGAAAGCCATCATCTCACAGAACAATCAGCAGGCTACCTCAAGGATAAATAGTGGTGGTAGTCAAGCACTCGCATTTTTAAACCCCCATGTAAGATGCATACAAGAGAAAAGTTTGCTTTTGCTGAGAAGAACATGCCATAAATTAGATTAAACAGTAACCTGTTCAAAGAATAAGAGAAAATAAAGTATAAAACCTACCTATCTGGACTTTCAAGCAATAAGATGTCATCTTAGATGTAAAAGATGCTTAGTTGTCAGATCCACAGGAGGGGAGGTCACATTTGTCTGCCAGACAGAATTTCCTTTTCCTCACCCATAACTCCAGTTTGGAAAAACTGTTCAGTCATCTTCGGTCAACATACTCCTATTTCTGAAAACTGAAGAAAGCAAAATTCATTTAGACACCAATGGTTTTACAGATTGAACAACTTTTAGATTGTTACATTCAATAAAGAAAATGGTCATACTGCACTACAAACTTAAAAGAACAAGCGTCTGCAATGCAATAGGTCTCGCATTTACATGAGTTTGAGCTATTGGCATTGTAAAAGACAATACCTTTTATGTTTGGTTTTTAAAACATAAAAGGCATTGTCATTCACAACGCCAATAGCTTAAACTCTCGCAAATGTGAGACCCATTGTATTCCAAATGCTTGAAGGCATCGATGAGTTGTCCCCTTCTGTTTCCCATGGCCCCTGAAGAGCTCCCGGTTTGCTACAAGTTAAATAAACAAGCCGGTGGTCACAACTGCGCAGGAGAGACCCTCCTGCAGTAAGAGAAAATAGTGCTTACAGACTAAAGACGAAGTACCGTGTAACAACCGAAGTAAAAGGACCAGTCCTCACGGGAGGTAACAAATGAAGACAAGGCATTGCTAAGAAGGCACTAACAAGCCTAATAACAAATCAGAAGCCAGCATTTAAGAAGGACAATGACACAAGCCAATGACAAATATGGGCAGAAAGTGGGCGGGGCTTCAAGTACATACTCCTATACAGCATGGCTCGCAGAGCAGCGCCTGCGCTGCTCAGGCTCGACCTAAAAAAGCCTTGCCTGTCTAACGAAGGAACAATTTACACCTTGCCACAATGCATGCATGCATGAAGGCAGAGCATGTGCAAATTTAGGTGGAGGATTCTGCCTTGTTGCTGCAACGGTAGATCCTCCCAAAGGGGCAGCCTAATCAGAGGATCGATGCTCATGCACAGGAGCTTGGGATACCATAATCTCCGTACCCAATACGGAGCTACAGGAACAACTTGGGCCCAGTCGTTTTGATCTTCTTGAGAAATCTGGGCAGGAGTGGTATCAGCAGAAAGGCGTATGGGTCTGAGCTCCACTCGAGACAAAATGTGTCTCTGAGCAGGAGTCGCCTTGAAAACTTCAGCAAGCGGAAGATCTGACATTGCGGGTTCTCAACGGTGGCGAATAGATCTAACCAAAGGTTCTCCTCAATCTCAATAGAGACCTTGCACCACCTCCAGATGGAGACACCATTCGTGATTCACTAGGCATTGACACCCGAGATCGTCCGCACTGGTGTTCAGAGAGTCTGCAAGATGCTGAACCACCAGCAACATGTCCAGACACGCAGAGCCTCTTGACACACAGTCCACGGCCCACACCCCATCCCGTTTGTTGCAATACCACAAGACCAGAGTCCTCTGATCTCCATCTCTACCAAATGACTGCCCAAACCCAGGAGTGATGCATCTGTCACTAAAGTCAGTTCTGGGAGGGGAGAGAGGTCTGCAGCTGACTCAACTGCAGTTCATCAGCCACCACAGCAGGTCTTTTGCAGTTCCCTCCGAAATCTGGACCAGGTCGGAGGGATTCCCCTGATGCTGCACCCAAAGAGAATTCAGGTCCCACTGCAGCGCTCGCTTATGCCAGAGGGCATGTTTTACCAGCATGATGCAGGGGGCCAAGAGGCCCAGCAGCCCCTTAGTCAGTTTCACACAAATCCAGGATACAAGGCTGAAACATTCTAATCCTAGCCGGAATATCCCTATGAGGCGCTCCGAAGGATAGGCCCGAAACTGTCCAGTACTTCTCCAATGAGAGGGAGGCAGATGTGACTGTCATGATGATAGTGAACCCCAGTGAATGCACAAGCCCACCTTCAACACCCAATCGTTACGGTAGGGGAAGACTGGAACCTCCGACCTCCGCAGATGTGCTACAACCACTGCCTTAACATTGGTGAACACCTGAGGTACGCTGGTGAGGCCAAAGGGAAGCACAGCTAACTAAAAGTGCTTTTGGCCCACCATGAACTGCAGGTAACTTTTGTGGGCAGGTGGGACGGGAATACGAAAGTAGGCTTCCTGCAAGTCCAGCGCCATCATCCTGTCTCTAGGGTCCAGGGCAGACACGATGTGAGGCAACGCGAGCATTTTGAATTCCTCCTCCTTCGGGAAGAAATTGCGAGGGTGTAGGTCTGAAATAGGGCAGAGGCCTTCCTTTTTCTCGGGCAACAGAAAGTAGCAGGAATAGCAACCACGATCTACTTCTGATGTCTGAACCCTCTTGATGGCTTTTTTGCCAAGAGACCCTGCACTTCCTAACAGAGCAGGGAGAGGTGGCCCTCCATCAGCCGTTCCGAGGAGGGTAGCAAGGGGTTTACACGAAAGGGATGGAGTAAACCTGCTAAACAATTTGAAGTACCCACTTGTCCGATGTTATGGACTGCCAGCGGGCCAGGTGGTGTCTAATGCCGATGCCAACTGATTGCCTATGTTGATGAGAGGGCACACTAAAGGGGTTTTGAGGCTGCAGCTGCCACATGGGCACGGGGGTCAGGATGACTGGGTAGACCTATGGCTCCCACAGGGCTTGTGGAAGGCGCATCAGAGGCCACGAAAGAAATGGGGAGCCTGTTGGCCTTGGTGGCTGGGTAGGAATGAACATGGCTAATAGCCCCTATCGTAGCCACGGAAGGGGCGAAAGGCAAAATGGGGTTGGCATGGGGCCATTGAGTCACCTAGTGACCTGGCAGTGGCCATGCTTTCCTTAAAGGGCTGCAGTGTGGAATCTGCCTTCTCACCGAAGAGGCGGGTGCCATTATACGGCATGTCCATAAGGTTATCTGGACATCCCCCGAAAAGGCAGTAGATCTCTATGTCCGAGTGCCACTTACGACGCAATCGCTCGTCCTACCGAGTCAGTCATATCTAGTTCACAGCGAATGGTTAACTTGGCTGCATCCCCCTCAGGATGGCTTTGGCCTCCTTCAAGTCCATGGGCAGCACTTGCGCAACCATATCCCACACAATATGGGAGTAACGACCAAAAAGGATTCGGTCTTCACAGGCTAGTGGAAGAGAAAATCCTCTTTCCAAAGGTATACAGCCTCTTGGATTCCCTATCTGGTGGTGAGGAGGGGAACGTTAAAAGAACAAATGGTGGACAGAATGCTGAACAATGTCTGACACTCACCCCCAGTACAGAGCTCTGGGCCTAACTCCACTGTTTTTTTGCTCACCACGCCATTCAAGTTGGGGCCCAGCCATAGGCAAAACAGTCTTGACCCTGCTCCCTGTGGGAACAGTCCAGCGCCAACTGCCAGGCTAGGTTGTTCCTGAACCGGAAACAAGGATACTAGGACCGGTTTCGGGGTGTCACCCCTCATCAGCTAGAATAGATCGCTGTACTGTTTGACATTGCTCATTTTGTTTTTTGGCTCATTTGTTTGTGGTAGTTAAGATGTCAGGGTTGACTTTGGAAGCTTGAACAACCAGGGTCTCCAAGGTGGGGTGCTGGGTGAGGAAAGCAGGGTCCCTAGGAGTGGGAAGGTGGCGGGGTGTAACTGCCCTGTGCACATGGTTTTTGGGGGACACCCCTAGCACATTGGGAGACAAAGCTCAAAATAATCTGACAATGTTGGGAAAATGTCCAAAGCGTGGACAGAGGTAGCCCTCTCTGGACCTGCGGTGGTGATGGCGAAAGAAATGGCAGCGTGCTGAGGTGGTGCCAATATTGGGCCAGCACACATCACTTACGGCACGAGCAAATTAAACACGGAGCCGAACGGTACCCTTAACAGCATGCAGAGGTACTGCTTAAGATTTTCCAGATCCAGTCTAACATCTCGGGCTATGCATACTCTATACACAGAGTAAAAAATAAAAAAGGCTACTTACCATAACACTGGCTTCTCGATGTTTAATTTCCATAATCCCATTCTTACACAATCGCCAAACTGTTTAGAAATGTCACTGGAACCCAGAGAGAGAGGATCACAGAAGCACAAGTATTCTTGTTTTATATTTCATTTATTGATTTTAGTACTCTTCAGAAAAATTGAGTACTTAGTGCCATCCATTTAGTATTCATCGTTTGCCTGAGACTGCAGTTATATGTCCGGCAATGTTTTGAGAATGTGTGTTTTTGTTGGATTCAATGTGCTGATAATTAAAATGTGTTTTCATGCAATAATGGCCATCATTATAAGCCAAATTTAAAATGCAAAGTTGCACTGTAAGGAAATTAAAACCACATTCTAAAATATGATCATGTGATTTTCATGTGTAGAATAATGACAATATAGAGTAGGTTTAGCAAGTCATACATAAATAAAGAAAAAAAGCGCATGTAACTTTCTCCTGTCAGGGTTCTGCGTTTGCAATTTTTTCACCACACACAGGGGAGGATCCATTGGTAGAGGCTTACATGAAGGATGGGCCTGCTAGGGTGAGCTTGTCGGGTATGATTAGGGCTCTAAGAGAAGCACCATCATTTGCAAGGAACTGTTAGGTTGAGCCTGCAGGCAGCAGATTTGTGCGCTGTCACTTGCAACGATCGGTTCTTTTTCTTTCCTTCTTTAAAAACCCTCTAGAAAGGGATTTGGAGCCCATCCATTACATACTGTTTGTTAGCTTTGCAGTCATGTATTTTGTTGATTCTGATTGGTCACGGTTTACGGTCCTCCCATCTGGTTCTACTTTCTTCTTTGCTTTGTTACTTTGATAGAGCATGGACCAAGTACTGATTGATACATTTATATGTGTCCGTCCGTTGATTGCGTTTGGCTCTAGGTACTTTCTTCTCCTCTTCTCCATCCCACCCTCCACCTGCTCCTTTTTTTCTTTTTTTTTTTTTTTGCGGACTTGCATTTCTAGCCACACATCCTTCCTCCCTCCCGCTGAAGCAGAACCTCTGGCGCAGCTCTGCAACAGGGGGGCATAGATTTTCACAGCACCAAAGCGTCAATGCAGACTCTAGATTCTACAGCATGGGCCTACAAAGAACGGGCAAACACATCCAAGAAGAAACAGCAAAACAAAAAAATGTATCCAATCTTGGAGCTTGTATTAGTCACCATGTGTACGGCTCCTAGCAAATACCAGACAAGGCCTTTTGGTAGTTAAAGCGATTGACACAATACTCAAATCATCTGATTCTTGCTTTGTCAAACTCGGAAAGCATTTGCTGCCCCAGCCAGAGTGCAATCCTCGAAAAGGGCAATTGACCCAACATCAAAGACTCATTCAGTGACGTTTTACTTTGCAATCTCTAACTTTTCTTTCCCAAAAATTTAGCAACATGCCCTTTAAATAACCCTCGTTTGGACGGTGTTGCCTGCTTTTCAATGATTTGATATCTTAAGGAGCAACATGCCTCCAAATATTGGGGGGTGGGGGGCACTACGGCCAGAGCTGCCGAACTAGGGAACCATGCTCCAATACCTTTGAGTGGAGTTCGTGCTATATAAAGAAGCTGCGTCAACCATCCATTTAACTTTTTTCCCTCAAGAAAAGCTTATACTTCAAATGGAATCAGCCCTATGAATTACAGGAAATAGTGTAAAGAGGCGCAGGAGTCGGTAAAGAGTAATAAAAACAGGTTTAATTCATAAACCAATAAAAGACCCACTGGTGCACAGAATAACACGTCCAGCTTCCACCAACTCCAACCGCTTCCCCGCTCCCGTTCCAACCCATGACATAAGCACATTCCAAAATGACCTAATGAATTGTGACAAGAAACATTCTACAGAGCGAGGGGGTACTATGGTAACAATAGATAACTAAACTTTATTGTAGAGTAGAAGTGTGAACACACCACATGTCCCTTTTTTTTTTTTTGAACAAACAAAAACAAAATAAAATAAAACTATTCCATAAGATAATCCTCAAATCTCTTGGGTACTTTAGCAATCCTTTTTTGTAAAGGCAAATCCCTTTCCAGATTACTATCCTCTTTGGTACCCACACCCAAATGATCTCCCATCTGCTCACCAGACACTAAATCCATAAGATTCCCAGCAGAACACTCAGAACCTTCAGAATCATTTCTTATAGAAGAACTCGTCAAGAAATCATTCTTACCACCATTCTCACAAAACAAAGTACCATCACCTTCCAGCTTTTCTTTTTCAAAGAAATTCTCCTGTCCAGGCTTAAGTATAATGATAGCACTTTTGTTCCACCACCCTTTGTTTTTCAATAAAACAGCAGAATCAGTAACCCTTTCGACCAAAAAGGGTAATGAAAATTTAGATGAACCCTTAACTTGTTGAGAAGGTTTGATAACTCGCACCCAATTTCCAACTTCAACAGATTTGCATTTAGCATTTTCATATGCATCATGATAATTCTTACTAGAAGTACGAGCCACACATAAATTGTCTCTCGCTTTATCAATACAGCCCTCAAAGGATAGTTTCATGCCAGTTTTGACAAAATCAGGTGTGAGAAGAGTTCTACTCTGTCTACCCCTCATCAAGACATAAGGAGATACACCAGTACTCGAGTGCGGAGTATTGTGATAGCTCCAAATTTTCTCCTTTAAAAATTCAAACACATCCAAATTGTTTTCCAAAGCTGATTGAATTCCTTCTTTGAAAAATCTATTGGCCCGTTCCACCTGACCATTGGCCATAGGCCAATACAATGGTGACTTCACTGAACGTACACCAAATTTCTTAAGAAAACTCTGCATTTTAGCAGAAATAAACTGCACCCCATTATCAGACATGATAATTTTAGGTGCTCCTTCTTGCTGAAAGATGTTATCTAAAAAAAAACACTTCATCAGTGTTGGGATGCTCAACAAACGTGTAGTACAACCACTTGGAGAAGTTGTCAATGACCACGATTAAAAATCTCTTTTCTCTACCTAGGCAATCATAAGGACCAGCAAAATCTATAGAAATTTTCTCCCAGGGTAACTGGGGTACCTCTTGAATGCTCAAAGGTTCTGTAGACACTTTCCAATGTTTATCTGAACGTATACAAATTTTGCAATTGTCCACAAAACGTTCCACAAAAGCATCCATCCCTGGCCACCAATAATGCATTTTTAGTAATCTTTTGGTGCCAGAAACGCCAGAATGTCCCGAATGAGCTAAACTGACAAGTCTGTTTCTAATCCCAACAGGTGGAACAAACAGATCATGCCTCAATAACATGTTGTTTTCAATAGTGAGCTCATTGGCCACTTGAGCAAAACTCCGAAAGCAAACCTCCAAATTTTTACTTGGTGGCCAACCATTGACCACAAATTGTTTGACTTTAGTTAAGACTTGATCTTGATCAAGAAATTCACACCACTCTTTCTCCGAGATGGTCATATTACCCACACTAATAGCATCTACCACAGCTACAACACACTCATGAAGATCAATGATCTTCTCCTCAGATACATCTGTGGGAGGAAGTCTAGACAAACAATCAGCTGTCACATTCTTTCCTCCCGCAATATGCCTTATCTCAAAATTAAATTCTTGTAACCGTGCTATGAGTCTCACTAATCTCGAGGAGGCATTGCCAGATCTTACTCCATCCATCATATATACAAGAGGTTTGTGATCCGTAACCAGAACAAAAGGGCGTCCCCAAAAGAAATTTTTAAATTTTTCTACAGCCCATACACACGCAAGAGCCTCTTTCTCAATGGTACTGTAATGTTCTTCAGCTCCTCTTATTCCTCTGGAAATGAAAGAAATAACTCTCTCTACCGTTTACCAACTGAGTAAACACTGCCCCCAGACCTATAGTACTGGCATCAACCGTGACAAATGACTTGCCAGTAGGATCAAAAGTATTGAGACCTGGAGCTTGCGCAATGAGTTTTTTGACTTGATTAAAAGCTTCATCATGTACTTGTGTCCAGACAAAACTTGTCCCTTTTTTTAGAAGTTGCCTCAACGGTTCCACAACCAGAGTATACCCCTTAACAAATCTAGCATAGTACTCCCCTAAACCTAAAAAGGAGCGTAGAGAATCTTTGTTATAAGGTTTGCTTGCCTTATCCAAGGCATTAACCAAATCATCTTTGGGAAAAATGCCGCGACTCGAAATCTTGTGACCCAAGTAATCAATTTCTTCAACAAGAAACTTACATTTGTTCTTGCTCACTGTCATACCTTTAGATTCCAGTATATTAAGGACAGCCTCCAAAATGTTGTCATGTTCTTCACATGTTTTTGCAAAAATTAAAATATCGTCTTGAAACGACTGCACGCCTTTTAAACCTTGAAAAAGAGCCTCAATAAGTTTTTGAAAAACACTGGCCGCTGACGCCAGGCCAAACGGCATTCTTACAAATCTAAAAACCCCAAACGGCGTAACAAAAGCCGTGAGGTCTTTGGATGAATCATCAAGAAGCACCTGATGATAAGCTGATCTAAGGTCAATAACCGAAAAGTACTTGGCATCATTAACGGCAGCTAATAGTTCTTGAATTCTAGGCAGGGGATAGGTTTCAACAACTATGTTCTTATTCAATGACCTAAGATCCACACACAGTCTCAGATCATTATTTTTCTTAAGTGTGATCACGATAGCCGAAATCCATTCTGAGCTATCAGTAGGTTCAATAATACCTTCTGCCACTAAATCATTTAGATGAGTTCTCAAATTCTCACGTACACTCAGCGGAACCATACGTACTTTATGTTGGATGGGTATGGCTCCTTCCTTAAGCTTAATCCTGTGGGTAAATCCTTTTACTTGGCCCACCTTATCTACAAAAACTGCACTATGTTTAGCAAGAATACAATCAACATTGGAATCCTCAACATTGATTGAGTTAACAGAAATATCCCTTAATCTAATGGGACAATCTGTACCAGGACACAACATAATCCCCAACTTGCCCAGATCATACCATCCCACAATGTTCTTTCCATCAATGGCTACATAAATTTTGGTAAGAACCTCACGTCCTTTAAATTCTAAAATCTCTTCAAAATACCCCAACATTCTGATGTCAAAATTGCCAAAGGCTTTGGGATTGATATCTGTGTGTTTAAGTTTAACATCATCAGTCCAATTCTCCTTAAAGAAAATATCGGATAATACTGTTATGGGCGACCCAGAATCAGCCATAACATCTAGACTCACTTTTCCAATATGTACAACACCTAAAGGTGCTTTAAAAGGTACACTTACATTGTTGATAGACCATTCTGACATGGGATCATACAATGTTAAGAGTAAATTATCCAAATCCTCTTGAACATTAGATACAGCATTTACAGAAACATTAGGAGAACTTCTTATGGACTTGCACAAAGTTTGAAAATGTCCAAACCTATTACATTTTAAACATTTTCTTTTTAAAGCAGGGCAATCTGGAAAATTTGCAAGATGCGTCTTTGACCCACATCTAAAACAACTTAGCTTACTACCCTTGATAACTCCAGACCTAATTGGTCTTTGAACAGATTGAATAGCACAGACATTATAAGAGGTTTTAACTTCCTCGTTCGAAATAGCTCTAGCTGATTGAATAGATCTCTCTATGCCTTTTGCAAGATCTAAAACTTCAGATAAAGTAGGGTTGCGACAAGCTAAGAGTCTTTCTTGCACCTTCTTGGACTCGCAATTAAAAACAAATTGATCCCTTATGCAGTAATCAACATTAGCCCCAAACTCACAGTTGGCTGCCAACACCCTAAGGGCAGCAACATAGTCTTCAATAGACTCCTCCACATGTTGTTTCCTTTTGTGAAAAGTGTGTCGCTCTATCATTACACTAGGCTCATCTACAAATTGTTTTTGCAGTCTTGCTATTGCCTCCTGGTAAATGTCCCATCCTTCACCTTGACCAGCTATAGGAGCTAAATTTTTAAAAATGTCAATGGCCGCTGTACCTAAAAAACTAAATAAAATTGCTTTTTTCCTTTCAGGTGAAAACTTGACACCATCAATGCCCAATAAATAATTTTCAAATGTGTCAAACCACTTTTTCCACATCAATTTAGGTTTTCCTGGAACTTGAAGAAATATGGCGGGTTGATTGCAAAATTGTGAACCAGCCATGCTGAACTGACTTCTTTTAAAAAAATATTTTTTTTTTTTTTTTTTTTAAAGATGAGAAGTCCTAAAAGTAGAGTGGAGTGCACGTGAATGAAGTTCAATGCAAAAAAAAAAAAAGGTAATTAATTAGAGATAACACAAAGTGAAGCAAAGACAAAGGAAGTAAATTATACTTCCTTTTAAAGGTGTGCACAACCCAAGTTCAGGTGAGGATTGATGATACACTGTGATATAGTTTAACAAAAACGATCAAGTGTGTGTATCACTGCCGAAAAACACAAAGCAAAATTGTAGTGTGCACATCACTGAAATGCACGTAATAAAATTATAGTGTGCACATCACTGAAATGCACATATTGAAACTGTCAAATACACTGTATATAGTGTGTAGATAGTGTGCACGTCACTGAAATGCACTTGCATACACTTTAAGCTGGAACGTAACCTTAAGTGTGGCTTTAAATAGAGTAGGAATATCTCCGGCAATCAGTTTCCATGGGAATCCAAGATGGCCACAGGGTGACGTCTCTAGCGTGCTGAGGACGTGCGTTGTCACGTAATCACAGCAGGCGTCAGAGTGAAACGCAGCCAAGTATTCTGCCGATGCGCTAGATCGCTCGAAAGAACACAGCCGAAGATTCTACTGGAACGCGAGGTCCGCTAGAGCCACTGCGGATTTGAAATAACGAGCTGAAGTGCTTCTCAACTGCCAACGGGTAAGAAATTCATGAAAACAGTACCTTGTCTCCGAAATACATGCCGTCGGAATGGTAGACAGGATTTACAAGTCTTCTTTCAAAACACCGGCAAAGATGTCGAAGTGCCAAGCAAGGTGAAGGCAGCACACTCCAGCGTGTAGATAAAACAAAGTAGAAGGATGCACAGTGGGTCAGCAAAAACCACTCGTCGCCATTGTAAAGAGGCGCAGGAGTCGGTAAAGAGTAATAAAAACAGGTTTAATTCATAAACCAATAAAAGACCCACTGGTGCACAGAATAACACGTCCAGCTTCCACCAACTCCAACCGCTTCCCGCTCCCGTTCCAACCCATGACATAAGCACATTCCAAAATGACCTAATGAATTGTGACAAGAAACATTCTACAGAGCGAGGGGGTACTATGGTAACAATAGATAACTAAACTTTATTGTAGAGTAGAAGTGTGAACACACCACAAATAGTCAACAGTAAAGTCTTCTTTTCTTCGAAATACAAGCTTTGAAACCATTGGCAAACATTCGCCAAAACATACAAATATATTATATACATACATAGCCATTTGAGATGCCATCAATGATGTCATAAATGATATCATAGAAAATGTCATGAGTGATGTAATATGGGAGGTCATAAGCACTGCATGGCGGGTGTGCAAGTTATAGCTAGCTTTGCCAACTATACCTGGTGAATTTCAGTTTTTTTTTTTATTAAGTTCAAAACATTGATATGGTACTGACATGTTCCCCTAACTATAACGTTACTATAACCTTTGGTTGTTTCAGTGAATTTCTAGTTTTTTTTAAAACGTAAAGTAATATTACCATACTGAAAGACAACCCCCGCTGTGCACAGACTTTGGAGGTTAAGCACAGCGCCCCCCCCTTTACAGGGACTTAAGTTGTTTCAAAGGGCCAAATGCCTGCCACACCCCCCCCCCCCCTCCCACCCAACATTGAGATCTGGAGACTCCATCCCCAGGTCCTTTTTCTCTCTCAAGAGAGGGGGTGAAGTGCCCCACCCACTCCTGGAGTCTTAATAGACCCTGGGAACCCCATCCTCCAGGGCTGTTTATTTTAATTAAGTGGGGGTGGTGTCAGTAGAGTGGATTTCTGTTCCACGATTCGGGGGAGGCATTGCTAATTTGGCCATTTCTGCCCCCACTGGGAAGATCTTCCTTATATGTTTAGGCAGAAGGTACCTAGACCAGGGATTTTTTTCATATGATGCAAAATGTTTGAAAGCGCCCCTTGGGCAAGGGTTGCTCCCCTTTTGGGGCATGATAATTTGGCTGTTTCAGCCCCCCTTGGGGGCAGATCGGCCTTGTATTTTCAGGCCCATGGGGCAAAAGCCACTAGACCACCGGGGATTTTAATATATTTGGCACAATGTTTTGGGGAACGGCCCCTTGGCCAAGGGTCGCTCCCCTTCCTGGGGTGAATTTTTTGCCTGTTTTCTGCCCGGGGGCAGATCAGCCATATTTGTAGGCCCATTTGCACCGAAATGGGCAGAAGCCACTAGACCACCAGGGAAAGTTTGTGTGTGAAATGTAGTTTGGCTGATGAGTGTTCTGGCGTTTGGCTGGAAGTGTGTTTGGCTGGCATTTGGATGATGATGGGCGGACTTCATAGTGTTTGATAGTGTTAACTGTTATTTTTTGTCATCTTTGGTGATTTAATGTTTTTTTCTCCTTTTTATTCTACTACAAAGCTTTTGTTTTCCTCATGGTTGCAGTTTCAGCACTGGTAGATCTGCAGTTTGTGTAGTTGCAAGTGTTAGGTGTAAGGAAGTGGGTTTCTGTTGCAGTAACCACTCCACTTTTTGCCAGACCACTGATGCACTTTGACTTGATGTGCCCTGGGTCCCTGCCAATCAGGTTCCCAGGGCCTGTGTTCTTTCCCCAAAACTGTACCCAATTGGCATCTCTGGCCACAGGTCAGCCCCTGGTAAATGGTACCACAGGTACCCAGGGCACTGTGACCAGGGAAGACCTCTAAGGGCTGCAGCACTTATTGTGCCACCCTTAGAGGCCCTGTACGTGTACACACACGTACACACACACACACACACACACACACACACACACACACACACACACACACACACACACACACACACACACACACACACACACACACACACACACACACACACACACACACACACACACACACACACACACACACACACACACACACACACACACACACACACACACACACACACACACACACACACACACACACACACACACACACACACACACACACACACACACACACACACACACACACACACACACACACACACACACACACACACACACACACACACACACACACACACACACACACACACACACACACACACACACACACACACACACACACACACACACACACACACACACACACTTTGCAGGCTGAGTGTCTTGGTGCAGAACAAAACAGTCGACGTGGCACACATCCCTGTGTGCCATGCCCACAAAACACACTGCCCTGGCATACCAGTCACCCCTCTAGCTGGGTGCACTATGCCAGTGGTGAGGGTACAGGTGCGTGAGCCCTGTACCCCTACAGTACCCAGGTCCATTCCTGGGCACTGTAAGTGCAGTGCTGCCATTAAGAGTATATGGTGCTGGGAGGTAGTCATCACGAACTCCACAGCACCATGATGGCTACACTGAAGACTGAGAAGTTTGGTATCAAACTTGTCAGCACATTAAACCCACACTGATGCCAGTGTGGGATTTAATGTAAGATGCACGACAGAGGGCAACTTAGAGTTGCCCCCTGAACCTAACCCACAATCCACGTCTTGCCTGAGAGGCTGCCTAGGCTGCCACCCAGCAGACATGTTGCTGGACCGCTGGGTAGAGAGCCATCCGCACTCCTGGGCCTGCAACAATGCACGTCCTGGGCGAGGTGCTAGGTCTCCTCCCCCAGGATGGGCAGGGGGAAGCTTCAAAGGCATTCCGCCTTTGTGAGCTTCCCCAGACCACTTGCTGTACTCAGCAACTGGTCCCCACCAGTTCTTCCCCCCATCCTGGCGGGAAGACTGGCGGGAAACACCAAGGGAGGAAAGGGGGTGTGCCACCCTCTGCCAACCCCACCCCTCAGGTGGGGGAGGCGAGGTGAAGCACATCTCCGGGCTCTCGCCATCTTGAAGATGGGGAGCCCTACCCCAATCAGGACTAGGCTCCTGCCCCCCTCCCACTGGAGAGTGGCAGGATAGGGGCTGTACCCACCCCAGGGAAGGGACCCATTGATCACTGCCCTTTACCTACCTGTAACGCCCCTAAATTTAGTATTTAGGGGCACCCTGAACCTTCCTTCCTCAGATCCCGAATCCGAAACATGCAAGAAGAAAGAAGACCTGCCGTGCAGCTGCTCACAAGAGGAAGACACCAACTGACTTGTCCCCAGCCCTACAGGCCTGTCGACCCTCGAACCTGCTCCTGCTAAACCCCGGCGTCTCCAGTGGTCAGCAACCTCGAAAACCCCAGAGGACCTGACTGCCTTGTGACTCTAAAAGACTGGGCCTCCCACGAGCAGTGGTACTGCTCAAAGCAAGTAACAAACCCCTGGTGCCAGCCAGGAACCGCAAACTCCTGCACACTCTGCACCCGCCGAGTCCGGCCTGAGTGGACAAAGACCACGAGGACGTCCCCCCGGTGACTGTGACCAAGAATCCAGCACCCAAGGACCCTCCTCGACGCTCCTGACGACACCTGCAGCCCCAGAACCAGGGACCCCTCCAACCGCAACCAGCAGAGGGTAAGATTTCCCGACGCGAAAAGACACCCCTGCACCCGGCGCCCTGCGGCCTCCTGTGCCCAACTCCGGGGTGCCTACCTATCCTCCAACTACCCAACTTACCTCTCGAAGTGGTGGTCGCACCGGAAGAATCTCCGTCCCCGAGCTTGCAGCCTTTGTTCAACTTCCAGCTTCTCCATTGAAATACATTGAGCGCCAGACGGCTCAAAAGCTCCCTGCACCCAGCCACCCGAGTGCCCCTGGGAGTGCAACACCTATCCTATTCTACTTCCCCACTTGCCCTGTGTAAGTGACCAGGAGCCCAGCTCCCACAGCCGCGTGACCTGCCTGCTAGCAGCCACCAACCAAGGGCCCCCTGCCCGCCATAGGCTAACATTGGGCCTAACTCACTCGCCGCCCCTGTGCCGCTGAGGGTGTACCAACTGTACCTACCTGACCCTGGGAGACCCCCGAGTCTATGCCCAGAACCTTAACTCTGCCAGTCGAGGACTTACCTGAAAGCCGATAACCTACATTTTCTCCATAGGGTAACATTGACTGGTTTACACTGAAATTTCTTCTAAGTGTCGAGTTTTGAAACTTTAAAATATTCACTAAAAATAGTCTGATCAACGAAAACGAAATTACTCACCTGTTATCAGGAGAGATCCCAGTGCTGGATCTTGGTGCCCAGCACTGACCCTGAAAAGCAATTACAACTGTACTTACCGATAACTTGATTTTCCTCCATAGGATAACATTGCCTGGTTTTCTCCAGAAATTCTTCTACGTGTCGATTTTTGAAACATACAAATATTCCTTAAAAATCGCCTGTGTAACAAAAACGATTTCTTTCAACTGTTTACAGGAAATGCACCAGGGCTGAATCCAGGATCCAGCCCGGAGTAAGAAAATCATACGCAAAGTAATTGATATTGCATTTACTTAAAATTCCCCATTGAGCTCAATGTTATAATTGTGTTTGAATTGTGTTGCCTATTGCAACAACTGTAGCTATTACATTTAAAAGTCTATTGTGTATTGAAAGTATATAACTAAAGCATCTCATTCTGAGAAAGTATTTTTATACCTACTTGTGGTTCTAAAATAAAAACAATATATTTTTATATACAAAACAAATGGCCTAGAGTTCAGTTCTTGAGTGTGTGAGACCATTTGCTGACTGAGTGTGTACAACAAATGCTTTACACTGTCCTCGGATACTGCCTTACTGCTCGACCAAGCTACCACTTTAGAGAGTAAGGTTATATCTAACTTTAGCCTCTGCCAAACCTCTGAGGACTGTGGACTCTGTGCACACTGAACCTTACTTTGGTTCAGTATATACAGAGACACTTTCTTACATTAGGTAAGAAAAGGTTTTTTATAGTGTTTACTCCAAATTAGTATCAATGACCTGCATGAATGTGTTTTTGGAAATGCTGTAATAGCAGCCTATTTAGCTTCTGTTTGAATGTGTGTGAAATGTTCCTTGTATTTGCACAATGTTTATTGTGTTTCCTTGTGTGTAATTTTCTTTTGTTTTTCTTTTCTAGTGGGATTTCGTTGGTGCTTGCTGTCTCTGTGCAGAGTAGTTGCTAGTGAGTCTAGCTATTTTTAGCAAGTGAATGGTACTGTTTTACAGTATATATGGCTTTGTGTGCTTTGTATGGATTGACTTTACCTTGCAGTTGCTATATGGCAGTAGTTTTCCTTTTTGTTTTATAAATCCACACTCATTTGTCAAGTTACTTTTCTTGGTAAGTATTATGGCTAGCCGCAGGATGACCGCTCAGCACAGTGTTGGTATGCTTTGAGTCTTCTTCGGACTAGGATTATGAGACAGACTCTACGTCTGAGGCAGGGGAGGAAGGCCAGTAGTCTGGCAGTGAATTTTTTGTCCTAGAGAAATTATCTGATGAAGCTGGTCTCAGTGCGGATGAAGTGCCTGTTTTAGAGGAGGACACCGATGTGCCGATAGTGCAGCAAGAGGCATCTGGATTGAAGCCCGGCGGGGCTGCATGGCTTCCCATTGGAAGTGCTGGACTCTGGGCTGACTCAAACATGGTGCAGCCGGTATTGCCGGTCTTTAGTGGTGTTGCAGGGTGTAGAGTAAATTGTGAAAGTTTTTTGCCTATAAATTTCTTTCAGTTGTTTGTGGGCGATGTATTTTTGCCTGAGATTGTTGAACAGACTAATTTGTATGCTGAAAAGTATTTGAGGGACAACAGTGACAGACGTAAGCCCACTCTAGAGCTACCCGGTGGACTCCCATAAATCTGGAAGAGCTTGGGTTTAACTTTTTTTGATGGGCCTGATAAGGAAGTTACCGCTGTCTTCATATTGGTCTACTAATCCCTTGATGGCAATGGCTATATTTCCTGCAACCATGAGTCGTAATCGGTATTTGCCGCTTCTTCGGCTGTTGCATTTTGTTGATAATTCTTTAGCGTTGCCACGAGATCACCCTGATTGTGACAGTCTTTTTAAGGTTCGGCCTGTCCTTGATCACTTTGTAGATCGATTTTCAGAGATCTATGTGCTTGGGAAAAAAAATAGCTGTGGATGAGTCTTTGGTCCTGTTCAAGGGCGACTGGTTTTTAGGCAGTGCATTCCTAGCAAGAGGACATGGTATGAAATTAAGATGTATCTGCTGTCTAAGAGGAGTATTGGATAGGTCTATAATTTCTGGGTCTACACTGGTCCGGGATTCCAGTATTGACTCCCCTGGTTGTCCATCTACTTTCGGAGTTAGAGAAAATTGTGTGGGAACTTGGTAGAGCACTTTTTAACAAAGGTCACCATTTATAAGTAGGTAACTTTTACACTGGTGTGCCATTGTTCAGGGAATTGTTTGAAGTGTACACTGTTGCTTGTGGCACAATCCGCTCGAACCGTAAAGGTTACCCAAAAGAGCTGGTTTGTAAAAAAAACTTGAGAAGGGACAATGCAGTGCCAGAACTTCTAGCTCTGAACTTTTCTGACAGGAGAGAGGTCTATATGCGGACTACCATTCATGATGAAAGTACTTCACATTTGACTGTTTGGGGTCAGGTTGCTGAAGTGCGCAAACCTGTGTGCATTTTAGACTACAATAAGCACATGGGTGGTGTAGATAGAGTAGATCAGAGGTTGGAACCTTACAATGTGTTCGTAGGGTGTACGTTTGGTATAAGAAGTTGGCTATCCATTTAGCAAGCTACAAATGCCTTGGTTGTATTTGAGAATTGTTCTCCAGAGTCGAAGAAAACATTTGTTCAGTTTCAGAAGTCTCCGATAGGCAGCCTTGTTTTAGTGGAACAGGCAGGAGTTCCTAGAGAAGCAGTGGTGGAGGATGTGGCTAGATTGTAGTCTGTGCCCGAAGAGGTATGCGTAAGGAGTCTCGTATGTACTGCCGCTATTGTCCTAATCCCGGGTTGTGTGTGACCACAAGTTTTAAATTGTACCACACGCAACTGAGTTTTTGGTTGCAAAGGTGAGTGTAACAGTAAACTGACTTGCCTGTATCGTTTTATATTTTTTGTTCAGATTTTATGGTTGGCAGTTATGTGATGTATTTAGCTAAGCTGTTGTGTTAGTTATAGTTTTGTATCTATTTCCAATTGGTTTGGGTTTTCCTTTTTACATAAAAAATGTGATGGCAGTGTGCGTGGACTTGGGGCTTGGCTGGCAGTCTGCGTGGACATGGATGGCGCTGTGCGTGGACATGGATGGCGGTGTGCGTGGACATGGATGGCGGTGTGCGTGGACATGGATGGCGGTGTGCGTGGACATGGATGGCGGTGTGCGTGGACATGGATGGCGGTGTGCGTGGACATGGATGGCGCTGTGCGTGGACATGGATGGCGGTGTGCGTGGACTGGCGCATGGCTGGCGGTGTGCGTGGACTGGCGCATGGCTGGCGGTGTGCGTGGACTGGCGCATGGCTGGTGGTGTGCGTGGACTGGCGCATGGCTGGCGGTGTGCGTGGACTGGCGCATGGCTGGCGGTGTGCGTGGACTGGCGCATGGCTGGCGGTGTGCGTGGACTGGCGCATGGCTGGCGGTGTGCGTGGACTGGCGCATGGCTGGCGGTGTGCGTGGACTTGCGCATGGCTGGCGGTGTGCGTGGACTGGCGCATGGCTGGCGGCGTGGGTGGACTGGCGCATGGCTGGCGGCGTGGGTGGACTGACGCATGGCTGGCGGCGTGGGTGGACTGACGCATGGCTGGCAGTGTGTGAGTAGTGACTTGCTGCTGGTCACTACAAAAACACTGCTAGCTAAACGTCAGTCCACACACTCAGTCAGCCGGTGTGGTTGCTGGATCAGGTATGTGGGCGTATGAAAGTGATGGGCCCTTGAATGGCGCTACCTGTTGATGCGAGTGTTGTAAAGGGCTGGGCCCGCGGCTGGCAGTGTGAATGGTCTTGTATGTGTCACCAATGAAAGGTGTGTGAATGGCCTGTAAAGAGTTTGGTGCCTGGTCGTGGCTTTACAGCTCACGAGCTGCGAGTCCTAGGTTGAGGTTTTTAACCTTTTAATTATTAACAATGCTTTTCCTTTTAGTAAAATCCCAAGATTTGACACTCTGAACCTTCACTCACCCTCGTGCCATATCCAACCAGTATGTGTGTGTATTTGAGGAACAGTGGGCTGTGAGGTAATATTTGTCTTTTCTGTCGTCCTCTGCCAAGGTGTACATGGTCTCTAGGGAAAATCTACCAATTCTCAATATTTTCATAAACCGAAAACCCAGGGGAGTACAGGGTGGTGTCCTTCTCGCGGTTTCCAAAAAGTGTTCTTACCCAAAATGCCCTGCAAACCTCAAAATGTGACTATAGTCACATTTTCCTTGCATTACTGTGTCATGTTCTTCCAGAATCAGAAAGAAACCACAAAGTTTCTACCACCCAGTGTTCCACCAGGTCTGTAGATAAAAATGCTAAAAAACCTCAGATTGTTTTTTTAAATCACATTTTCCTTACATTTCAGTGTGGGAAAGTTGTGGGATCACCATTCAGAGGCAAACGTCCTACCGCTCAGCATTCCCCCAAGTCTCCCGATAAAAATAGTACCTCATTTATGTGGGTGGGCCAAGTGCCCGCCACAGTGAAAGGCCCAAAACGTATTGTGGGGCATCAAAAATTATCAATCACAAAAAGACCTGGCTTTGTAATGGAGTCACCTGTATTTTTGGTCCCGGGCTCGGCGGCCATGTAGGGAAATCAACCACACCCAGACATTTCTGAAAACTAGAAACCCGGGGAAGTCCAAGGATGTGTGGCTTGCGTGTATCCACCACCGTTTTCCTACCCAGAATCCCACCACCGTTTTCCTACCCAGAATCCCCAGTAAATCTCAAATTTTGCTAAAAAAAAAAATTATATTTTTCTCACAGTTCTGTGGGGGAATTGCCATGCCGACACAAATTTCCTACCACCCAGCATTCCCCTTGGTCTCCCGTGTAAAATTATAACTCACTTGTGTGGGTGGGCGAAGGGCCTGCGAGTGGGAAAGGTGAAAAACACAGAGATTGAGGGGATAGCACAGCAAGTTCTAAGCGCTATATTTTTGTTTATATACATTTTTAGGTTGACTGTGCATTGGACACCCAAACAAGTGGGGTATCATTTTTATCAGAAGACCAAGGGAAATGCTGGGTGGTAGGTAATTTGTGCTTGCGCTAAAATTGAGGTTTGCGGGAGATTCTGGGTAAGAAAAAGTTGGGGAGGTCCACGCAAGCCACATCCTTGGACTCCCCCGGGTGACTAGTTTTCAGAAATGTAGGGGTTTGGTAGGTTTCCCTACATGGCCGCCAGGACCAAAAACGCAGGTGACTCCCTCGCAAGACCAGGTCTTTTTGTGATCGATAATTTTCAAGTCTCCACAGTACTTTTTGGGCCATTTCCTGTCACGGGCACTAGGTCTACCCACACAAGTGAGGTAGCATTTTTATCAAGAGACTTTGGGGAATGCTGGGTAGGTCAAAGTTTGTGGCTCCCTGCAGATTCCAGAACTTTCTATCACAGAAATGTGAGATAAATGTGTTTTTGTTTTATTTTTAACAAAGTTTGAGCTTTGCAAGGGATTCTGGGTAGCAGAACCTGGTGAGAGCCTCAAAAGTCACCCTGTCCTGGATTTCCCTGGGTGTCTAGTTTTCAAAAATGTACGGGTTTGCTAGGTTTCCCTAGGTGCCGGCTGAGCTAGGGCCCAAAATCCACAGCTGGAAACATTGCAAAAAAGTGTCCGTTTTCTGTGGAAAAATGTGATGTGTCCACGTTGTGTTTTGGGCCGTTTCCTGTCACGGGCACTAGGCCTACCCACACAAGTGAGGTACCGTTTTTATCACGAGACTTGGGGGAACACAGAATAGTAGAACAACTGGTATTACCAGTCGTCTTTCTATGCATTTCTGCCTTCCAAATGACCGTGTGTAAAAAGAAGACATTTTGAAAAATGCCCCCCAATTCACATGCTAGTACGGATACGCACATATACAGAGATGTGCAAACAACACCGCTTCTAAACTCCATATCTTGTTACCATTTTGGAAATATATAGGTCTCCTTGATACCCATTTTTCACTCTATATTTTACCAAATAAATTGCTGTATATCCGGTACACAGTGAAAAACCACTGCAAGGTGCAGCGCAGTTATTGGCTCAGGGTACCTCGGGTTCTTTGTTAACCTACAAGCCCGATATATCCTCGCAAAGGGCCCCGCGTACATAACAGTGTATTGCTTTAAAAAATCTAGCATAGTTAGAAGAAGTTACAGGTGAAAATGTACACACAAATGGGTGTTTTTTTCCAAATCAATTTCAATATTTTTTTATTTCAACTGTTACTTTCTATAGGAAAACCTTGAAGAATGTCCACAAATAACACCTTGCTAAATTCAGAATGTTGTCTTCTTTTCAGAAATGTTTCTACCACTAAATGGAAGGAGGCTACAAGCACATTAAAATAGGAAAAATATGCTTTGTCCCAGTAAAATGCCAAAACTGTTTAGAAAATGTATGTTTTCTGACAAAAGGCTGCCTGTTCCTGAAGCTGGGAAGATGCTGATTTTAGCACCACAAACCCTTCGTTGATACCATTTGCAGGGACAAAACCAGACGCACTCTTCTACAGCACCTTTTGTCCATTTTCCCCCAAAAACCCAAATTTTAGCTGTATTTTGACCAATTTCTCTGTCCCCTATGGGGACATCCATAAACCCTGGGTACCTTTAGAATACTCAGGATGTTGGAAGAAAAGTATGGAAATTTGGTGTAGATACCTTATGTGGACAAAATGTTATGGGGGCCTAAGCGCAAACTACCCTAAATACCCCAAAAAAGGCATGGCAAAAGGGGGGGGGGAGATGTAAGGCCTCTTAGCGAAGGGGTTAATCTCTCCGGATGATAAATTATATAAATAAGTAAAAGGCAAAACTTTATGGAAAATATAGTTCCACCAAAGCGGTTAACAGTATTATCCGGCGGGAAACTGATGAGAAGCAGACGAGGAACAAGCATTGGTAAATGCAGGAAAATGTGCTATGGCCAATAGAAATGGAGGTAAGGTAAGTGGCACGCACAGAAACCAATGAGTAGCCAGGAAAGAGAGGAGGCGGGATGCAAGTCCCTTTTAAGTTTATATTAACTATAGATTTCTCAAGCACAGCGCAAGCACTGTGCAGGCGAAACCTAAAAATGCTCCTGCCAGGCGGGACCAAAAACAGTTTTTTTTTGCCCACGCCGGTGCGGGCAGGGAAACAGATGTGTCCCATGGGTGGGCTCCCCACGACAGCACGTGAGCCAGCTCCTGGGGGCAGGCCCCACGAGGCCATACAAGGGCTCAGGGAGGGGGCTGTGCATCCCTCCTCCCTTAATCAGCCCCTTCCCTAAACATTTCTGCCTCATGGTGAGCTCCCTGGGGCCTCTGGAGGATCAGAAAGGGTGGCGTAACAGCCCCCCCTTACTTGTATGCAAATTTCAGCCCCAGGGTGGGCTCCTCAGGCCTATAACTGCTTGGGAGGGGGGCGGGTCATGTGGCCCCCCCTCCCCTAATTGAATACAGCCCCAGGGTGGGCTCCTCAGGGCCTATATTGGAACAATGAGACTCCAGCCGCCAATTTGTATTGTGGGGGGTGGTTTTCCCAATCCTGAGGAAGTACTGAGGGATTGCAGCAATTTGCGGATTTATTTGATTTTTTTTTGCACCAGCTAGTGGGTCAGGGTATCCCACCCTTCCCCCCCTTTATTTTTTTTTTACATGTCCTGGATAGGGGACTAAGTCCCAGAGTCCTGTAACGGCTGCCAGCAACATTTTCCTCCTGTTGCTGGCAGCTATCATAGCTCTCGCTCCAGCAGGAGTCTGACTCCGATGGGAGAGAGATGGCACAAGGTTAATAAAGCTCCCTGGACCAATCGAAATGCTCTTTTTAAATTTGTAATCTCGCAAGAGACTCTTGCGGACCCAATCATTCAGATATCTATACTTTTTTTGACACTTCATTTCTCAAAAACTACTGCCCAATTTGGTGTAATTTCATTCAGCAGTTTCTGCAGTAGCCCTACTTAAAGAAGTCTTTGGAAAATGCACCGGGATTTTGCATTTTGGGATCACCCTTTTTTCTCCACCCCCGCTTGACGGATCACCCCAAACATTTCCATGCACAAACTAGTCAAACGGTAGCAGCTTTTTGGAAAGTTTAGTGGAGATTTGTCAAACGGTACCAAAGATATTAGGAACACAAAAAAAAGATATAAGTACGCAGTAGCCACTGGGTAATTAATAAATACATACACACACACACACATATATACACATATATACACATACATACACACACACACATATATATATACATACACATGATGAAGATGTCAGATCAAGTGGTTTTCAGAAATATTACACGTAAGCAAGTCCTCGGAGTTTTAAACCCTCATATCTTATCCTAGTTTCCTCTCAAGTATCTCAGTAACCACATACAATATCTAAGAAATAGATATGGTACTATTTTTTTTTCTTTCCTTGTAGCTTTGGTAAATTTGACACACTCAGAAGTAAGCATCCAATTGGCTGAATCTAGGGCTAGAACACAGATACCCTTCTGTAGGAGATTAGAAAGATCAACATGGGCAACTTGGCCAATAATGGTATATCTTACAGTTGAAATCCGCAACCGATACATGGCCTGGCAAAATGAGAAACCTGTAATTATTCTTCCTTAGGCTAGTCCATCTTCAGGCAAATTGGACAAGAAATTGAGAACAGTGATTACATACGGTCCACACAGGATCAAAATCCTGTTTAGCACAGTTAGGCTATTATATCCAGGTCGAAAACGGAGTACCAGCAGACTAATCCTGGGTGATTACAATGTAGCCTCCTCCAAAAGGCATACTATCTGAAGTTAGAGGTCAGATTCAATTAATGGGTGTGAATGACGCAGAGGATTCATAGGAATTGCTGGAGAATGGGTTATACTGATGGGAGAAACCCAAGAAAGGTATAGTAGAAGTGGAAAGCACGCTTACAGCCTTCAAAGATGCAACATCAACACTAAACGGGCCCACTGTCTCATTAATGTGACCATGATCTTCGAGATTATCACAAATGTGTAATTATGGCGCCTACAAAAATATCAGAGGAAGGTGTCCATCACCTTAGCCTCCAGGTCTCTTCTGCAAAAGAATAACAGAGGGAGGCAAAAGCTGAATCAAACAGATCCATCTTTCATAGATTACAAATCTCCAAGATCTTCTGAATATGGTTCAAATCCAGCTACCAGTCGCTGCAATCAATGAGGTAGGCGGAATTCCATTGAATTACAACACAGGTCTTGTCTTAAAAGTATTAAGCAGATATGGATAGTTTGTGCTCCAGGGAGTACAAACATACAATCTAGATGAACAACCATCCAGTCAACTTGTGCCTGAAGCAACTCTGCTACTGGTCTTAACTGCTTGGTGAAACACCAAGGTACTGATAAAAAGGGCAAAGCAAGGTAGACTAAAAAAATAAAAAGTTATTGCCACTTGAAATAGAGAAACTCTTAGGTTATCTCTCAAAGGACGAATGCTCTTCATCTGGGAGTGTCTGTATAGCATTCAAAATTGGAATTCTACAGTTTGAACACAAAGTGAAACCTGCAAGTATGTGTGTTATGTATGTGGTATTTCTATAGTGCAGGCCTAGCCAAAAGGCAGCAGAGGGCTGTACAGTTTCAAAAACAAGCAGGAAGTCAACTAGTGATAGCTGGATTATGGATGATTAATGCATTGTGATGTGGTGTTCTTTAATGATATTAGTTATTAACTTTTTCCTAACTTTTAAAAGCGTTACGGCAGTCGTGATAGATACGGGGATGTTATTCCATATCTTGGGTGTATAGATGGAAAAGGCCTACTGCCTTGTTGTTTTTTTCTTTTTTACACTTTAGTCTACAGTCGGATGGGCCCTGGCTGTAGGTGTTCAGAGATTGGGAGCTGGTCTGCAAGGCAGGCACGGGCGCTGGTTTTGGTGGCTCTGTAAAACTAGTTATGAAGATGATGTAGGTTGGCAAGGGAAGCCAACAGAGTTCCATCAGGATGATGGGGATATGATTTTTTGTGCACCCCAAGATGAGACGTGCTGCGGCAAGCAGGATGCCCTTAATGGGTGCCAATGTACAGTCTGGGAGGCAATAAAGCAGGACGTAACCATCATCCCGATGCAAAAGTTCCAGGGCTTAAAGAGCAATTGTTAAGTCGCTTTCTGGAAGAAACGGATTCACTTTCAGTATTAGGAGGTCTGGTGTTTTTGTTTTTTTCTCCACTTCTCCAGGAAATGTGTTCCTTGAGGGCGAGGTTTATTTCCAGGGTGAATCCAATTGACTTGGGATTCATAGAAAGTCTGGGTCGAAGATGTAAAGGTTGAAGTCATTAAGCCAGGTTTGTACTGTTTGCTTTTCTTAACAGGGATTCTGTCTTAGTTGGGCTGAGCTTCAGGGAGGCACTGGACATCCAGGTCTAAATGAGCAGCCACTGGATGGCTAAAGCAGAGGAGACTTTCAAGCAGAGTTGTGTATAACTGGAATTTTGGAAAATCTTTAGTGCTCTACTTGCTGAGAAGAGCATAAACGGCTCCAAGTAGAGGTTGTAGATGACTGTGGACAACATCGAACCTCTGGGGCACTCTACAAGTTATAGAGGTCAATTGGCCCCGGGTGGTGCCAAGTGAACAAACTTGAGAAGCTAGCAGTAAAGCCAGTGAAGGAAACTGCCAGTGAATCCTGTTGAAGAAACCACTTGTCTTTCTTTCAAAAAGGTTATTGCTGAAGAATCTTCCTAAGATTGGGCAAATAAGGAGAACCTCCTTATTAGTTATTAGCTCCTTGATCTCGTTGGTTGACCATCTATTTCTGTGAAGAAAAAAATAATTTGGGGATAGTGGTTGAATTTGAATACCAAAGAACTCAAAATGAAAACCCTGGACACACTGGGGCAAACCTGTGTTATGGGTTAGGAAACACTAGCTGTACGTAACCATTCACTAACTCTCCTTCCCAGGCTGGCTTGTATAAAAAACAAAAAAAAGTCACCGGAATCGCAGGAGTTTCCTCTGTGGAAGCAGATGCGCTAACCTCTTGTGTGCAAGGGAAGAAAATAAATTTAATATAAATATCAGCAATATTTTTCAGTGCAAGTCTATTGAAAAACAGCTAATGTGCCCACTACTACAGCCGTCTGCCAATAATTTTCTGATTGATCACCTTCAAGGAGATATGCATCTTATCAAGAGCCATCAAGGCAGTCATGAATTCCTTGACAAATGAATCTGCAAAAAGAAGTAAATCAGTATAGCCTACAACAAAGCAAAGAAATGAAATCACGTAAATCAATGTATTTCTCGAATAATAAATGGGATTACGTAAAGTAATGTATTTCTCCAATATGTCAAGTAATTAAAGTTCTAATAGGAACAGGGACGTTTCTCTCCCAAAATAATTGCAATAATAATCAACTAGGTCAAAAAAAACACTAGAAAAAAAGATAAAAATAGACCAATAGAATTCTTCTACCTGAATGGAGATTAATTTAAAAGAAAAGAAAAAAAAAAAAAAAAAAAAAAGAAGGAGCAGTGCCACAAGTCAGAGACTTTCCACATACTACATTGGGTTGAACAAAAAACTGTGCCCATCATGGGAACAAGTGTTTTCTTGTTTAGGCTATGCACTCGGCCAATCGATTCCGTGCGACCCCAAATTGACCCTCCTCCATATAAGCTGACATTGATATGAATCGTTATAGGCTAACGACGCTCTGGATGGCGGAGGTTCTACATTCACTCTCAGAGTGGCAGAGGAGCATGGATTGGTTCATGATCAGAGAGCAGTCAGTCTACGAGGCCAGAAGATACCCTTAGAGAGACACAAAAATGTGTGGTAAATGGGCAGAATACAGAGGCATCGTCATCGCGAACAGATTGTCTAACTCCACAGTCATGGTCGCTGAAATCAGACATACACAGTACTAGGGATATAATCTAGATGGGGTGCACATATACACACGTAGAATCAGGGGTGAGGGGGGACAAGGTGCGAGACGGCCGAGGATATAGCGCTTAATATGTAGTTTATATGTTGTAAGTTTTTTTCTCTTGTGCAAAACTCAATATAATGGTTTATAAAAAAAAATGTAAGGGAAAAAAAAGACAGAATACATAAAGGGACTACCCAGCCAGCTCTCCTCTTTTCTCCTTCGTAGTTGGGGCAAAAAAAGTCTGAAACTATAAACAAGTGGTTGTTCAATCGCCCACCTTTCCGGTGGCAGGTAACCGTGTTTCACAATGGGAGGCGGAGCTTGGCCGCGCTGCAAGATGGCTGATCTTTGAGAAGGTCTGCCGGCTGAAACCCATAATCCACCAAAATCAGGACCATCGGCGACCTGGACGACTGCTAAGAGTCTTTGGCTGGTTCCCGTTGGAGCCGTGATTCGCTGGATGGGCGGCTGTGCGACCTGCGGCGCCGCTGAGATATAAAGTGAGACAGACGGCCTCAGCGGCCCATGAGGGAGACGGGCCTATCGGAACTGAAGCCGCGGACTGTGAAGGCAACGCCAAATAAACACGAAGGCCCAGCGCCGTGGCGCAAGATCAAATGCCAGGTGGTTAAGACTACGGGCTGAAAGATAGCTGAGACCCAGAACGAGAGTCGAGGAGTTGGCCGCGTACTCCCGGAGGCCCCGAGGAGCAACATCCACCCAATGTATGGTGAAGCGCAGCCAAGGGGCAGAGTACGGGCCTAGGGATAACGCGACTGACCGGCGCCATCTGGAAGGCTCGCAAGCAAAGGAGGGTGAGCCCCCGGGATCACCCTCCTTCTCGGCCTTGCTCTCTGCGCTGCTCCGCCGCTTGGAATCACTACTTGCTGCGTTGCCCTCTGTGAGGGGTCTCCACGCCCCCACCCCTGCCGAGCCCTTGACGAAGGTCACCACTGCAGACTGATGATACTGATGCCAGGGAAATAGGCCTGGAGCACCGGCGCGCAGAGCGAAACCCGTGCGGTCAGTGAACCTGCGGCCAGACGTTCCCTGGCTGGAGCACATAAGGCTTAAGGCGAAGACAAAGGAACATTACATCCAGCTGACACACATATTGCGAATTTACGAGGAAATCCCCTTGGACCGATCAATCCCCCACAGGAAAGGCAAAACCGGGTAGTGAAAGCAACAGCCAGAGTCCCCGATACCATGGGCAAGCCAACACTAGGCAGGCCAAACTCCCATTTGAAAGCCAGAAGAGAAAAACTGGTCAGACAGATGCATCACAACACGCGACCAGCCAAGTCGGCCCCCGGAAGACGATGCCCAAGATGTAGACATCAAGGAGATATTGGTGGAGGTCAAGTCCAGCCTTCGCAACATAGAAGACAGCGCCAAGACCATGAAGAGCATACACTCAGGAGCCCCCACTGACCCCTGCCCGCCGCACATCTTCCACAGAGCCGCCACCATAGCACCCGAACTAAGACGCACCATCGCCACCTTCAAAACCGGCATGTTCCCCAACAACTGGAAACGCGCAGAAGTCAAGCCCCTCCTCAGACTCATCTCTCTCCTCCCCTCCGCAGCCAAAGTCACCGAGAAGATAGTCAACATCCAGCTCACGAACTTCGTAGAATCCAACTCGAGCCTCGACTCCTTCCAATCCGGATTCCGCAGCAACCACAGCACCGAGACCGCCCTCCTAGTCGTCACAGACGACATCCGCACTCTCCTCGACCAGGGCCACACAGCAGCCCTTCTCCTACTAGACCTCTCTTCAGCCTTCAACACAGTCTCCCACCGTACACTCTCCGCCAGACTCCACGACGCCGGCATACAGAGAACTGCCCTAGACTGAATCCGCTCCTTCCTCACCAGCCAAACCCAAAGAATCCGACTGCAGCCCTTCCTCTCCAAACTCACAGAGATCAGCTGCAGAGTACCCCAAAGATCATCACTCAGCCCCACGCTCTTCAACATCTACATGGCCCCCCCCCCCCGGTACCATTGTCAGAAAGCATGGACTCAGCATAGTATCCTGTGCCGACGACACCAAACTCATCCTCTCCCTCACCAAGGAACCCATCAGCTTCCAGGAAGGAATGAAAGACGTCACATCCTGGATTAACAGCAGCTGCCTGAAGCTCAACTCGGAGAAAACATAAGTCCTTGTCCTAGGATCTAACCCCTCCGCATGGACCAAAACACCTGGTGGCACACCACCCTCGGCAATCCTCCCACACCCATGGACCACACCCGCAACCTCGGCATCATACTCTACTCCTCCCTCACCATGATCCGACAGATCAACGCTGTTTCCTCCACGTGCTTCAATACCCTCCGCAAGACCTTCAAATGGATACCCCCCCCCCTCGATTACATTCACGACAAGACCACATCACCCAGCACCTGCAAGGCCTCCATTGGCTCCCCGTCGAAAAGAGTGACCTTCAAGCTGCTCACTCACGCCTACAGATCACTACACAACACCAGACCCCAATACCTCAACGAAAGTCTCCTTCTAGGCACCCAAAAGAAGCCTCCGCTCCGCCGACCTCGCCCTGGCAGGAAACCCACGCATCCGCAGAGCCAGGACGCGAGAAACAGCCTACTCCTACATCGCGGCCAAGACCTGGAACAAACTCCTCCTCAGAATCAGATGATCACCCACTCTGCAAGCATTCAGGAAGAGCCTCAAGCTGCACGAACCCTCCCCCCTCTCCCCAGCACCTTGAGACCCTTACGGGTGAGTAGCGCGCTTCAAAATCCCCGATTGATTGATAGAGATGTCAAATTAGACCTCATGGCAAGCCGACTGGACAGAATGAAGGAGAGTGGATAAACACGACAATAGAGTGGACCAACTGGAGGCTCGAGTATCAGATGCAGAAGATGACCCGGCAAAGGGAGATGAGCAACTACTAAAGATGGAGAAAGTACTTGAAATAAGAGCCATAAACAAAGACCTGGAGGCGCGCTCCAGGCGCAACAACCTGAGAATTATTGGAATACCGGAGTCCACGGCAACAGACAACATAGAAAAATATGTCACAAATATGCTTCAAGACCTCTTTGGAAAAGCCTTATCCCCGGTCTTCATAATATAGCGAGCCCACGTGGTGCTGGTCAACGCAGGGTACACCAGCCTGCCCCATTATTGCGCGAATTCTCAACTTCAAAGATCGAGAAGTAGTGCTGTGGCTCTCTCATGAACGCGGGCAGCTGCAATACCAAGGAAATACGATCTCCTTTTACCCAGACTTTACGATCACAGTTCAAACTGCCCGCAGGGAATTTCTGCCAACCAAGAGACTCCTTCAAAAAGCAGAGATTAAATACGCTCACCTCTACCCAGCCAAGCTGCGTATCTGCATGAGGGAAGAGCTAATCACTTCACGGACGCTAAAGCAGCACTCAAGTTTGCATAAGGATTGACAGCAAAATCAACCAGACACTTTCCAAGGGATAACGCCCATGGGAACTTGGGGGCAATGACTGAACACGATACTAAAAATCATACACCACAACCAATAACCATCATAGCTCTTTAAACATCGCCGCAGGGGTTACTTATAGGGCGAAAGCCAACGTTTCAGCAACCTAGCCAGGACAAGGTTGGGGTGTTTGCGAGGCTCTCCTCCACCCCCTGGGATGAGTCCCACGTCCTCCTATTTTGCTGGGAAAAACACTGAGGGAGTGGGGAGGGAATGGACTACTCAACCAAGTTCGGGAGTGGGAGGGGGGAGGCGGGAGGTTCCATTCGGGTTAGTTTAGAAAGTACTAGTTTTTGTTTACATTTTAGAGCAGGTTCCCGCCAAATACACATAGGTACATCTTTGAAACAAGCCGCGTATGCGATAGATCCCAAACCCCTGGCTCATTGCGATATGGCAGACATCAAACTTAGACCACCACAATCTCCCTTGATCGGAAAGGGGCACCGAGCGGGCGACCCTACACACCACCATCCAGACATCGCAATACACCCACGGCAACAGCAGGTCTTAGGTTCCTGACATGGAACATTAGAGGATTAAACGATCCCAGGAAAGCCTGCCTAGTCCACACGTACCTTAACAGGCATCACATAGACATTTGTTTTCTCCAGGAGATACACCTTACTCAACCCACCTCTGCTCGACTTCAGGCGCGATGGTACACAGGGGTACACCACTCCCTGTACTCTATGCCAGGGGCACGGCAATATTGATACGAAAAGGCACCCCATGGACGCTCACTCACATAAAGAAAGACACAAAGGGAAGATAGGTCATAGCGGCAGGCCAATTTCAGCAACAAGCTGTTATACTGGTCTGTGACCCATCACCCTCGGACACTGTCTGATCACGCCCAGATATTATTGGAGCTCAATCTCCCTGCGATGATTATGCGTGCCTTTGCGCGGCACCTCTCAACCGCCCGCCCTCCCTCCCCCCGCCAGGGCGCTGCGCGATCAGGTATTCCGAGCTGAAAAACAAAAAACCATTACAGAATACTTCGCAATCAATGAGGGCTCAGTCAGCTCCCCCCAGACACTATGGGAGGCCTTCATGGTCGTGATAAGAGGGGCTTGTATCGTAAAACAGGCTGGGGCACTAAAAGCGATCCACTCCAGACTTACTCGGCTGGAAAAAGATCTGCGGGAGCTCGAAGCATTGCACTGCGACACACAATCCCCTGCCACACTACCGTTAATTTGAAAGAACTCACAGAACATGAGGAGGGGCCCTCCACGAACTACACTACTTAACCTGTGAATCCCAAGCAAAACAGTACGGGGAGGGTGAGCGGGCTAGCAAAACCTTAGCAGATATTCTGCGTAAGCCCAGAACCCAACACTATATAACGGAACTCCAAGATGAGCAATTACTAAACCAAACTATCCCACAGGCCATACTCGACACAATGACAACCTTTTATTCTAATCTATACCACCCCACAGGAGAGATTCCAGAAGAAAGGTTAATAGAGTACTTTGATACTATTGAACTACGGTGGCTTGACAATGCGCAGAGACAATACCTGGACTCTCCCTTCACTGAGGAGGAAATCTTGCAGGTCATTCGTAGTCTCCCAAATGACAAAGCCGATGGCCAGGACACCTTAACTGCCTCCTTTTACAAAGAATATGCTACGCTGTTCGTCCCGCATCAGTTAGATATGTATCAAGCATCAGTAGAGGCTCAAATACTGCCTCCTTCCTTACGAGAGGCAGTGATCATATCCATACTAAAGCCCGGAAAACCACCACATTTGTGCGATTCCTATCGCCCCGTGTCGGTGATTAACATCGACAACAAAATCCTAGCTAAACTAATTGGCATTAGAATACGTCCTCTCCTACCAGATCTAATTCGCCCGGACCAATCGGGCTTTGTACCAGACCGATCGAAGGCTCAAACTTAGAACACTGTTCGCGACCATGCAGTGCGTGGAGCCCACAGTGGCGGCAGGAGCCGCCCTCTTGGACGCCACAAAGGCGTTTGATTCATTGGAGTGGCCTTTCCTGTTTAGCCTCCTCAGGAGATTGGGGTTCAGTCCCCATTTCTTCCACCTCATAACACTACTATACCAGTCCCCGACAGCACGCCTACGACTTAACAGACTGATATCAGCCCAATTCCCTGCCCCCTTTCTCCCATCTTGTTTGCCATGGCGATGGAGCCACTGGCAGGCCGGTTATGACAACACCATGCACACAGAGGACTCGGCTTTCGATCCCGAAGAGTGCTGGTGCCGATGTACACAGATGACATAGCACTCTATGTCCGAGAACCCCACAAGAACCTAGACGCAGTTATACAGGAGGTCATACGATTTGGGAAACTGTCTGGGGTCAGGATTAATTGGACTGAGTCCACAATACTCCCCCTCACAAACAAAACTTCACAATTCGAATTAGAATATTCACTAACATGGGCAACAGAACCAGTTAAATATCTAGGAATATGGCTTAGCCGCGATAGAGGGGGAACTATGGAAGGCAAACTACAGCAGGGCAATTGAATGGCTACGAATATGGAACCGCTTTCCCAGTCGGGACAATAGGCAATCGCCAAGATGGGGATCCTGCCAAAATTCTTGTAGCTCTTTGTTAATCTACAGTTACCCTTACCCTCTCAATTCTTTAACAGATTACGATCACTACTAATAACACTTACATGGGCCAGAAAACAACCCAGGGTAGCATGGGAAACGCTCACTCTACCACTACGCCATGGGGGGACTCAATGCCCCAGACATGACACTGTACACATTCTGTGCTCAGGCCCAATATGTCCATTATTGGCTCTACCCCATT
The DNA here is from genome assembly GCA_963921515.1 of Calotriton arnoldi. Taxonomy (NCBI): domain Eukaryota; kingdom Metazoa; phylum Chordata; class Amphibia; order Caudata; family Salamandridae; genus Calotriton; species Calotriton arnoldi. The sequence continues at coordinate 863,011 of CAWUFW010006341.1, forward strand.
AATTTTCAACTGCATGCAGCAGTGGAAGCAGACCTGGAACACCCCACCCCTCTGATCACGGTGCTTTATAACCCATACAGACGCACACGTGCAGCAGCTAATGCAACCTACTGTGTAAGATGGGCTTGGGATGGCATAAAACGTCGAGCCCGACTTCCATGCCTTAACGCGCCCTTCATTCCAATAATTAATAACCCATTGATACCGGCATTGACTGATTCTAACTAGGGGTGGGCGGAATTTGCGTAGTCGCGTTACGCAAAGTTCCGCGAAGATGTAAAAAATCTCAGCGAGCTACGCAGAATTCCGCGAGCACGCCGAATTGCTTGTTCCGCCCGTTCGCGATGCGTTTTTCCTGTTCGGGGACGCTGTTTGCGTGCTCGGGGGGAAATATCTCGCGAACTTGTCCATGCGGTCGCCAATTGGCGCGGCCAACTTGTTTCACTTGTCCCGCCCGCGATGCGCGTTTCCTGTTCGCAATCGCGGATGTCCGATGCCGCGTCCGAATGACGTGCTCGCGATCGCACACTCTCGCGGGATCGCACGGCCTGATAGGAAAACTTGTCGGCGAACGCAGGGATCCCGGTAAGTTGCTACCGCGTGCGCGAACGTGCATTTCGAAAGCGTGAACAGGGAAAAAATTCCGCTACGCCGCGGATCGCGGAATTTTCGGCAATTCCGCGTTCTCCACGGAATTGCCAAAATTCCACAGATTCCGCGAGCGGAGTTTACCGCCCAGGCCTAATTCTAACACCAAAATTAAGGCATGCCAGAGACGGTTGCAAACGTTTGCTGATTTGTACCCAGAGGGACAATTTCTTCCCCCCTCCTGGCACAAAATGCTGACCAGCCATCTGTCACGGACATCCTCATATATCAACAACTTAGAGCCACCTGCAAAACACTACACACTACCTTCCTGGAACCCCCTCCTACCCTAGAGGCTCTGGAGCATATATTGACTAACGCAACGCACTACAAATTGATAGCACAGCTATACACCATTATGCAGAATAAAGCACCAGTGTGCACCCCCAGAGCTTATGCGCAGTGGGCGGCAGATACTACCCCTTCTGTAACAGAGCAACAATGGACGTACTGTTGTGGGCAGACAGAGGCCCTCTCCCCCAATTACAGACTGCACCTCATACATTTTAAGTACCTCCATAGAATATACCGCACACTCACAGCTGCACCAAGTGGGACTGAGGGAAGAGTCACGCTGCATAAGCTGCCTGTCACCCCAGGCCTCCTTTATGCACTTTGCCTGGGAATGTCCCAAAATCGCGGATTATTGGACGGCAGTACATCATACCCTCCAACAAATTACACGACACACCACAGCACAGACACCGACAGTCAGACTTTTGGAATATGTTAAGGAAGAAACAAAAGAATATAGACAACTGCTTGCCATACTCCTCTTGCTAGCTAAGCGGCAAGTAGCTAACCACTGGGGCGGGAGAACTGCACCAAAAGTGGACCACTGGCTGCGAGATGCAGCCTACTGCCATGACCAATTAGCTGCTTATTGGGAAATGATGCCACTAGCGTCACGGCCCCAGGAAATCTGGGAACCACTTTTGTCTTTCTTAGGACAAAGATAACACTAATCCTGATAAATGGGGGGCAGCAACTAGGAGCCAGGGCCGTGGGGGACCGGTTGGGAACGGATAACGTGGAGAAATAAGAGCCCAGTTGCACATTTACATATATGGGAGATCGGTGGCTACCGAGGGAAAGGTAGACTCCTAGGACAAAACCAACTGCATAACCAGTAATCGTAAAGCCAGGCGCAATGCAACGTGCAGAAGGATACCCTGGGACATTGATCACGCTTAAATAATACCGATGTACTTCCCTTTGTCCCCCCGTACCCTCCCCCTTTTGATCCCCAAGTTTTCACCTGCTCTTTACAGTTGTAGGATTCCTCGAAATACCAATAAATACAATAAAAATGTTTTTAAAAAGTGCTTCACAATATGGGCTATTCAACCCATACCTTCTTTTTAAACTCGAAACGTGCAATGTTTGAAGACCAAATACTCAAGCCTCTCCCCTCTCTCTCTTACAGCACAGTCTCATCTTTGTTAGAAGCATCCACTGCCCTCGCCTCAACATACGGGGATGACAGTCAATCATTTATATCCAGTATGGATAGGAGCTCAAAAATGTGGTGAAAACGTCTTGCAACAAAAACTCCATATCCTCAAACTATATCTCCTACATAAGAGACAAAACACACTTACAAACAAACTCCAAAAGGACGTTCAGGTACCAATATACCTCATGTGATTATACAAATGCAACTATACAATACCTACATAAAAAAACACAATAAAGGGAAGATACGAATATGTTATCAACTTGCATTGCACTAAATATCTGCTCACAATGCCAACACAGGGCTACTAGTAAGCACTAATGCGAAGATTTGTACTGCTTAAACTGTGATATGCAACTGAAAGGTTGGAAAGGAATGCATGATGGAAACAATGTTTATTTACGGACACAACACTGACAAAATAGATTGAAAATGCTTACATTTATGTATATTTATTGAAAGCAAAGAAACCATGCACAAGAACAGAATGGTGCTTTTTCCTCAGAAGTCACTTCTTAGTGTAATGGGCTCCAACAACTGCATCATATTATTAACTTGCTCAATATATAGTTAGCTACAATATGAAGACCACATTTTTTAAACGTTGGTAAGACGAACCCGTTGCATTAACGCAGAGTTTTCATGCTGTTATAAAGCATTATGAAAAGAATGGTAAAACGTAGCTAAAACAATTAATATAGCAGGATACATGTAGAATACTATCCCCTAGCCGTAAAACTGACAAGAAGCATTTAATCCCAGTTTCTCCTCCACTCATTGACACACATTCCCACAGAGGATGATAGAATGACAAAAAGGCATGGCCCCCTATTTTTTTTCTTCAAAGTACTATATGCAATATTGTATTATTTCGAAAGGAACATAGTAACTGAAAAGACTTTATAGGGCAACCAAAAAAAAATCTATATTTCCATTATCTTTTTTAAAGCTTTAGGGCAGAGTGAATCACGTCAATGAGTGTAAACATAACATACCAGGCAATTAAAAAGAAATTAAGATAGATGGACATCTACATACTTCTATTCACTCTTGTTGAGATTTGAACTACATCCGGTTTGGTGACAGAAGATCACACCTTGCCTTTCCTAGCATGCTGTCTGTTTGCTATAGTTTTCAGGAGTGAGATCTGCAAGTACCAGGATTAAAAGTTGGACATGGACAAATCGCATACGAATGGACCCCATTAAGCTTATAAGGTTATTATATAAAGATTCTGAAATGTATTCTACCATTCCTTACAAACCTTACTGAGCTGCCAATGCCGAATATATTGAGGACTGGGACGAAGAAATAATGGTGAACCTACTTCCCACACCTCTGCCAACTGCCTGCAACACTGGAGGAGAGAGAACTTAACATTGCAGACATTTACAACACCAAGGCAACAGCCTAAGAAGGCGTCTCTAAATACTGCACCTGTGGAATACCCTTTTGGAACTCACTGGCCCATCTTCAAGGTTGGTAGATGCCACATTGATTTCTTTGCAACCTATCTCAATACCCAGTGCCAACAGCTCACTTCCTGCATGAGCAGGAGACCAGATTCCCCGATGGAAAGTCAGCAGTTGGACTTGATGGAATTGTTTGGACATGACTTTCCACCAACTCCTCTGACACTTAAGATCTCTAAAGAGCAGGGAGCGCCTGAGTGAGTAGTCTTCCTAGAAACGGTCTCCTGGCCTTGCCAGTTTTGGGACCCCGACCTACTTAACCTTGAGGAGGCCACACCTACCTGTCTTGAGAAGTACTGCATCTGACTATACCACAGTCTTGGAAGACTGGACTTTTAAATATTTACGCCTCTCCTTCAAGAACCAGGAGCTACTGGTCATGAAAGTCTCCACGAGCACCCAATTCTGCTACTGTGGTTCTTTCACCAGCTGTCAGTAAAGAACATCGGACAAGTTAAATGACCAATTGGCATTATGTATTCGTAAAACCACCTGGGAGACAGTAGGGTACATGGATACATGCACGAACTACAAGGCTATAGGGGCTTATTGGGCATATCTGAAGAATCATTCTTCATGGCCAACAGGGCAATCAAGAATCATCCAAAGGGCCTAATGCACTTAGTTTCCTCTGGTGGAGCATTCCACCAGGCTGATGTGAACACTCTTTGAACCAATGGCTTCCTATGACATAAAAATTCTATTTTGGAAGGAGTTAGTGGCTGTAACATCGGCAAGGCATAAACAAGCTTCCGGCCTATGTGTCTCAACTAGGAGCGAATGCTTCAAACTCTTACCACGTCCTGCCTCTTCAGGTAAGGACGTCACATAACATGTCTTGTGCGTTTACATGGACCAAAATAGCGATCAGCATTCTTTTTGTGACCTTAGCTTGCCACAAAGCTGGCTAAGAAGCTGATAACATTGCCACTATAGAGAACAACATGCATCACCCAAATCTGCACTCAATGGAGTTGAACCACCAACGAAGTTTATGGTGCTCTCTACCACGGGCAAAAAATCTTCAATGGCATTCTCAAGGTATAAATGGCAGCAATACTGCCTATCCACATAAGCTTCTTACCAAAGTAAACTAAATTGGCAAGGAGGTTTTCTGAAACATCTTTGCTAAGGCCCAAGTTGCCCGATTCTGCCTTCTTTCTCTTTCTTTCCCATTATCAACGGCTCCTATCAGTTCCTCTGCTATCAGTCAAAACAAAAAAACACACGAGTACACCCACTGGCTTTTTTTTCTAACTAAATGACTAACAAGTGTGCACATATGAGCCCGGGTGAAGGTGTAGCACAAATGATGTACACATGCATATGTGGTACTTGGAGCACAAGGCTGTGTTTTTAAACAGCTAATGCTGTAGATTCAAATTCACTTCTTGGTTGGCAGAAATTCCCCCAAATTTACATATAGACTTGGTTCACAATTCCTACTCCCACACAACCCCAATTTGTAATTCCATACTTGTTAAACATCGATCGCACTGGGTGCATTGTTCACCTAAACACAACTGTAGCATTATTCCAACTTTTGAACTTAAGAACAAAGTGGTAGTATCACCTGTAGTCCCCCATTCTGACAAGGTGTACAAACTTCGAATGTAGGCAGATTAACTGCATGATCTGCATCAGAGTAAATCATTGACAAAAAAAAATAAAAAAATAAAAAAATCACATGGTTACATCTAGGAATTTCCATACAACTCTATGGCCTCCTGGACTTGTGTTATAACTTCTCAACCTGCATGTGCTTTAGAGTGGTTCATATTGGCCACAGTCAAAAAATACATGAGCACAAAACTTTGCTGGAAAGGTTTGGTGCAGATTAGATACAAGCAATTTAAAAAAGCTCTATAGACTAACCATCCATATCACTAACGTGTATGATTTATAAATACACATGTTTCAAAACTAAAGTGCTGCAATGAAGTAATTCTATTCTGGATGAAGGGGCAAAAGAGAGAAGCTCTCCCCATTTTTCTGTCTCTTCCACATTGGGAGCAAAGATCTGTGATACACCGTACATAGATAAGCAGTTGAGTACAGTAAATCTATACTTCCCTTTATGGTATGTGGTAGTCAATATTCTGGATAGGATACTGTTGTTCAATATTTAAAACCCACTATTTTGATAATAAACCTATTTCTATATAGAGCTATTTCTAGGTCCTTTGCAGTGACTGATCAAATCTCTGTAGTTATGGTTGATATGATTAGTTCCAATGAAAACATTTTCTTGATTAGTAACAAATGTGGCCCAGCTCACGCATCTGCACATAACTTCCCCAAAAAACAAAGCATTCTTGCAAGCAACTTTGAACGGAGAAACAGAGTTGGGAGGCAATTATGGGAGACTGTAGAAGCTTTCCCAACTAAAAAAACCATTAGGAATGTAATAAATCCTAGCTATCGTAAGAGAAAGTTTTAATTCTATCAAAAACACGGAGGCGAGGATTATGCTTAAGTTTCTACCTTTTATTGTACCAGCAGCCATTTTAAGAAAAATAAAGAAACTTCAGTTTTTCCCCTATGGTTCATGGAAAATGAAATGTCAGTACATTCAATCAGCATGCAGGGGGTCTCTTTATAGTCCCTTGTTGACTCTCCTGCCACCTTTTTCTTCATGCAAAAGAAGCCAGTATCCATCCTCTCTATTCCTGTTTCAACGATTCAGCCCCTGTTAGAAACTAAGAAAACTCTTCTAAGGAGTCGAAATAAAGATACTTTCAACATATCATGATCACCTACTTGAACATAATGACATGCATTACCTAGTATAAGATCTGCACTGGAGTCTAACATATCTTGAAGACTGAGTACTTAATCCAAATCAGACCTTTGTATTCGCCCGCCAGTTGCCACTCTCCACAAAGGGTGGGATAACTGGTAATCGGCCATCGGGTGACCTAATCCTCACCTCAAGATCCAATAACCAATTTGCCACATTGAGAATGTCCTCCAAGCGTGCTCCTAGAGCAAACACTTTGGATGCCACTGCTCCCCTAGAAGAATGTGCGCCAAATATCTTTGGGTCTACGCCAGCTTCCTGCACGGCCCATCTCACTCATCTAGCAATCATTACGGGACGAGACTGCATTGTGAGGTTTACGAATTTCGATGAAGAGAAGTCTTTCTGCTGGGGAGGCTGATGTCCTCCATCATGGCCTTGTAAGCTTTTATACTTTTCAGACCACGCACAATTTGGGAGTCTCCACAAAAACAGGGTATAAGACAATGCAGGAATTACACTTTGTGCTTCTGGATATATGGAAAGTGACCCCTTCCAGGGTGAATATTCTACCTGTCCTGTACAAGGCCCTGACATCTTATACTCATCTGAAGGACATCCGGCATAGCAGAGTAGTCAGTTTTACTGATAGGTTCTGTCTCAAAAGATATACCAGGGAGAGAGAAGAAGAAAAAAAATAAAATAAAGGAAAAAAAGGTGTAGCACCTTGTTAACATCCCACAGGATCGAATAACTCGGTTCTGGAGGTAATGATAGTCAAATGCCTCTAAGCAATTTCCAGGCAATATCCTTCGATGGGGGCATGTCCTGCTGAGATTGCCGAATAGAAGGTATTGACCAACTTATGTGCAATGCCATTCAAAGTTGGAAAGGGAAGTTCAGAATGTGGACAACTTCTGTCCCCACATCATCCATCCATCCATTCATCCATTCTCTACAATGCTTGACGGTACTTTAGGCCTTGAAAGTAAGTCTGTCGCTTGTCTTGAAAGGCCTGGGATTTTCCACGGTCACCTGTAATCCTCCACATCATAAGTTGCAGGGAACCTGCCTGAACCAGATGGTGAGGATTCCCTGAAGGATTACTGAGGAGACCTGGAAATAAGGTATACAGACTGGAAAATCCCAAGAAAGTTCCATTAGAACCAGATACCAAACTTACAAGACTTGGTCACCACCACCAGGTCTGCTCATTGTCTGAGCTTGCACGGAGAGCCTCATTATCACAGAGAAAGGGAGAAACTCATATCCTCCGTTGAACAACCATGTTCTGCAGGAAAGAATCTGTTGCCACTTATCTGCCTAGATGGTGGTCCAGGTATGAGGCAAAGAAGTACACAGTGAACGGGCCCCATCTGGATAAAAATGCTTGGAACACAGATTGATCCATGTTCCAAAGGCGTATGCCACCTGGTATGCGAACCTCAAAGTGTACAGCCATCACCAAGATCTGTTCCTCAAGGCAGTAGTCCCAGAAGCTCTGAGCCAGGTCCTAGAATTCTTGGATCAAGTCCCTTCCAGGTAGCCGATGTAACAGACAGCTGCCACATTGTCCATTTTCAGGAGGACTCAGCACTGTACCTAATCTTTGGTCTAGCATTGTACTAATAAAGGACCCAGCCAACAATTACAGGCAGTTGAGTTGTTTTTTGAGATCGGAACATTTTCCGCCGGTGGAGAACTTCCCACATCTTGCATCCTACCCTGTGCCGATGGTGTCAGACTGTCCACAGATCTGGTTGGGTGCCGAAGATGGCTCATCTGTTTCAGGCCTCCATGTGGGCCCGCCACCAGCTTATTTACGGCTTGGCCTCGTCCGAAAGCAGGACCTTTTGTGAGTACATGAGGCCTTTCCAAAGGTGGGAAGTCTTCAGGCACTGGAGGTCCCAATACTGGATGGGGTCCTGGAAAGATGGCCTGAAACGAAGACGAGAGTAGGCCCACTACCCCTGCAATCTGTCGGAGGGAAGCGGTCAGTATGGCCAAAGTTTTCCTTAGTTCGTATTTGATCTTGGCTATTTTCCAAGAGGGAAGGCTCAAGGTGGCTCAAATTGAGTCCACTACAAAACCCAGGAAAATCAGTTTTGTGTCGGAGACAGAACAGACTTTGCTCAGTCTATGATGAAACCCAGGGAATGTAGTAAATCGGCCATCGTCTGCAGCTGTCCCACTAGACTCCTGGGGCATTGATCCATCAGGAGGATGTCGTCCAGATATACAATCAGACGTATAACCCTTGCCAGGAGGTGTTCCACCACTGGTTTCATGACCTTGGTAAAACACCATGGCGTGGAGCACAGTCTGAAGGGTAGCATCGTGAACTTGAATGTCTGGAGTCACCAGTGGAACTGTAAGAACCGACAAAGTGGCGGGTAAATTGGGATCACGAGGTGCACGTCCTTAAGATCTACACGTACCATCCAATCGTTGGGTCTCAGGAGGTCTTGCAGGAGGTGGACTCCCTCCATCTTGAAGTGGCAGAAGACCAGCCACTCATTAAACTCTGAGGTTTACGACAGGACGTTGGCCCCTGTCCAGTTTCTCCACCAAGAATAGGTTGGTGAGAAAAACATTGGGGGTACCACCTTTGGAGAGTAGGTCCCCAACCTCTGTGTCAACCAGGGGCGGTTTCTTTGTCGGGGAAAACAAGAGTGCAAGGAGGAAAGGGTTGGAACGGGGATCTGGAGAATTCGATTCTGAACTCTTAAATTGTTTGAAGGGCCTAAGCATCCATTGTCACTGTCTGCCAGTTGTGGGCAAAATCCGACAGCCCCACAACCTTATGTTGGAAAAAAGGTGTACAATTACCGTGAGAGGAGCCTTGGACATTTGAACATGGCCTCCCCTGGATACTGCCCCTGAGCCTCCTTGACAGAGATATCCTCTAGTGGGGTAAAAGTCCCAAAATCTGTTGTGGTCTTGCCACTGCCCCTGCTTGGAGGCTTGACCCCTGGAGGGTGATTGGTAAAGGAACCAGCAGGCCGAGCACCCGCTGCCACGACCAGGCCCGGTGAAAATCTGAGGGTTGAAGATCTTTTTAATGGAGGCGTGGGCTTTATCTAGAGAATTAAAGGCGGACAAAGACCTGCTCAACTCTTTTATAAAGGGGTCGCCAAAGAGACACCCTTGTTCAATCTAACCTACTCTTGAGGTGGTCAGATCTCTTAGTTTGGGGTCTATTTTAATCATAAAGGATCTGCGCCTTTCCGAGGAGATGGTGCAGTGGTTGTTCCCCAGGAAGATCATGGCCCGTGGGCCCACCCAGATAGTAAGTCTGGAGATATGAGAGAGCCAAAGGATTTTGTCGCCCTCTGCCTTGTCCAGGATGTTGGTCAGTGGACCAGCTACATCAAGAGGTTTGTCTTGATATGACTGCCAGGAGCAGTCAATCCCTTTTTGGGGCCCCAAATGTGTTTAACCAGAAAGGTGGCCATCCTGGGGTCAATTTCAGGCATGAGGACCACTTTGCTGTCCAGAGATGGACAGGGGCATTCCACACTTGGGTAGTTGATTATCTCTTTGTCAAGGGGTTTACAAAGTCTGCCTGCCACATACTCAGCCAACTTTCTCTGCTGCAGTTCATTCAGACGAGGATGTAACAGATCGTCCGGGTCAAGCATATCCAGCCCCTTATCTCGGCTTTCCTTCTAGTCGCTGGGCGGTTTAGTGCAGCAGAGGGGCATCGAGGCCTGTCTGAACCAGTGGGGGGGGAGTCATCCCAGTCTAGGGGGTACAGAGAATCCGGGAGTCAGATGCCTAAGGGGGTTGCGCCATGTGTAAAGTAGGCTTGTCAGGGGTCATGCCCCAATGGCGTAACATGGCCCATAAACACACGCTTGAGCATATCAAGGGCATCTAGGTCGCCCCCTGGGTCGCGTCGTTGGGGGCTACCCAGGTTAGTATATGCAGCCCAGGGGTCCAATCAAAAAAAGGGGGCGGGAGTGTCAATAGCCCGGGAACACCACACGCCTACTTGATTTTAAGGGGGTGTTATGAATCGGCCTGGGGCGATGTCCCAACAGATATCACTAGTAACGCTATATTTTTTGCAGTTTCGCTAATTATAAACCCCTTACCTGGCATAGAGACTCCAGCTGGCAGGGCCAGCGGGTCCAGAGTACTTCACGGCCAGTTGTGTTGCTCGTAATAAAACGGGAAATATCACGAGCAAGAGCGCCAGTCGCGGGAGACAGGAGTGACTCAAAGGACGCAATAAGAAGAGAAAGATGTGGGTGCTCTCTAGCGGTCAGGCGACCGCACCAAGTCCTGTCAAACCTGAGGCGAAAGGCCAAGGAAAGCCTGAGCTGCAGCACGAGGAAAGTCTGTGCATTTCTGTGGATGCGCTAGAGGGGAAAAAACACAATTAAGCAACAAGCACAATTAACAAACAGCTGCATATAATTATAAAACAGTTTTGCACCCACAGGCCAGGGACGCTGGTCTGTTGGCTGCTTGAGAAGCAAAGAAAGAAGTGGCATGAGAATATAAAATGTCCTAGCTATCATGAAGGAAAGTTTCAATTCCATTAAGGATGCGGAGGCGAGGATTATGCTCATCTCTTCCTTTATTTTTCCGCTCAGCAGCCTTATCAACATGTGAAATACAGAAAGACTACAAATCCCTTGAGACTTTGTATTAGAACAAACAGTAACAACCATAGAGACAGTCCCATATAAACAGTAGCAAGGAACAGCACTTCCTCTTTCTTGGGCGAAACGCACAAGTTACTAACTTGTGTAACGATATATCTGTAAGAGACAGTAGTTAGTGATAGATTCCTTACCTTAGAATATCCCCAGGCGTCAGGCTGGATCCGGAAAGTTTTGCGTAGCAGTACCCTTGCGCGTCGGTAGGCGGCGTCGTGCGGCTCCGCGTCCGTCGTCGGCGTCGTGATCGCCGGGATGACGTCGCGGGCAGTACTTAGGCGCCGCCCCTGCGCGCTGACGTCAGTTCTGTACACGACTTTCCGCGCCAGGAACGCAGAGCCATGCAAGAAGCTGACACAGGTGTCTGAAAAATACTAGGGCCCTGAAAGGGATGTCCTTAACCCTAGAAATCAGTTCGCAGAACGGGGAGGATGGGTGGGGCGGTAGGAATCTATCACTAACTACTGTCTCTTACAGATATATCGTTACACAAGTTAGTAACTTGTGCATCTGAAAGAGACACGTTAGTGATAGATTCCTTACCTTAGAATAGATACCCCAGCAATACCAACCCCGGTGGTGGGTCTGCGAACAAAGATCAGACAAGGAAGTCCTGGAGGACAGAACGGCCAAAGAAGCCGTCCCTCCGGACCTGACTGTCAAGGCAGTAATGCTTAGTAAACGTGTGCAGCGAGGCCCACGTAGCCGCCTGACAGATAACCGGCAGCGGAACACCGCGGCCCAAGGCCGTGGTAGCAGCCGTTGCCCTGGTGGAATGGGCACGCAGCCCAACAGGAGGTTCCTTTTAGCCAAAGAATAGCAGGCCTTGATGCACAAGGTAACCCAGCGGGAGATGGTCCTTTTGTGCACCGCCCGACCTTTTTGGCGCCCACGTAGCCAACAAAGAGCTGGTCATCCACCCGGAAGTGTTTTGTGCGGTCAATATAAAAAGAGAGCGCACGTTTTGGGTCCAGACGGTGGAGCCTCTCTTACTCTCTGGAAGGATGCGGAGGCGGAAAGAAGGTGGGCAAAGTGATGGTCTGCCCAATGTGGAAAGCAGTAACCACCTTTGGCAAGAAGGACGGACGCGTCCGAAGAACAACCTTGTCTGGATGAACAGACAGAAAGGGAGGTTTGCAAGATAGAGCCTGGAGCTCACTCACCCGCCGAGCGGAGGTGATGGCCACCAGAAAGGCTGTCTTCAGAGTCAGAAGACGAAGAGGACAGTTATGTAGAGGCTCAAAGGGAGCGCACATTAAAAGGTAAGAACCAAGTTCAAGTCCCACTGAGGCATCACAAACGGAACAGGAGGGAAGAGGTGAGTAATGCCTTTTAAGAACCTGTTAACAACAGGGGACTTGAAAAGGGAGGGCTGATCAGGGAGCCTGAGGAAGGCCGAGATAGCACAAAGATAACCCTTGATGGTACCCAGGGCAGAACCCTGTTGGGCCAAAGAGAGAAGGAACAGAAGGACCTCAGAAAGAGGGGCAGAAAGGGGATTCACAGCCTTTGCTGTGCACCATGCCACAAATTTGTTCCACCTGCAGGCGTATACCACCTTAGTGGAGGGACGCCTGGCTGCCAGAATCACATCACAAACTTCGGGAGGCAAGTCGAAAGGAATCAACTGCCGCCGCTCAATCTCCACGCAAGCAGGTGTAGACTGGACAGGTTCGGGTGGAGGACCGTCCCCTGCTGCTGCGACAGAAGATCCTCCCGAAGAGGCAGACGGATCGGGGGATCTATGCTCATATTGAGTAGCTCGGGATACCAAACTGTTCGAGCCCAGTCCGGAGCCACAAGAATGACTTGGGCCCGGTCGTGCCGAATCTTCTTCAACACTCTGGGTAGAAGTGGTATAGGCGGAAAGGCGTACAATAGACCGCAACTCCACTCGTGACGAAAAGCGTCGCCGAGCGAGTGCCGCCTTGGAAATTCCAACGCGCAGAACTGATGACATTGCGCGTTCTCTTCGGTGGCGAATAGATCTAACCAAGGCTCTCCCCACTGTAGAAAGAGTCCTTGCGCCACTTCCGAGTGAAGACGCCATTCGTGATCCATCATGCACCTGCGGCTGAGTTCGTCCGCCCTGGCGTTCAGGGAACCTGCCAGGTGTTGAACCACCAGGAACATGCCCTGATGTTCCAGCCATGTCCAGAGGCGCAGAGCCTCCTGACAAAGGGTCCACGACCCCACCCCGCCTTGTTTGTTGCAGTACCACATGGCGGTGGTGTTGTTTGTGAACACCTGCACTACCTTCCCTTTGACAGAGGGAAGGAATGCCTTGAGTGCAAGTCGGATCGCCCGGAGCTCCAGAATGTTGATATGGAGCCGGGACTCCGCCGGAGACCAGAGGCCTCTGATCTCCGCCTCTCCCATGTGACCGCCCCATCCCAGAAGGGACGCGTCCGTCACAACTGTATGCTCTGGCTGGGGAAGGGAGAGGGATCTGCCCATGACCCATTGCCGGTTCGAGAGCCACCACTGCAACTGTTTTGCAGTCCCCTCCGAGATCTGGACGTGATCGGACAGGTTGCCCTGGTGCTGCGCCCACTGGAACTTCAGGTCCCACTGCAGAGCCCGCATATGCCATCTGGCATGATTGACCAGCAGGATGCAGGAGGCCATGAGGCCCAGCAGCCTCAGGGTCATCCGTACCGAAACCCAGGATAAAGGCCGAAAGATCGGAATCATAGCCTGAATATCCCGGACTCGCCGTTCGGGAGGATAGGCCCGAAACTGCGTCGTGTCCAGAACTGCTCCGATGAAAAGGAGCTGTGGAGAAGGAATTAGATGCGACTTCGGCACATTGATGGAGAACCCCAGCGAGTGCAGGAGTTCGGCCGTAGTCTGGAGGTGGGAGACGACTGCCTGGGACGAGCCCGCCTTCAGCAGCCAGTCGTCGAGGTAGGGGAAGACTGAAACCCCTGCCCGGCGCAGATGAGCTGCGACCACCGCCATCACTTTCGTGAACACCCGAGGGGCACTTGTAAGGCCAAAGGGGAGCACGGTGAACTGAAAATGCTCGGGGCCTACCGTGAACCGAAGGTAACGCCGGTGGGCCGGCAGGACGGGGATGTGGAAATACGCGTCCTGCAAGTCCAACGCTACCAACCAGTCTCCAGGGTCGAGGGCAGTCAAGACCTGAGCTAGGGTGAGCATCTTGAACTTCTCCTTCCGGAGGAAGCGATTGACGTTCCGGAGGTCCAAGATAGGACGCATGTCCTCCCTGTCCTTTTGGGCACCAGAAAGTAGTGGGAGTAGCAACCACGCCCTACTTCTGGGGTCGGAACATGCTCGATGGCCCTCTTGGTCAAGAGGGCCGTGACTTCCTTCCGTAGAAGCACCAAGTGATCCCCTGACATGCGGTGGAATTGAGGTGGCATGGCTGGGGGGTGGTCTCGAAGGGGAGGGAGTAGCCCCTTCGGACAATGTCCAAGACCCACCTGTCCGAGGTGATGGTGCGCCAGTGGGGAAGGTGATGGCGGACCCTGCCCCTACTGGCGTGCCGTGCACCTGAAAGGAGGGACTAGGAGGGCTTGGAGGCCGCGGACGGGTTGGAGGTGGTGGCCTGACCCGCACGCTGGTTGCCCGATCCGCCACGGCGGAATCCACGTCCTCGGCCACGCGAAGACGCCTGCTGCGCGGGCCGGTGGCTGGGCTGCTGACGTGAAGGGCGCCCCTACCGTGGCCACGATAGGGGCGAAAAGCAGAAGGTAGCGGAGGGCGTGTAGCAGAAAGGCCCAGGGACTTTGCAGTAGCCCGTGAGTCCTTAAAGCGCTCCAACGCATGGTCTGCTTTGGACCCAAAAAGACCGACTCCATCAAAGGGCATGTCCATGAGAGTATTCTGGACATCCCCTGAAAAACCAGTGGTTCTCAGCCAGGCGTGGCGCCGGAGCGCCACCGTCGTTGCAATCGACCTGCCCAGCGAGTCGGCGGTGTCAAGGCCACAACGGATAGTGTATTTGGCCGCATCCCTTCCTTCCGCAATGGCGCGGGAAAGCAGTGCCTGGACCTCCTCAGGGCACTGGGGCAAAACATCCGCCACCGAATCCCACAGGGAGTGGGTATATCGGCCCAAAAGACAAGCGGTGTTAACGGACCGCAAGCCAGCACTGGAGGAAGAAAACCTTTCTTCCCAAACTGATCCAGGCGTTTGGATTCCCTATCCGGAGGAGCGGTAGGGAAGGCGGTTTGGGAAGCGGAGGCTTGGACAACCAAGCTCTCAGGAGTGGGGTGGACAGAAAGAAACAGGGGGTCGCCCGGAGCGGGGCGATGGCGTCGTGACACGTTCCGATCCACAGGAGCCCCTGTGTTGGGCTTGGACCAGGCGCCCAAAAGAACGTCAGTGAGGGCGTCGTTAAACGGCAGCACAGTCTCCGCAGAGGAGGCTGCCGGCTGAAGCACCTCTGTCAAGATGTTAGTCTTGACCGTCAAAGTAGGGAGCTGGAGACGTAAGGCCCCAGCAGCCCTACGCAACACCGTACCAAAATTGGCCCCCTCCTCCGTAGCCACGGGAGGAGACAGCATGCCAGTGTCAGGAGAAGTATCCAGACCACTGGCCTCCCCTAGACTCTCTGTCCAGTCCTCATCATACTGACAGTTGCGTGTCAGAGGGTCATCAGACCCCTCCCAGTCCTCCTGGTCCTCCTCTGGTTCAAAATAAGGAGGAGGAGGGACATTTGGGACCCAAGGTCCCATCGGCGCCGGAGCCGGCGTCGAGCGACGTCGCTCCGGGTCCATGTCCGGAGCCGGAAGGAACTGGGGGACGACGCCGCCCGGAGCCCAGGGCGGCGTCGAGAACGGCACCGGAGACATCGGCGCCGGCGGAGGTGTCGTGAGGTCGACCGGCGTCGATGGGGGTTGTGGAGCCGGGATCGAGGCCGGGGCCGAAGCCGGAGCCGGGATCGAGGCTGGAGGCTCGGGCGACGCCGGGGCCGGAGCCGCCGGCGACGCCGGAGCAACCCCATCAGGGCCCGCGGGGCCCGAAGGCGCACCGGAGGGGCCTGAAGGCCCGAAGAGGCGGGCCATGGCCGACAGGAACTCCTGTACCTTGGCCGGATCCGCCCCCGAACCCGGGAAGGGCGGGTATGACGGGGGCGACTCCACAGGCAAGTCCGGGGCCGCGGGGACGGTGCCGGGAGGGGCCTCAGCCGAGTCGCGAGACCGGCGAGGCGAAGTCCGAGAGCGACGATGCTTTTGGACTTCTTGTGCTTAGACTTACCGGACGAAGAAGTCGACGACCGGTGTGCACTCCGCGAGCGACCCCTGGACCTCTCACGCGACCGGGGCTTCCGCGGAGCCGAATGCCGGGCCTCGAGGAGCTTTCGAGACCGCTCTCGCAAAGCTTTCGGGTTGAGGGCCTGGCATTCGGGACAAGACTCGGTGTCGTGGCCTCGGCCGAGGCAGAAGAGACACTCCCAATGCGGGTCGGTGACGGACATCATCCGCGCACAGGCGCCGCATCGCTTGAAGCCGGGCATCCCTACGACACCTTAAAGTCGGAAAAAACCAGTGAAAAAATCACCAAAAAGTATGGTCAAAAATTGACCAGGGCACTGCTCTTCCCGGATCTGCGCTTGCTGGCGCGGAAAAAGAAGAACTGACGTCAGCGCGCAGGGGCGGCGCCTAAGTACTGCCCGCGACGTCATCCCGGCGATCACGACGCCGACGACGGACGCGGAGCCGCACGACGCCGCCTACCGACGCGCAAGGGTACTGCTACGCAAAACTTTCCGGATCCAGCCTGACGCCTGGGGATATTCTAAGGTAAGGAATCTATCACTAACGTGTCTCTTTCAGATAAAAGTTATCCTGCTTTCCGATTAATAATCCGGTTTCTGATCTGACCCTGCGAAGCCAAGAGAGATCGTATCAGAAAAAAAAAACAGAAGAGCCAACAGAACTTCCAATCACAGTGCATATAAGAACAAGTCTATACATTAGAGGCAGTGTCACAAAAGAGCATCTCAAAAGTTAATGGAGAAACAATACATCGTGATCCATAACCAACAACAGTAATGAAGTCTTGCCAAAGGGAATTATAATTATCCAACAGTCGATAGGAGAAATGCCCAGGGAGGGAACAAAGGGGCAATATCCACTGGGATGGAATAATACTCTCCTCCGCGTCCTTAATAGAATTGAAATTGTCCTTGACGATAGCTAGGAAATTTTATATTCTATGTCAGGGCCGGAGGCTCGGATGCTTGTTCAAAGCTGATTGACCACTAACGAGGCCATGCATGAGATAGGCTTGAAATAAAAAACGGAATCCGAGGACCAATCCACAGCTCTGAGGATGTCCTCCAGACGACTCCCTAGTGAAAACGCTTTTGACGCCATGGCACCCCTTGTGGAGTAAGCGCCAAAGGTTGCTGTATCAATTCCAGCTTCTTGAAATATCCACTGCACCCAGTGTGCTATTGTAGCGGAAGAGACTGGTTTGAAAGGTTTCTTCAAAGACAGAAAAAGTTGTGAGGTGCCCGGGGGACGATATTCTTCTGTCATTTCCTCATAAGCCTTGAGACAACGTACCACGCACAACTTGGGGTGATCCGGAAACGCCAGATAGTGAAACACCCTAGTATTGGATTTTGTCCGTTGGACAATCGTGAAAGAAACACCTTGTGGCGTGAAAATACGAGAAGATATTTCTAGCCTTCGTACGTCTGATACCCTTTTGCAAGAGATCAGGCACAGAAGTATGGCCAGTTTTCCCGTTAGTTCTTTCCGTGAAAGACATCAATTATCCTGCCAGGATTGGAATAGCCTGAGAACAATATTTACATTCCATAAGGAGGAATACTTTGCACGTGGAGGAAAAGACAACCGAATACCCTTCATCAATCTACAAACCAAGGGGTGTTCTCCTAAAGGGATCTCATGTAACGGGACATGTCCTACCGAGATTGTGGACCGACTAGCAGTAATCGCGCGGAAAGCTCGGCCTTTCTCGGCCAACTCTGATAAATAATTCACCACGTGGACTACATCCGCCCCCACGGGATTATAACCGCAGTCGCAGACACTAATGTGACCACTTGCGCCAGGTCGATTTGTATCGTTTGATTGTATACTCTGTCCATGCCTTTTTGATAAGTGAGGAAGCCCCAGCCGAAAGGCCTGGGATTTCCCAACGACCCTTGTAATCTTCCAGGCCATGAGGGACAGAGTCCCCTCTTGAACCAGAGGGTGCAATCTGTCGTTCAAGCTCGTCAGCAGAAGAGTAGTCTGGGGTAGTCAGATTAGAAAATCCGTAGAAAGTTCCAGTAGAACTGGAACCAGACTTGCGATCTCCACAGCGGCGTCACCAGGATCACTTCCGCTCTCTGATGCCGGATTAGTGCCGTAAGCCTGGGAATCATGGAAAAGGGGGGAAATTGAATCTGGTCTCCAGCTAAAGAAGCGAGGTAGTTGGTGATTGAGGCGCGAGGCGAAGAGATCCACTTGACATGGGCCCCAATGCACCATGAGATTCCGAAAGATCAGGGGATCTAACTTCCAGGCACTGAAATCCTGCAGGTGTCGGGAGTGCCAATCCGCCGTCTGATTGAGGCTCCCCAGAAGATATTCCGCTGTGACGGACAGATTGTGTTTGAGGCAATAGTCCAAAAAGTCCTTGGCCAGATCCGCAAGAACCTTGGATCTTGTGCCCCCCAGACGACTGATTTATCTCACAGCAGAAATATTGTCCATCTTTAGAAGAATGGCGCAGGACGCCTTGTTGAATGCTAGGCTCCGGATCGAGAAAGAACCTGCCAGGAGCTCCAAACAATTGATGTGGAGAGACTCTTCGTGTTCCGACCATTGACCACCTGTGGTAACGTCCCCGCAACGGGCGCCCCACCCGAGGCGGCTGGCGTCCGACTTGATCACTAGCTCCGGGGCGGAGCCAAAAATGGTTCTCCTCTTCCATGCTTGCATGTGCTCTAACCACCAAAGCAGTTCTGAGCGGGCCTCCGGAGAGAGGGTCACCTGCTGGGCATATGTTAGACCCCGATGTAAGTGTTGAGTTTTCAGGCGTTGCAGCGCCAGATAATGAAGAGGGCCTGGGGGAAAAAAAACGCCTGAATCGAGGACGACAGGAGACCGACGATCCGAGCCAAGTGCCGCAGGGAGAACGTGTCTTTCGCCAACGTACGGCGTAGTTCCCTGCGGATCAAACGTATTTTCGGCTGGGGTAATCGCAGGCATTGTTGCACGGTGTCGACTTCGAACCCTAGGAAGGTTATGCGTTGGGCTGGGGTGAACACCGATTTCAGATCGTTCACAATAAATCCCAAGTCCTGTAGGAGGGTTTGAGTCATCCAAAGCTGGGAGAGCAACACCGCCTCCTCTTGGTGCATCAGGAGGATGTCGTCAAGGTAGACTATGAGGCGCACGCCCCGTGCGTGGAGCCATTCCACGACTAGTCTCAACAGCTTGGTAAAACAACAAGGTGCTGAGGACAGACCGAACGGAAGACAAGTGAACTCGTAAAACCAGTTCCTCCACTGAAATTGGAGGAAGTGTGTGTGGGGGCAAAGATCGGCACTGTCAGATAGGCATTAATGAGGTCGAGTCGTACCATCCAGTCGCCTGGTAACAGGACATCCCAGAGGAAGTGGATCCCTTCCATTTTTAAATGGCAGTAGACCACCCAGCGACTTAACTCCCACAGATTGATCACTGGCCTGAAACCCTCGTCTTTTCTTTCAACCAGGAAAAGGTTGCTTATAAAGCCTATGGGATGAGGCGAGACCGGAACAATGGCCCCTTTTTGAAGGGGTTCTGCTACCTTCCTGTCTACCACCAGCGCTCCTCCTCACAAGAAGACCAAAGGCTGAGGAGACCACCACTAGCGAGGTGCGCCGTGGAATTCTATGTGAAACCCGGTGACCATTTGCAGGACCCAAGTATCTTGTGTAATCTCTGCCCACTTGTGCCGGAACCCTTGCAACCTTGCCCCCACCCCTGGTAGGAAAGAAGGGTTATGCCTTACCGATGACCCCCTCCTGGTGCGATGTTGGCTCAGCAGAAGCCGCCTTTTCCACCACTGCCCTTGCCGTGACCTCTAGAGGGATAGAAACCCTCAAATCGCTTCTGGTCCTGCCACTGGATGGAGCGTTTAGTCTGGAGCCTGTGGGGGTTGGAATTAGTTGATGGGCCCGAGGAGCCCCCCCCTACCTCTTCCGGCCCCTCCAAAAATTTGCTGACTGAACACTTTCTTAATGGAGTGCTGAGCTTTATCGAGAGAGGAGAAAGAGTTCTTTTATGAACGGTTCTCCGAAGAGGCCTCCGTTCACCACCAGGCCAGCCTCCGTGGTGGCTAGCTCACAAAGTCTGGGCTTGATTTTAACAAGCAGAGAACGTCTGCGTTCCGTTGAAAGGGCACAATTTGCATTACTGAGGAAACAGAGCCCTTTGGGCCCAAACCGAAAGTATAGCGGGATATATTAAGTGGCCAGTCCCTTTGGCGTCCTCCACCATGTCTAGAATTTTATTGAGTGGCCCCAGGACATCCAGCACCTTATCCTGGCAAGACCGCCAAGAGCGGTCTAAACCCTTTTTTGGGTCTTTTATAAATTTGGTAATGAAAGTTGCCATTTTAGAGTCAATTTTAGGGGTGTGGGCCACTTTTTGTGTCAGTGCGGGCCAGGGACATTCTGCCTTCAGACGGCCAAGGGCCTCTTGGTTTACAGGTTTTCTGATGCGGCTGGCCAAGTAAGACGCCACAGAGGGCGCCGGTACCCAATCCCCAGGCCGGGGGTGATAGATGTCTTCAGGATTTAAAATCCCTGAGGTATCTACGGAATCCTCAGTTTGAGGTACCTCCAGCCGGGGTTTCGTGGCGCCTCCTTCCGGGCGCCAAGGTCTACTTGGACCTGGCTCATTATCAGAGTCACCGTCTACATCGGTGTCTGCCCCGGTATTGTCTTCTGCCACATCCTGGAGACAGGAATCTTCATGGGGGTCTCTCCCGGTTGGGAATCTTCTTGGGCGTCGCCATCATAGCACCTCTTTAGGAAGGCCTGGCGTAGCCTTTCAAATGCATCCATTGAGGCGGCCTTAGGGGGCTCTGCACGCGCTTTTCCGTTGCCTTTAGTCTTTGGGGGGCCTCTGCCGCCAGAAGAGGAAGTTCCCACCCCCCCGTCCTCTCCTGACGAGGGTACCACGGTCCTCCTGACCGTCAGTTCAATAATTCTGCAACTTAAGGGCTCAAGCGCTGAGTAGACCACTCTCTCCAAGGATGCGTCAATCGCATGCATCAATTCAACATGTATAGGGAGCAAGGAGTTTTCCTCCTCCACCTGCTCCCAGTCATAGTATTCACCTGCCATCTTAGAGAAGAAAAACGAGCAGCAGACCAATGGAAAAGGTAGAAAGCTATTATGAATTAGCCAAGGCTTGTTGGGTCAAGGGGCGCTTGTGGGCGTGAGGCTGGAATGGGGAGAACGCTCCGTGGAAAAGCCGCACTCTGGAGCCGGTGAGAAAAATGCTGAAGATAGCTTTACTTTATTCAGGTAAAAAAAACTCTGGGCATGTGACAAGAGAATCTCCTCAAGCACGCGCGACCTCCGCCGTAAACGCCCGAAGAGGCAGCGCAGGTCAAGAACACGGGGAATGCAGAGAGGGAATCCCTGCTGTCCGGAATGCGCGTGCAAATGCCCCGCCCTCTATCGTGCTCGGAGTGCACCGGGCACTAGGCCAGAAACGTGAGGAACCTCCTCACGTCCAGGAAACACGCACGCGCGCCCCGCCTGCTATCGGCTCGGAGCGCAAATGCGCAGATACTCCCCTGCGGTGCCTGCCCAGAAGCCGGAGCAAAGCCACAACCTGGGGGAAAAAGATCCACTGTGCGACTACCGTAGCATCGCCTCGGTCAACGGAGCGGGTGCGAGGAGATGGAAGGACAGGCCTCCCTGCGAGGGAGGGGCCGTGAGGAAGTCGGATAGTGTCCAGACAGCGAGAACAGCGCTCCAAACAAGGAGAACAATAGAGAACCGTGGAACCCACGATACCACCCCCAGAAAGGTAAGCAACAGGGTACAACAGATAGAATAAACACTAGTAAGGAAAAGCACTTCACTGGCTGCTGAGCAGCGAAGAAAGAAGAAGTGCTGTTCCTTGCTACTGTTTATATGGGACTGTCTATGGTTGTTACTGTTTGTTCTAATAAAAAGACTCATGGGATTTGTAGTCTTTCTGTATTTCACATGTTGATAAGGCTGCTGAGCGGAAAGATAAAGGAAGAGATAAGCATAATCCGAGCCTCCGGTGCTGACATAGAATCAACAAGGGACTATAATGGAAGTCCCTGCATGCTGATTGGATGGACTGACATTTCCATTTTTTCCCCCAATGGTTCATGGGAAATTAAGTTTCTTAAAATGGCTGCTGATACATGAAGTGGAAAAAGTTAAGCATAATCCTCGCCTCTGGTCCAGACACAGAATTGTGTGCATAGCCTTCAAAGAAGCATCCACCTCTTAGAAGTCATTTTTCAACCAATTCTGAGTCTGCAACCATCTTGAAGGCCATTTACCTTTTTCTAATGCAAATATTTTAAAAACTACAATGGATGTACACCACATAAATCCTATTCCAAATCAAATTATGCGGTCGTTAAATTTGTTTTAGTTCCATTCAGCACTTCCCAACGTAGGAAAGAACAGAAACTCATAACATAAAATGGCAAATACTATTATATCTCATTCCTAATACCTCTTGCCAACTAATCTGCAAGTCTTTTTGATTTTGAAACTAAGGATCAGAGCCAGACGTATCCAGCTTGTGCTTTGATTTTGAGCATGTTCATATGAGAAGTCCTTAGTAAATTGGGATGAAGCAATGCCAGTAGAGTACTATAGTGAAGGTTGACTATGAACTGTACTACATTCCCGGTCATACTGAGACCAGGGGTGCAGACTTTGGTGAAAAATTGAATTTGAAGTAGAGCTCAGAGAGCAAAGCGCGAGAAGTACTACCAGAGACAGGGCTTCTCGTTTATTAGCCAGCTCCCTGCCACATGTGTTTGCTGTGTTGCCTCCGCTGACCCATTTATACCAATGCCCATGTGTTGTGGGCACCAAGGAGAACAGTATTTATGTATTCAGGTATGCTGTAGTCATAAAGCAGAAACCTTTTCCAAACGGCAGTGGAGCACTGTAATGGGTCCAAGGCAAAGACACACTGAACAGATGAATTAAGAGGAGCTGTTCTAAAAGAGCGAAAAATCACTGTTGCTGACACATGATGTAATGTTATTTAAAGAGGTGTTTTCAGATTTTCCTAAACTGGAGCAGGGTTTGAGGGCGGGAGGTGGGGGGGTCCTAATGTGTATAGGAATGTTGCTCCAGAACCTGGGAGTAAAGTTGGAGAAGACCTGGCAGTGGTCAGTTACCTGCACTACATGCCGCTCTGCTGCAAGCAGGTGATCTCGCACCACATCTCACTACCAATGGACAGAAGTGGTTCTCTTAATTTCACTTTTCTTCCTCTACTGGCGTGTGGCGCTGTATCCTGAAGCAGATTCTGTGATTGTGGCCCTGAAGTGAAGCCAAGATTTTGGACATAGCCACAAAGCCCCCCAGGATCCTATCATCCCAAAAGGTCATTTACAATGCATATATCAGTCACCCTCTGAGAATGTCTTGTGTGACTATAAAGTAGAGAGCTCAAGAAAATCTCTGCAGTTCCACTAGAAAACTAGATGTCAACAGCCCGGTTTGGGGTTTTTTCTGAATCGAGTAACTCGGACATGGACATTTCAAGGCCACATAAATTTTGATGGACCAAGTGAAACCCAGAATCTTTACGATACGAAGGAAGGGTTACCAGCTTCAAAATCACTCTTTTCAGAGTGCCAGAAAACGAGGTAGGGCTAAGCGGCACATATGAACCAAAGATTTCTTCAATTCATGAAAATCTATGGGCTATGAGTAGAGGGTCAGTAAGAGGCAGGTCTCCAGAGAAGCTTTAAGCTACTCTGTAGATGCAAAAAGGATTTACATCAATATTAAGGGCAAGGCAGTGCCAAACTCAGCACAGTGAGTGGTGTCTGAAACTATGTCGAAAACAAGATCATTGATAGTCACACAGACAGGGGAAGCAGTACTGGGACTGGAGTCTGTACACTGTTTTGTGCGTGTCCTCTACTCACTGTGTTGTGCGTGTCCGTGCCAGAGCTCTGAGAATTGCTGGGCCTGAAAGACCTGACCTGTCCTTGTGGGCTGAAAAATGCTCAGGCTGAGGGACAGTTATGAAATGATTTAATATGCCTACTGGAAATCCTCAACCAGAGATGGATCAATGGACTTAGTTGGAAACTCAGGTTGAATCTTCTGAGAACCAGGATCCGCATCAAAGAATAATAAGATAGGCTTTGGAAAACAGCACACCTGTTTGTCTATCTGAACAGTCCCAGTAGCTGCACGGTTTCCTCAACGATGAAGAGCACTTGCCTTTTCTATAGCATTTTTTGTGCTTTTGCACTTACTGAAACAGGACCCTTTGAAGGGCAGTTTTCTGTCAGGACAGTTCCATGTGCGAGAGGGACGATAAGCTGTTGTCTTACAAGCCCAAGCCAAGAATACATTAGCTTCCGCTCCATTGTGGCCTTCATGTGCACGGAGGTACAAAAGTCACACGTTAAGATAACATGATCAGGTCCCAGGCACCATACGCAGATATCATGGAACTTTAAAAGGGACACCTGAGACAATTGGCTTTTATGAACTATAACAATTTACTGGTCCAGGTTCGTGGACAATTTACTGGAGAGTACTCTTGTTTATATAAAAGGGCATGAGTGAGAGCGTGTTGTCTTACTCTGGTGGGAGAGTTATAAATAAAATCTTAAGTAAAGGGCATTTTCCCTTACAAGTTCATTTAAAAGTGAACATATTTAACAAAACGAGCATATGCAGAGCCATTAGGTCTTGATTTGCCAATATTTTTTCCCATTGCCCCCGTGTGCACTCATGAAGATGCATGCATGGCTAAAAAACTTGCAATGCGTTTAATTAAGAAGAAAAAAACATTACAAGATGACCTCCAATGCACAATGGGAGCGTGCCTAACTTGCTTTCTTGCCCAAACTTGTTTTTATCCCCCTGTGCCTAACTTGCTTTCTTGCCCAGACTTGTTTTTATTCCTCTGTGCCTGTACTTGTTTTCTTGCCTAAACTTGTTTTTCCTTCCTGTGCCCAGTTCTCCCGCGGCCCCGCCCGTTTATCCTGCCGCTGCGTCCCTGCCCCCCTGCAATCCCATTCGCCGCCCCGCTCCCGCCTCCCAGCTGCTTCTCCCTCCCACATCCCCTCATATGGAGGCCGCGCAGCGGTGAAAGGAGCGACCTCTGACCCTGCTCGCAGGCAGGTCGCTCACCACGCTGCTGCACGGCTCTGCCTGCATTGTTTTTGCCTAATCCTGTACTTTTCCCGTGCCTAACTTGCTTTCTTGCCCAGACTTTTTTTTATTCCCCTGTGCCTAACTTGCTTTCTTGCCCAGACTTGTTTTTATTCCCCTGTGCCTAACTTGCTTTCTTGCCCAGACTTGTTTTTATTCACGTGCCTAACTTGCTTTCTTGCCCAGTCTTGTTTTTCCTTCCTGTGCCCAGTTCTCCCGCGGCCCGCCCGTTTTTCCCGCCCCTGCGGCCCGCCCCCCCTGCAATCCCATTCGCCGCCCCACTCCCGCCTCCCAGCTGCTCCTCCCTCCCACATCCCCTCATATGGAGGGCGCGCAGCGGGCGCGCCGCTAGCGCGCCAAAGGCAAGCCAGTCTGCGCCCGTCCGCGCCTGGACCGCGCCCAGTGCCAGGATCCCTGGACCCCGCGAACGCCACGACGCCCGACACCGCTACGATGCCAGAGCCCTCCACGCACTGAACACCGGACGATCACACACCTGCTTCCTGGCCGCCCCGAAGCGCACCCACGGAGCTTTCACCTGCCGGAACTGCAGCTTCACAAGCATCCGCCCCACCATGCCGCCGACCAGGAAAGAACCCAACCACCTCAGATGCATCCTTCTCAACACCCGCTCCGCCCGCAAACACGCCGTTGAACTCTGTGACCTACTCGACTCAACCTCCCCAGACGTCGCCTTCCTGACGGAGACCTGGCTGAACTCCGCCTCGGCACCCGACATAGCCGTCCCGGAAGGCTACAAGATCACCCGCAGGGACCGCACCAACGGAGCAGGAGGAGGAATCGCCATCGTCCACAGGAACACTCTCAGAGTCTCGACCAACACCGACGACACCCTCAGCACCGCCGAACACCTGCACTTACAGATCCACACCGATCCCAACACCACCCTCAGAGGAACCCTCGTCTACAGACCCCCCGGGCCCCGACCAAAGTTCAGCTACTCCATCGCCGACTTCGTCAGCACACACGCCCTCGCCTCCACGGACTACATCCTCCTCAGGGACCTGAACTTCCACCTCGAGAACAACAACGACACCAACTCCTCCACCCTGATCGACAACCTAGCCAACCTGGGACTCAGACAACTCGTCACAACACCCACCCACTCCGCCGGTCACACGCTTGACCCCATCTTCTCCGCAAGCCCCCACGTCTCCTTCAACCACACCACCGAACTCCACTGGACCGACCATCACTGCATCCACTTCACCTTCAAGAAACCCACCACGCACCACCGCACCCAACAGATACCCCGCCGCTGCTGGAGTAAAGTCACAGAAGACCAGCAAACCACCACCCTCGCCCAGAGCCCACCCGCCGACCCCGACACCGCCGCCCGCAACCTCAGACAGTGGATCAACGACTGCGCCAACACCCTCGCCCCGATCAAGAAACCCTCCAACAGTCACACCAACAAGAAAGCCAGCTGGTTCACTGAAGACCTCCGGGCCTCCAAGCAAACCTGCCGAAAGCTGGAGAAGATCTGGCTCCGTGAACTAATACCGGACAGCCACGCAGCCCACAAGAACGCCACCCGCAGACACCATCGCCTCATCAGATCCGCCAAAAGGGCCTCCTTCAAAGACCTACTAGACAACAACGCGCACAACAGAAAAGAGCTCTTCAACATCGTTAAGGAACTCTCCAACCCCAGCTCCAACACCAACGACGTCCCACCCTCGCAAGACCTGTGCGACTCGCTGGCCACCTTCTTCCACCGCAAGATCGCAGACATCCACGACAGCTTCAACGCCACGCCCGCCCCGACAACCACTGAGACCTCGGCCCCCACGACCACCATCCGCACCAACCGCCTGCTCTCCTGGACCAACATAAACGACGACGACACCATCAAGATCATGAACACCATCCGCTCCGGATCTCCGTCAGACCCATGCCCACACCACATCTTCAACAAAGCCAGCACAGCCATCGCACCCCATCTCCGGAAAGTCATCAACACCCCCTTCGAGACAGCAACCTTCCCGGAGAGCTGGAAGCACGCCGAGATCAACGCCTTACTCAAGAAACCCAAGTCGGACCCCAAGGACCTCAAGAACTTCTGGCCCATCTCCCTGCTCCCGTTCCCGGCAAAGGTCATCGAGAAGACCGTCAACAAACAACTGACCCGCTACCTCGAGGAGAACAACATCCTGGACCCTTCCCAGTCCGGGTTCCGCAGCAACCACAGCACAGAGACTGCCCTCATCGCCGCCACCGATGACATCAAGTCCCTGCTGGACAACGGAGAAACGGCGGCCCTCATCCTCCTGGACCTGTCAGCCGCCTTCGACACGGTCTGCAACCACACACTACGAACACGCCTCCACAACGCCGGGATCCAGAGAAGGCCCTGGACTGGACCACCTCCTTCCTCTCCGGCAGAACACAGAGCGTCCGCCTTCCCCCTTCCGCTGCGAAGCCACCGAGATCATCTGCGGCGTACCCCAGGGCTCTTCCCTCAGCCCAACTCTGTTTAACATCTACATGGCACCGCTCGCACACGTCGCCCGTCGGCACGACCTCAACATCATCTCCTACGCCGATGACACCCAGCTGATCCTCTCCCTCACCAAGGACCCCCACACCGCCAAAACCAACCTTCATGAAGGAATGAAGGCCGTCGCTGAATGGATGAGGAACAGCCGACTGAAGCTGAACTCGGACAAGACGGAGGTCCTCATCCTCGGATCCACCCCTTCGGCCTGGGACGACTCCTGGTGGCCGACCGCACTGGGAACCGCCCCAACACCCACCGACCACGCACCAACCTAGGGGTCATCCTCGACTCCACCCTCTCCATGACTAAACAGGTCAACGCCGTCTCCTCCGCCTGCTTCAACACCCTCCGCATGCTCCGCAGGATCTACCAGTGGATCCCCACTGAAACGAGAAGAACGGTCAACCAGGCCCTCGTCAGCAGCAGGTTGGACTAGGGACACGCCCTCTACGCAGGAGCCTCGGCCAAACTCCTGAGACGGCTCCAACGCATCCAGAACGCCTCTGCACGCCTGATCCTCGACATCCCTCGCCGCAGCCACATCACACCTCACCTGAGAGACCTGCACTGGCTCCCGGTCAACAAGAGGATAACCTTCAAACTCCTCACCCACAAGGCACTCCACAACACCAGACCAACGTACCTCAACAGAAGACTCAGCTTCTACACCCCCACCCGCCAGCTCCGCTCCGCCGACCTCGCCACTGTCCCCCGCTTCCGAAGAGCGACCTCCGGTGGCAGATCGTTCTCCCACCTCGCCGCCAAGACCTGGAACACCCTCCCCATCCACCTACGGCAGACCCAAGACCTGCTGACCTTCAGAAAACTCCTCAAGACCTGGCTTTTCGAGCAGTAGCAGCATTCCCCACCCCAGCGCCTTGAGACCCTCACGGGTGAGTAGTGCGCTTTACAAATGATATGATTGATTGATTGATGTGGGGAGAGGCATGGAGAGGGGCTAAAAAAGAAGTGTGCCTGAAGCATGATAAATGAAGTGAGCAACCTGGCAGCACTCTGCAGCTAAAAAAGTAATATTAATACTGGGAGCAGCTAGGTACAAAAACAGAGGTGAATAAGAGTTAAAAGTGGGGAAGAGACCATGTACGCCCATGGCTCAACAGTAAATAATACTTTAAAAAAAATTCCCTTAAGTATGCAGTGGAGAATACAACTCATCCAATCAGTACTCCTAGGTGAGACACTCAAAAATAGGGAGGAATGCCATTGAATCAGGAGCAGACAATTGAGATAACCAACAGAGACATCCAATTAGGAGCAACAGACTGACCCAAAGCTCACTCCAAGTAAGTTATTTATTGGAAACAATGCGTTTGCCTACAGACAGCTGAGGCAGTCTGTAGCAGAGACCTAATGGCGTTGTCACAAGCACACCTGCTTATGTAGGCCAGTGGGGGATCAATATAAACAAATATAACCTCCCGGGGGGGCAGAAACACTGTCTTGTGCACTGTGGTTGGACACGGTGCCAAAATGGGATGACACCCCACACCATTCCAATTTTTTGGAAACCAATGCCTGGTGTCTAGTGGGATTTCGGTTTCATTATGAACCCTCCAATCTCCCCCTAAGGGGACGGCAGGGCAGTCTGGTGCCCAGGGTTGGGGGCCGCAATCCAGTTCAAGGAGGGGTATGCCCGACCCTGAACTGGGTTTTCACTTAGCATCCCCCCCCCCCCCAAATATCAGCGTCCTCAGACCCACAAAACACAATACCCCACCCCCAAACCAACCATGGCCACATGGTAATTTCTGAATTCTAGCAACCCAAGGAAATCCAGGAGGTGTGGCTTACAAGGACCCCATATTTATGCTACAGTAATCTCAAGCACTTGCAACCAATGGCTGAAGACCTATCACCCTGCATTCCTACACTAATACCCATTAAAAAAATTCCCCACCCACCATCCAAATTCTGGATGGCTAGAATAAACGTCATAAGTCCCAAAAACGTACCAATGTTTTAACTACATTGACAACGATTTCCTGAACTCCAAGTTTTGACAGGTTACTGTTGTAGGTGACAGGTCCACTCACACAAGTGGTGTAGCGTTTTTATTGCAAAAAATAAGGGAAAACTGGTGAGGAAGTCTTTGTCTCCTCTCAGAAATCTGAAGAAAAAAAATCAGATTTTAGTTTGCCGGTTACAGGACACTCCAATTACAGGAACAAATAGTAGGATCCATGCAAGCCGCACCACCCTGGACTGCCTCAGGTGTCAGTTTTCAGGAACAACTGTGATTTGTACATTTCACTTGGGGCCACCCAATCCTGGGCCCAAAAGCTGCAGCTACCCATATCCCCACAAAATCCAAAATTTCAAGGAAAAATCTTTGCCTAGACATAGCAGCTGAAGTACTGTTTTAATCAAAAGACGTGTGGGAACATAGAATAGTAGAAATTAGTTATTACCTATTAATATCTCTCCATTTGTGACTGAAATAAAAGTCAGTGTGCAAGGGAGAAAGAAAATGTCCTCTGAAAAATATGGAATTATTGGTAACCCCAAATTCAGAGTTGTTTGAAAAATCACTATTTTTGTACTCTGATTCATGACCACATTTCAAAAATATATAGCTTTCCTTCATATCCATTTTTGATTTGTAAGTTTTTACCTTATGAACTGAATCATGGCTAGCACACATTGGAAATTCATTATAAGCTGCAGCTCGGTTGATGGATATGGGTATTGTGTGTTTTAAGACAACCAAACACAAACTATTTACCTATGCGACCAGAAAAGTTACATCGATGTAACTGTACATTACTTTTGTAGATTGGTCATTGGGACACAAAAAAGAGAACACGGTCTATTTTTTCCAAATTACTTTCATTAGTTTTTGATTTCAACAATTTTTGGGGGAAATTAATGGGAAAAACATGGACGACACTATTTCTAAGGAAGATCACTTTTTTCCAGAGCACTTTCTTCTATTCCCCTACAAGCCCTACTCCCATCCCCTAAAAAAGCTTTTTTCTGCTACATTTTGCTTATTTTTTCAGTTTCCTTACAGGAACTGCACAAAGCCTGGGTACCTTTAGAATGAACAACATGTGCCAAAAGGTTAGCACATTGGCTTGGATATCTTTAGTGGGGAAAAGGTTATGAAGGTACAAGTCCATAAAGATTTAACCTGGGCTCAGAAAATTGGGATGTCAGTTCAAAAGAACACAGTTTATTTTATTGGTTCTTTAGTTTATAAGAGCGTCTTAGAAGACAAGTAGGCAGAGGGATGCCATTTCCCAAGTCAAAACTGACAAGTGTAGCAATATTTTGGTGACTGGTCTGTTGGGTAGAGTAGATAAATGATGAATGTATACTTTTGCACCAATGACAAACTTCTCTCAAAGCTGGTTCAAATATGGACTCAATACATTTAAGCTCTTATGAGCTGGAGATTTGATTTCTGTAATGAGCACAGACTGAAAGACATCCATCAAAATGACCAAGTAAGCACCGACAATAGGAAAGTGGTGAAGAGAACTAGACAATTGCATGGGTGCAGAGATGGCGGTTTTTCAAGCGAGGGGCTGCCCCCAAAAACATAGAAAAATGTGGTCTCGGTGGGCCGCATACCGGGGCATTGATCTTCCCCTTCTCCCATCACAATCCCCATAACAATAGCCCTATGGGAGGTTTGCTGACCATAATGTACAATGTATTGTTTCATCTCTTTGGGTATGCAAGGGTATTGAAATTAGTATGCCAATGTGGGTGGGATGGGAGTCTACGCGTCGTTTTCAGTGTTCGTTTGTTTGTTATGTATACAAATTGTACCCAGTGATATTTTGACGTCTGATAACCATTTCAATACATTGTCTTCAAGTGAATTATGTCGGGCATTTGCCCATGTGGTACTCTCAAAATCCAATAAAAATATGTTTAAAAAATAAATAAAAAATGACCAAGTAAGCAGCATATGCCTAATGCACTAAAAGGGAAATATGGTGAACCTAAAATTAAGCATATGTGAAGAGAATGTTGATGCAAATTAAAACTACTCTACGGTTCAAAAAACATTCTCCAGACTGGATGTGTTTGCGACATGCACTAGACCAATTTAGAGGTGCTGTAAAGTAAGAAAAATAAAAATGTTGAATCCCAGCAAATCAAAAAATTGTCACTTTACGTTACTTTATTTGGACAATCAAGTCCATTAAAGTGCAGACAGGTTTTTACAAATATACTAAATCAAGCACATGATTCTCATTATAAACCGCTAAAAAACAAATAAAAGGACTTGTTGCAATTTCCAGTATGAAACTATGATATG
Source organism: Calotriton arnoldi (assembly GCA_963921515.1). NCBI lineage: Eukaryota > Metazoa > Chordata > Amphibia > Caudata > Salamandridae > Calotriton > Calotriton arnoldi. The sequence continues at coordinate 895,195 of CAWUFW010006341.1, forward strand.
CATAATAACAGTGACTTAATGATCAGGAAGTTATTTAACAAAAAAACCTCAGTCGCGCCGCAATTTTGGACCGGAATTTCTAAAGTCGAGTTTGTTGGTTAAAGTTAATTATGTTCTATTGACGCCTACAACAGTACATAAGGTAACACTGTTTACAGTACTACATTAATTTACAAAGTGCTATACTCTTTATTTATTTATTTTTATTTATTCACTTATAAAGCGCACGAATCACCCCATAAGGGTATCTCAGCGCTATAGGCACCTAAGTGAGCATAAGGAGACTAAGTTAGAAAAGTGAAGTTTTCAATAATTTCCTGAATCTCAGGTAGTCTGTACATTGTCGTAAATAGATGGGGAGATTATTCCAGAGGCGTGGGGCCAGATGATAGAAGGCCTTACCACCTTGACGAGACTTATAAATGCGTGGGACCATAATCAGGGCTTTGTCTCCTGAACGGAGAGTTCCAAAAGGCACATATTTAATGAATTTGTCATTAAGATAACTCGGGCCTAAACTGTATACGGCTTTGTAAGCCATACAACAAATTTTAAAATTGATCCTCTTCCGAATGGGCAGCCAATGAAGTTCTTGCAGCAGAGGTAAGGAGGGTGTTCTTGAGGGGGCATTACTTACCAAACGAGCTGCAGTGTTTTGGACAACCTGTAGTCTATTTATGTCTCTTTCATTGGCAGAAATCAGCAATGCGTTGCAATAATCCAAGCGGCTAAGGATCAATGCCTGAATCAAGGTTTTTCTTGTGGAAAGTGGAAGAAAAGGGAAGACTCTTCTTAGCATACTCAGATTATGGAAACATGCACCAATAGTAGAGGAAACGTGTTCTCTCAGATTGAGTTTTTGGTCCAATCGAACTCCCAGGTTTTTCACAACTTGTTTAGGACAAGGGTGGGACCCAATTCCTCTGGCCACCAACTAGGCGACCACTTCACGGAGGCTTCACCAAATAGCATAATCTCCGATTTAGTTGCGTTCAGCTGGAGAAAATTCAATTTCATCCATTCTGCTATGGATTTCATGCCATCAGCAAAGGTGGTATGAATATTAAGGTTAGATTTGTCAAACGAAAGTAGTAGTTTGGTGTCATCAGCATATGATATGGGGATGAAACCCAGGTTTCTCAACAAACTCGCCAGGGGAGCAACATAAATGTTAAACAGAGTAGGGCTCAAACACGAGCTAAGTCTAGTGCAAATCAGAGGATACAAACAAACATTTCAAAAGCCAGTTGACTTTTCTAGCTAAAAGATAATTAAAAGGTTAAACATTGCATAAAAATGGACGCACATCAAAATATGTACAATGCCCTGTCCTTCAGTGTCATTAGCGATTGAAAATACGTGAGATTTCAACGTGCCATATGCTTGAAATGGTCTTTGGTCAGTGAAGAGGTACAGAAATAATTGCAAAACCTTGGTGCGATGAGTACATGCGGGCTCAAACAACGGTAATCACTCACAATGCAATAAAAAGATGGCTGTGTTTTTGGTTACTTACAATGGCGGGATAGGTAGGGTTATCAACTTAAGACTGTCACTGAAGAAACTGTTCGTAAACGGAAATCAGAGAAAGATTACAACTCTGCTAGCAGCCTGACCGCTGTGACCACATGTACTCCTTCATTCGGCGTGTCATCTCAATAGGGGTAGCCTAGGTTCCTGCAGGAGTTGACAAAACGCGTTCCTTAAAGATCTTTCTGCTACATCCAAGAATCTTATATGTCTTACTATTGCTTGCGGATGCTCTCCTTTTAAGAAGTAGTCAGCGGCCGCCTGAAACGACCGTACCTACTGGTGAATGAGGGGCCATCAAAGGTATGGTCTACGTTCATTGATTAGAGAAGGAGCAAATCAAAAACAGTTTCACAATAACCATACCTAGAGTCATAATTAGCAATTATGTAATAAAATAATATAGTAAGTCAGCTGAACACACAAGGAAGTTTACTAAAATATGTATATGAAGATAGAATTATACCAATACATAAATTAGTGATATTTTGATATGTTCAGCTGACAGAATTGAATGCTGTAAACATTGCAGATGTTAAGACCTGGCTGGAGCATTTGTGTACAGGAGCCATCTACTTGTTTCCATTGAGCATCCATTTCTTGTTAGATGAGTCTCATTCGGATCCTACAAAAGGGTGTAAGGCCTAGCAGAGATTTGTACTGTCTGAAATGACTGATTGATTGGCAGATATATTCTTTCCCATGGCCTGCAGCTTCACCACTCTTATCGGCAACAGGAACGCCTTTTGCAGCTCTGTGTCTAGTAATGCTCCCAAGAACAAAATCTTTGCAGTTCTAAAGAAGACTTGTTGTTTAGAGTGAGACCCAACTTGTGAAAGAGACTGACGCAAGCAGTCGTAGAAGCCTTTGCCTCTTCCCTTGATAAAGCCTTGCCAACCTAGCCGTCCAACTATGGGTACACTTGGTGACCTGGTTGTCAGAGAAAGGTAGCAACTGGATCTAGGCTAAAGATCTGTGGCACGGATTTGAGGCTGAATGGTAGTGCTGCCCCACCAGTGCAAAGCAGAGAAATTTTCTATCCTCTCAGTGTAGGTACGTAAAAATGGGCATCTTGAAGATGCAGCGATCTCAGGTAGTAGTTTCTCTGGAGCATCAGTAGGACTTTTATGAGCTTTATCTTTTGGAATGTCTTTTTTGAGGAACTTGTCAGTTCCTGGAAGTCCACGGTGGGTCTCCATTGACCTGTATAAAATTCCTGATTACTCTGGGCCTTCTGGACTACTTCTAATGCTCCCTTGAGGAGGCAAAGAAGAATTTCCTGTTAAAGCTCCCTCAAATGAAGATTATATTCCTTTCTGGGTGGGGCAAATGGGTGGTTTCTTGATAAACTACAAGGTATGACCTCAGTATACAATCTGTCTCACACATTGGTCTGTTGTAATAAACTTCCATGTGGGGGCAAAAAGGGAAATACTCTCCCCCTCCCCACCCCCCCATCCCTCCTCACCATTTGTTGAAGTAAGGATTTTCAGGGGTATAAGGGCAATTCAAGCTTGTTTTTTGTTGTTCTGGAAGCAGGCTACAAGGTGCTACTTTTTCCCCCAGATGATCTGTCATACACTTACATTTGGGTCATGTTGAGAGTACAACCTTCGTCGATTCAGGGTAGTCTAGGAAGGCAATATGTGCGGCCTTGTTCTCCGTGCTGATTGAAGTCTCCTCTGTAGGTCTGAGATGTTTGTGAGCCACAAACACAACAGGCGTAAAACCAGAACGATATCGGAGGTATCCAAGAGATTTTGCAGTAGCTGTATCAGATTTATTATTCTGTAAGGTGTCATTAACATACTTACCAAACAGGGTGACTCCATCAAACATGTTCAGAAACTTTGCTTGGAATTGTGGGCAGAAGGCTGTTAATCACGGCAACAGCGACTCTTAAGGAGGCAGGGTTGACTAACTGGTGAAAAGCTCCACTGGAAGCATCCATTGCTGCATCAATGATGTCGGCCCTCTCAGACTATAGCTTTAGCCATGTCCTTCTTATCCTCCTTAGTGGTGAGATACCAGGCAAAATCTGGCTATCATAACAGCGAACCGGAAGAGACAGTGGTCTAGACATTGGAGGTGTCACAGTCAATGTAGGGGGGTCAAATAATCATCAATATAGACGAGGATTTGGCCATCAAATGTGTCAACAACTTTATCTTCATGGATGCGGATTAGTGCTGTACCATAGGTGGAAATGGAAGGTCAACAACAGTGGAGTATTCTTCGATGTCGATGATAAAGTCACCAGAATACTGGAAGGGAGTCAGGACGTCTAGAGAGCTGGATTTGTGTTTCAATTGTTGCGCTGGCTAGTGCCCATCATGTCTGGACCGTTTTTGTGTGAGGAAACCCAAGTTGTTTTGTGTGTGAAGTGGCTGCAGGTGCTGTAGGGTGCAAGTCCAGCTTAGGAAGATCCATGCTCCCTTTTTTGTGATGCCTTTACAGAAGTGCTTTGAAGAGCACTTTTCACAGACTCCTCGCCAGGATTACTGAGTTAGAGCAAGCGCAGCGAGAGCAGCAGACACCAGAATATACCCAAAGACATGCTGCATTACTGGCAGAATTTCAAGAAGCAGCCACAAGGGAGGCACCTTATCTAGGGACGTATGCCACAGCCCGGCAGTATGGGGAAGGGGAAAGACCAGGAAGAACGCTGGCCAATTTGCTGAGACCCCCTACGTGGGAAATCGTATATCCCAGGGATTAAACGAGTCAATGGCGCTCTACAATATCCCAGACGACCTGTATTTCTTCTATTATAGCTCAAAGTGCATAGCGGTCTGACAAACAACTAATTCTAGGAATTGGTCAGACCCCTACACACTTTGAGCTATAATAGGAGAAATCCAGGTAGCGTGGTCTATTGTGTTTGGTTCAAACATAAATTTTTAAAGATTATGTCTATAATTGAGCAAGGCTCAGGAAGGCGATGTGTCATTCCAAAACTAATTTTGTTTACACAATCCTTGTCACAAAGGCGCAAAGAACTCCTGCCCTTGAGACATGGTTTGTGCAATTCCACTGTATTTCTAGTTACAGTTTACATAAAGTGCATTAAGTACATAAGGAACAGAATGTTAGTGCCCCAACGTGTATTGACTTCTCACGGTTAATGTTTGTTTGCAGTTTTTCTCCCTGTTATAGCTCACTGATGATTTTACGTTATCATTGATGGGATGTCATCCTGTAATTCTGGGAGCTGTAGTTCAGAGAATCCAGTGGTCATGTTAGTCGACGCCCAAAATTTCTTTTTTTTGTCTTTTTTTTTTTTTTTTTTTTTTACTGTCCCTTTTGTTAATATGCTTACAAACCAATTCTTAAGGAACAAATTTGCTTTGTATTTAATTTCAACATCTCAGTGTTTGTCTTACATAATTGTCTTTCTAGTGATGTCACATAACGGCCAAGATATTTATAGGATATGTAGTTCTTATGGCAAATTCTTAGTGTAAGCTCTGGATCAACAGGTATGAGGTTTTCTCTGGAGAGTCTAGAGTGAAAGACCTTACTGTTCTTAGTAAGCACACCATGCGATGGCCAAGTCATTTTTAGGTCTCACCTACGCAGCGCGCATGCGCTGCGTAGGAGGGCCTTTAGCCGTCGCTCTGCTCATTTTCAAGCACACACTCGTGCTTGTGGCGGCATCCACCTTGTGGGAGCGAGCAGCGGCGCGCCACAAGCACGAGTGCAGTGCTTGAAAAGGAGCAGACTGCTCTCCCAAGCGCGTGCGCGCCACTCGCGGGCTCACCTCCTGCTACCCCTCTCTCTTCACGTGGCCAATCCCCTTCCTGTATGCGAGGCTCGCCGGGGCCGCGCTTGTCTTCTATGCTGCTTTGCTGTTTTGGACTCCAAGGCTGTTCGTGTTGTGGACCGGGGTACAAACCTCCTCTCCTCCAGAAGCTGACATTTCTGTGCTGATTGTTATCATAGCGGTGAGATCTGAACTTGCTTTCTTTTGAGAATCTTTTGAGTTTCTTCCAATTTTCTGTTATATTTAGGGACAACTTTGAGTTACGCTTTGAGTTACTTATTAAAGGTGCGTAAAGTGGATTTTTTGCTTTATGACGTAGTGCTTGCGACTCAAGAACTGCCTGACGCTCACGTTTGTTTCTTTGAATTTTCTAACAGTTGTGCTTAAATTACATCAGTTGAGCGCAATGAGAAGGATACAGTTCCACAAAACGTATGGTCCCGACACTAAATAACTGCACCATGACAATTTTCAATTCCGTTTTTTTACCGTTTCCTTTAACGCGAGAACAAGAAGCTCGGTACAGCTAGACATTTTTTAATTGAGGGTTGTTTTTTGGTCTCCTACCAGATACCTGTATAGTATACTATAAATTATGGTTAGGCTTTGAGCGCTTTCATATCACTAACCGACGAGCACTCTGCTCGAACACTGCTCATCGATAAACTGTCAAACCTAGAAAATACTGGCTTTGCCCGTTTATTATTACGACAGGTTCTGATCTAAAGATTTTCAGGTTGAAGATTAATTACATCCCTTTTTCGTCAGGTACAGGATCAAATTCACTCTTTAAATATAGGCTCTTCAGGACTAGATGGCGTCCAAAACAACCTTAAAGAACATTATTAAGATCTAATGTTTTATTTAGCACACCACCGGTCATATTTTAGAAGACTAGTGCTCTACGGACTTGTAATATATCCTACTTTTTTGTCGGAATATTGCTTTTACTGGAATTTATTAGAAATCAATTTTTAATGCTTTCGGACCAATTACGGAGTAAAACAAAATATTGAATGTGAGCATATTCATGCTGTTTAAGAGTGGACTAATATGCAATAGAATTGCCACAAGGTGTTACTGTTTGATTTTAAGAGGAAATCTGCTGATTGAAATAATATGCCCACTCATGGCTCCTGTTTATCTTGGATACAGCACATTGTACTCTCGCAGCTCTTTATAGGACGTTTTCTTCTCCAACAACTTGTCCGACCCACATTTTCAGGTGATATTCGTTTCTTTACCACACATGTGTCTGTTATCTTACTTCTTGAAAGTGCTTAGTTAATTGCAATTTGTTGGTCACAGATTTCTGAAATTTAAATATAACTAGTATTAAATGATGACAAATTATGTTCATTTTCTGCATGTCTCCAAATCTAAAAAGCAGCTCTAGAAATAGTTACAAAGGCCACACATGCACCAAATCTAAACAAGCATTGGCATAGACAATAGGTCTCGCCTTTGGGACCTTATAAGTGTTTAGTTATCCAGCACAATATCCTTGGGGTAATAACATCAAGTGTTGCATGGCTAAACACTTATAAGGTCCCAAAGGCGAAACCTATTGGCTATGCCAATGCTGGTTATCTATGCTTCTACAGAGCTGAAGGAAGTAGCACTGAATGATTAATACCCACTGGAAGAAGTAATGGTAGCACAGATGGGCCATCTAGACCTCTAGGAAGTTGTTAGCCCTCCTGCATCAATACTACAGGTCAAAGTTCATCTGTTGCAAGCGTGGATCCAGGAAATATGGGAGATCAATGATGCACCGCCAGGTACTAACCTTCTCAGTGGACACTAGTCTCTGGCCTCTCTTTGACATAGGATTGACTGGAGGAGCTCTCGATGCACTAGCAGTCCGTGATTGAGATATTGATCTAATTGAGAAAGAACCATCAGACATGCATAGAGGAAACTGCAGAAAACCTCGACATTGTCTTTATAACCGACACCCCGAAGGTGACTGGGATCTCTGGCACATAGATACGCAGCCCAGGGGTCACAAAGGAGAAGCCAACCTGATCACAACAGGGGCTACAGAGGTTGAAACTTCCCTTGTCCCTCTGGAGCCGATTGACCACGAGGCGGAATGGCTTTCTTCCCTCTGCTCAGCCATGAGGAAAACTCCCAATCAATCCCCGTGGCGCCTCTATGGCTTCTGCAGACGAATCCTACATTTAGTGATGAAATGATAATACAGGAAGTAGATGACAAACAGTGTTCGTCCTTCTACTGCTTTTCTCCACAAAAAGGACACCTGTCAAAGCCTGCATTGTGCACAAAGGGAAACAAAACACGACGGGAGAAACATCTCGTAGAAAATGGTAGTGCAGTACTGCAAGAAACATGCATGAATGAAACAAATAAAAAAAACTTTACAAAAAGCTCAGGTTTTCTTTCAGCCAGAAAGGCAACAGTTTGAGAACTGCCTCACTAACCCTTTCCTACATAAAAGTGCAGTATCTAATTGGTACACTTTTGTGCTCAGCATATTCCATTAACTTAAGAAAGGTCTAGTAGAGTAGGGTTTTCAGCCAAAAGTATTATACTGCCCATTTGGTCATTTTGGTTTACTTTTTAAAACAAAAAGGAGAACACATTACCTCTTATATCCTGGTTTTCTTTGTAAAAGTTTTTTTTAATGGTTTTCTGGGGATCCTCCTGGTTCAGAGCTATTTTAAGGTTTATGAACAACAGGGAGAATAACATGATGGGAAAACACTGCTTAAAATAGGCTGAACACATAATTGATCCAAAATTGGCACTATTAGGTTATGTCTGGAGTTAAATTCTCACTTGCAACGTGCAATTATGACAAACTGCAAAAAAATTCCACTGCTGAAAGACGCTGGTCCGGAAACGGAAGACTTCAAGCCTAAAACAGGAAGTATCACTGGAACAGTTATTGGTATAGGGAGGATATCCTGTTCTGAGCCCCTGTGCTTACGCTTCTGGACCAGAGCATCCGTCATAAGAAGAAAAAAAAAAGTATAGAAAACAGGTAAATATGGGTACTACTAAATTTAATGCCGAGGTGATTCCTGAAATTTGAAAAGTGTGCAATTGAGGTATACAGACTTATTGCACAAGTTACTAACTTGTGTAACGATATATCTGTAAGAGACAGTAGTTAGTGACAGATTCCTTATCTTAGAATATCCCCAGGCGTCAGACTGGATCCGGAAAGTTTTTGCGTAGCAGTACCCTTGCGCCGCTCCGCGTCAGTCGTCGGCGTCGTGATCGCCGGGATAACGTCGCGGGCAGTACTTAGACGCCGCCCCTGCGCGCTGACGTCAGTTCTGTACACGACTTTCCGCGCCAGGAACGCAGCGCCATGCAAGAAGCTGACATAGGTGTCTGAAAAATACTAGGGCCCTGAAAGGGATGTCCTTAACCCTAGAAATCAGTTCGCAGAACGGGGAGGATGGGTGGGGCGGTAAGGAATCTGTCACTAACTACTGTCTCTTACAGATAGATCGTTACACAAGTTAGTAACTTGTGCATCTGAAAGAGACACGTTAGTGACAGATTCCTTACCTTAGAATAGATACCCCAGCAATACCAACCCCGGTGGTGTGTCTGCGAACAAAGATCAGACAAGGAAGTCCCGGAGGACAGAACGGCCAAAGAAGCCGTCCCTCCGGACCGGACTGTCAAGGCAGTAATGCTTTGTAAATGTGTGCAGCGAGGCCCACGTAGCTGCCTGACAGATATCCTGCAGCGGAACACCGCGGCCTAAAGCCGTGGTAGCAGCCGTTGCCCTGGTGGAATGGGCACGCAGCCCAACAGGAGGCTCCTTCTTAGCCAAAGAATAGCAGGCTTTGATACACAAGGTTACCCAGCGGGAGATGGTTCTCTTGTGCACCGCCCGACCTTTTTTGGCGCCCACGTAGCCAACAAAGAGCTGGTCATCCACCCGGAAGTGTTGTGTGCGGTTGATATAAAAGGAAAGCGCACGTTTTGGGTCCAGACGGTGGAGCCTCTCTTCCTCTCTGGAAGGATGCGGAGGCGGAAAGAAGGTGGGCAAAGTGATGGTCTGCCCAATGTGGAAGGCAGTAACCACCTTTGGCAAGAAGGACGGACGCGTCCGAAGAACAACCTTGTCTGGATGAACAGACAGAAAGGGAGGTTTGCATGAAAGAGCCTGGAGCTAACTCACCCGCCGAGCGGAGGTGATGGCCACCAGAAAGGCTGTCTTCAGAGTCAGAAGACGAAGAGGACAGTTATGTAGAGGCTCAAAGGGAGCGCACATAAGAAAGGTAAGAACCAAGTTCAAGTCCCACTGAGGCATCACAAACGGAACAGGAGGGAAGAGGTGTGTAATGCCTTTTAGAAACCTGTTAACAACAGGGGACTTGAAAAGGGAGGGCTGATCAGGAAGCCTGAGGAAGGCCGAGATGGCACAAAGATAGCCCTTGATGGTACCCAGGGCAGAACCCTGTTGGGCCAGGGAAAGAAGGAACAGAAGAACCTAGAAAGAGGGGCAGAAAGGGGATTCACAGCCTTTGCTGTGCACCATGCCACAAACTTGTTCCACCTGCAGGCGTATACCACCTTAGTGGAGGGACGCCTGGCTGCCAGAATCACATCACAAACTTCGGGAGGCAAGTCGAAAGGAATCAACTGCCGCCGCTCAATCTCCACGCAAGCAGGTGGAGGCTGGACAGGTTCGGGTGGAGGACCGTCCCCTGCTGCTGCGACAGAAGATCCTCCCGAAGAGGCAGACGGATCGGGGGATCGACGCTCATACTGAGTAGCTCGGGATTCCAGTCCGGAGCCACAAGGATGACTTGGGCCCGGTCGCGCCGAATCTTCTTCAACACTCTGGGTAGAAGTGGTATAGGCCGAAAAGCGTACAACAGACCGCAACTCCACTTGCGACGAAAAGCGTCGCCGAGCGAGTGCTGCCTTGGAAATTCCAACGCGCAGAACTGATGACATTGCGCGTTCTCTTCGGTGGCGAATAGATCTAACCAAGGCTCTCCACACTGTAGAAAGAGTCCTTGCGCCACTTCCGAGTGAAGACGCCATTCGTGATCCATCATGCACCTGCGGCTGAGTTCGTCCGCCCTGGCGTTCAGGGAACCTGCCAGGTGTTGAACCATCAGGAAAATGCCCTGATGTTCCAGCCATGTCCAGAGGCGCAGAGCCTCCTGACATAGGGTTCACGACCCCACCCCGCCTTGCTTGTTGCCATACCACATGGCGGTGGTGTTGTCTGTGAACACCTGCACTACTTTCCCTTTGACAGAGGGAAGGAATGCCTTGAGTGCAAGTCGGATCGCCCGGAGCTCCAGAAGGTTGATATGGAGCCGGGACTCCGCCGGAGACCAGAGGCCTCTGATCTCCGCCTCTCCCATGTGACCGCCCCATCCCAGAAGGGACGCGTCCGTCACAACTGTGTGCTCTGGCTGGGGAAGGGAGAGTGATCTGCCCATGACCCATTGCCGGTTCGAGAGCCACCACTGCAACTGTCTTGCAGTCCCCTCCGAGATCTGAACGTGATCGGACAGATTGCCCTGGTGCTGCGCCCACTGGAACTTCAGGTCCCACTGCAGAGCCCGCATATGCCATCTGGCATGATCGACCAGCAGGATGCAGGAGGCCATGAGGCCCAGCAGCCTCAGGGTCATCCGTACCGAAACCCAGGATAAAGGCTGAAAGATCGGAATCATAGCCTGAATATCCCGGACTCGCCGTTCGGGAGGATAGGCCCGAAACTGCGTCGTGTCCAGAACTGCTCCGATGAAAAGGAGCTGTGGAGAAGGAATCAGATGCGACTTCGGCACATTGATGGAGAACCCCAGCGAGTGCAGGAGTTCGGCCGTAGTCTGGAGGTGGGAGACGACTGCCTGGGACGAGCCCGCCTTCAGCAGCCAGTCGTCGAGATAGGGGAAGACTGGAACCCCTGCCCGGCGCAGATGAGCTGCGACCACCGCCATCACTTTCGTGAACACCTGAGGGGCACTTGTAAGGCCAAAGGGGAGCACGGTGAACTGAAAATGCTCGAGGCCTACCGTGAACCGAAGGTAACGCCGGTGGGCCGTCAGGACGGGGATGTGAAAATAAGCGTCCTGCAAGTCCAACGCTACCAACCAGTCTCCAGGGTAGTCAAGACCTGAGCTAGGGTGACCATCTTGAACTTCTCCTTCCGGAGGAAGCGATTGACGTTCCGGAGGTCCAAGATAGGACGCATGTCCTCCTTGTCCTTTTTGGGCACCAGAAAGTAGTGGGAGTAGCAACCACGTCCTACTTCTGGGGTCGGAACATGCTCGATGGCCCTCTTGGCCAAGAGGGCCGTGACTTCCTTCTGCAGAAACACCAAGTGATCCCCTGACATGCGGTGGAATTGAGGTGGCATGGCGTGGTCTCGAAGGGGAGGGAGTAGCCCCTTCGGACAATGTCCAAGACCCACCTGTCCGAGGTGATGGCACGCCAGTGGTGAAGGTGATGGCGGACCCTGCCCCCTACTGGCGTGCTGTGCACCTGAAAGGAGGGACTAGGAGGGCTTGGAGGCCGCGGAGGTGGTGGCCTGACCCGCACGCTGGTTGCCCGAACCGCCACGGCGGTAGCCACGTCCCCGGCCACGCGAAGACGCTTGCTGCGCGGGCCGGTGGCTGGGCTGCGGACGTGACTGGGCGCCCCTTCCGTGGCCACGAAAGGGGTGAAAAGCAAAGGTTAGCGGAGGGCGCACAACAGAAAGGCCCAGGGACATGGCAGTAGCGCGTGAGTCCTTAAAACGCTCAAGCACATGGTCTGCTTTGGAACCAAAAAGACCGACTCCATCAAAGGGCATGTCCAGGAGTGTATTCTGGACATCACCCGAGAAACCAGTTGTTCTCAGCCAGGCGTGGCGACGCAGCGCCACAGTCGTTGCAAGCGATCTGCCCAGCGAGTCGGCGGTATCAAGGCCACAACGTATGGTGTATTTAGCCGCATCTCTACCTTCCGCAATGGCGCGGGTAAGCAGTGTCTGGACCTCCTCAGAACACTGTAGCAAAACAGTCGCCACCGAATCCCACAGGGAGTGGGTATATCGGCCCAAAAGGCAAGCGGTGTTGACGGACCGCAAGCCAGCACTGGAGGAAGAAAAGGCCTTCTTCCCAAATTGGTCCAGGCGTTTGGATTCCCTATCCGGAGGGGCGGTAGGGAAGGCGGTTTGGGAGGCAGAGGCTTGGACAACCAAGCTCTCGGGGGTGGGATGTTGAGAGAGGAACAAGGGGTCGCCCGGAGCAGGGCGATGGCGTCGGGCCACGTTCCTATCCACAGGAGCCCCTGTGGTGGGCTTGGACCAGGTGCCCAAAAGAACGTCAGATAGTGCATCATTAAACGGCAGCACAGTCTCCGAAGAGGAAGCTGCCGGCTGAAGCACTTCCGTCAGGAGGGTAGTCCTGACAGCCACAGTAGGCAATTGGAGGTGCAAGACTCCAGCTGCTCTACGCAACACCGTTGCGAAATTTGCTCCCTCCTCCGTAGCCACGGAAGGAAACAGCATGCCAGTGTCAGGGGAAGTGTCTAGACCACTGGCATCCCCAAGTTCCTCTGCCCAGTCCTGATCATACTCACACTGCTGTGTGAGAGGGTCGTCCGACCCCTCCCAGCTCTCCTGGTCCTCCTCTGGTTCAAAATATGGAGGAGGAGGGACATCTGGGACCCAAGGTCTCATCGGCGCCGGAGCCGGCGTCGAGCGACGTCGGTCCGGCTCCATGTCCGGAACCGGAGAGAACCGGGGAACGACGCTGCCCGGAGCCCCGGGCGGCGTCGGGAACGGCACCGGGGAGATCGGCAGAGGCGTGGTTAGGTCAACCGGCGTCGATCGGGGTTGCGGTACCACCGGAGCCGGGATCGGGGCCGGGATCAAGGCTGGCGGGACAGGCGACGCCGGGACCAGAGTCGTCGGCGACGCCGGAGCAACCCCATCAGGGCCCGCGGGGTCCGAAGGCGCACCAGAGGGACCTTGAGGCCCGAAGAGGCGGGCCAAGGCCGACAGGAATTCCTGTATCTCGGCCAGAGTCGCCCCCGAAACCGGGAAGGACGGGTAATGCGGGGGCCTCGCCACAGGCACATCCGGAGCCGCGGGGACGGTGCCGACAGGGGCCTCAGCCGAGTCGCGAGACCGGCGAGGCCTTAGAGCGATGGTGCTTCTTAGACTTCTTGTGCTTCGACTTACCCGAGGAGCGCAAAGACTTGGACTCCGACGACCGGCGGGGGCTCCGCGACCGGCCCCTTGACCTCTCACGGGACCGGGGCTTGGTGCGGCGCGGAGCCGACTGCCGGACCTCCAGGAGCTTTCGAGACCGCTCTCGCAAAGCCTTCGGGTGAAGTTTCCGGCAGTCAGGGCACGACTTCGTGTCGTGGTCTCGGCCGAGACAGTAGAGACACTAAGTGCGGGTCTGTGATCGACATCATTCGACCACAGGCACCGCATGGCAAGCCGGGCATCCCTACCGACACCTAGGAGTCGAGAAGACTCGAAAAGAAACAGTGAAAAAATTCACCAAAAATGTAGTCAAAAATTGACTAGGGCACTGCTCTTCCCGGATCTGCGCTTACTGGCGCGGAAAAAGAAGAACTGACGTCAGCGCGCAGGGGCGGCGTCTAAGTACTGCCCGCGACATCATCCCGGCGATCACGACGCCGACGACGGACGCGGAGCCGCACGACGCCGCCTACCGACGCGCAAGGGTACTGCTTCGCAAAAACTTTCCGGATCCAGTCTGACGCCTGGGGATATTCTAAGGTAAGGAATCTGTCACTAACGTGTCTCTTTCAGATTGCAATGTTACAAACCTAGAGGCATAAGCTCACACGCCAAAAATGCGAAGTCCCACTGAGATCTGTGAGTAGGCTTGCAAACTTCCCTTTCCAGGCTTTTGGGCTCGGAAAACATCAGTAAATTTGTATTTCATTTGGATAATTCATTAGTACTCTTACACTATAACAAATACTGTTGGAGAATGAAAAAGGCCCTGCCTTAATGCATTGTCATTTTGATTCCAGATGGCACGTAAGAGAGGATAGTGGAATAAACTGGTAGGGAAGAGGAGGTTGCTTCCAAGCAAGAAACATCTAGATCAGGCTTCTCCAACGAGTAGCTTGTGAGCTACTGGTAGCTCTCCAGCTACCTGCGAGTAGCTCTCCTGTGTGCTGCTCAGCCTACTAAATTACAAGCTTTTATTTGGCTAAATTAATGCATGTATAGCAAAATTGAAAAGCATGTATTTTTCAGAACTCATAAGCTGATGTTTGGAGAAAAAAAGCTTTTACTTGGCTGAAAATATTTGTAACAAAATGTAAAAGTGTGTAGTCGACAAATGTGTGCATAGTCAGAACTCAATATAAACAAACTTCTTGATTTTCCCATTTTTTTTTTTTTAAACGGATACTTAAATGATAAATCATGTAGCGGTGGAGAGACTTATGTATATAATTACCTTGGTGGTACGAGAGTAGCAACTATGGCTGCAGGCATTCCAGATTGGCAAAAAATGTTTCTCACCATTGCTACTCGTAACCCTGCCTGATGCAAGAAGGTGATCATTGCTGGTAATCTAGCATATTGTGGCCACAAATATATTCTTGTATGGTGTGTTCACTATTGCAACACTAATAATATTAGTAGCTCAGGATAATTTTTGTTGCACATAAGTAGCTTGTTACAGAAAACGTTGGAGACCCCTGATCTAGATACATGCACAACAACACTATCCTATTGTGCCATTCCAGCAGCACCATCATCATCATCTGATGATGTGATTTACATCAATGACTCGGAAGAACGCAACAAGGAGTCTCTGGTGTTGGAGCATTTCACCCATCTTTCAGCTCAAAGACACAGTGGTTTGCGAACTTAGAGAAAAAGAACACTGCTTGGTGGTAAAAATTAAGAGACTCTTTTGGGACAGCTACTATGTTCCAACAAGCAAGAAGCTGGCATATCATCATCTATGGCAAGAGAGAAGCGAAGGAGATGACAAGCAATGGCACAGCCAACAGGACTCACCTTTTGGACCTATTGGCTTTGTTAATGCGGTTTTCAATGCTGTGGAGCATGAGTAAAAAGCATTTTTTGCAGATAAATATGTTACACAGACAATTTTTAAAAAAACACTCAAAACAAAAACGCAGAGCAATGTCTCAGCCACATGATTTGTATGCGTACATGTGTGGTGATGTATGCTTGTGCTGCAAACACCACAAATGAAAACTATAAAATGAGGCAGGTGTAATGTTTTTTATTTTACAAGCCAAGATAGTGGACACTTCTTGGTTCAGGAGAAAAAACAAAAAATTACTTGCTCACACGCACCACTGTAAGTAAGGGACAGTAATCCAGTAATGAATGGTAGCTACTGAGCTCTGCAAAACAATTTAAATTATATATAAAAAAATAAATTTTTAAAGGGGCCACTGGAAGGTGGGGTAGGGGGGTCTTGAGGAGTGAACTGCAATGGGGGAGTGGGCTGGGAGAGAGGGAGCAGTAAAATATACTGGAGGATGGGCCCAGGGGAAGAAAAGAAAAAAACGAGGGGAAAGAAACCGAAATCTGTGGGACGGGGGTGGAAGAAACAAGGAGCACACGCACGGGGGTAGGTGTTAGGGAGGTTCAGGGGGGGGGCTTAAAAGCACAAATGTGGAAGTGAGATACAAAACAAATGCACTCTTAGGGAGTGCTGAAAGAAACTGCAAAAAATAGCTCCCTGAAGAAAAAAAAAGTTATCTAATGAAAAAGAATGATGAAAAGGATATGCTAGATAGGAGGAAAAATACAAGAAGAGGAAGACAAGCCATCAAATATGAAACAAGCAAATGAGTGAAAATAAAGCCAACCAATAGTAAGCAATGGGTAGGGCCTAGGGCCACTAAGTTCTTGGTCCGGCTCACAAGAGGCTTTCATCTACAGACAGCTAAAAGCTGCCTGGTAGGAAAGACTAAAACATCTACAAGTAACAAAAAAAAAATTCTGGGTGGCAGATCAGAAAGTCAGAGGAAGAATACACAAACAGGGATGGTACTGCATCATATAGACTGCCAAACACATATTTGCTAAGGGTAACAAAATACACAGCAGATGCTGCTCCTGGAGCACACTAAGGAGCTTTATTCCTAATTTTTTACATGCATTCTTTTTGTACTCCTCTTTGATTTGTAGGAAAAAAAACACGATTTTTAGAGCAACCTTTAATTATAAAAAGAATAAATAAGCATTGACTAAGCCAATAATCCCGCCTCCAGGGTAGAGGCAGAACATAAGGTGGACAAGGCAAACCGTCGAAAAAGCGAGCAAACAACCAAATGAGTGACAGGAAAGTCAACCAAAGGTAGGCAATGGGCTGGCCCAAAGCCCCTGTATGTGTTGGTCACAGGGCCTGGCTACAAGATGTGCACGTTAGAAACTGGCTGCTGAAGGTCAAACAATTCAGCAGGGTCTGGCAGCCCATAGCAAGCTGGCTGAAGGGTGCAAATCAATTCATTAAAAATTTCTCCAATATCATTGGAGAGGTTGTCAGTGATGTCATAGGTTAGTGCATGAGCAATGCATGGCAGGGGCTTGAGTTATAACTAATCTAGCTAACCATAACTGTTGCCTTTCATGTTTTTAGGGATTATTTTATAACCAAAATTTCACTTTAACTGGAGCCAGAGCTGGATCATGGCCACTAAAGAGATTAAACTTGTATCTACACAAAATCAAATTAGGTTTTCAGGTTTATACTCCTATGATTACAACTAAAGTGTAACGTGGATTGTATTGTATCTTTTGTCAGTAGCATTAGTGATGGGATGATTGTATTGAAGGCTGGTTGTTGACGTGCTACAATTTTTATTACCCATTTACTTAACTATTACCTATTTATAAATACACACACTTCGATATTTATA
Organism: Calotriton arnoldi; assembly: GCA_963921515.1. Classification (NCBI taxonomy): domain Eukaryota; kingdom Metazoa; phylum Chordata; class Amphibia; order Caudata; family Salamandridae; genus Calotriton; species Calotriton arnoldi. The sequence continues at coordinate 912,377 of CAWUFW010006341.1, forward strand.
TGTTCATTAAAAGATATGGTTATGTTTGATGCTGATAACTATGCATGTTAAAAAATAATCCAAGTTATAGCACAATCCATAACGCACAACAGCCATGCAAACCTATTTGTGCAGTGGCCTCCACATTAAGTGGGACCCTGTTGTGCCGTTTGCAGTAGCACTCAATTGTCGAGGGCATCCAAAGACTGTTCACAGGGGGAAAACGGGGATGGATCTCTGACGGGCCTGGGCTCTGGCAACGCTCTGCACCCATCATTCCGTGGGCAGCAAGGGTGTGCACAGCTGGGTTTGTCGCAGGTCCTGGCCTTCTAGCTAGGCCCTGCACCCTACCCTCTGTGGGCAGGTAACCCCTTCTGTGCCCAGCCATGACCTATAAGGGATTGGCATTAAGGCTTGTACTGCAAACTAGTCCCGATCCTACCATGCTGTGCTCGGCCAAATGTACGGTCAAATAGTACTCTGAATACTATTTACAGGATTCACTAATCCAGAAGACCTGAAGGGTGCATGGAACACAGGAAGGATCAATGAATCCAACATAACATTTGTGAATCTGGTGAGAACATTGCGTTTTTTATTTTCATTGTAATACCTTGGGTATTCTTCCTAAAATTGCAGTGTGTTGGCTAATGGCAATCTAAACAGAATTTTAAGGCAGCAGAGCACTGTACATGGTGAGAGACAAGCATAAAGTTGAGTAAGAGGAGAGGCAGTTGGGTTGTGGCCAGTTAATGCACGTGTTGGCAAATAACAGGAATTCTGCCTTGGCTGGGTTGAGATTTAGGCAGATGCTGGACATCCAGGTCTAGATAATGTGCAAGCAGCGTTTGAGGCATTTGATGTCTGAAGCACAGGATACTTTCAAGTAGAGTTGTGCATCATCAGCATATTGGTGAATCTTGATACAGTTATGTGAGTAGAGCACCAAGCAGCTCCAACATAAACGTTGAAGATGACAGCATACAGAGTAAAGCACTGGAGGGTTCCACAGGTAAGAGATCTTTTGTGAACTTGGTGTCGCCTGGAAAGGTAGGAGGCGAACCAGTGAAGGATATTGCAGGCAAATCCTACTCGAGACTCCACGGTGCAGATAAGGGTGGGAAAGCTTGACTGCATTGAAGGCAGCTGAAAGATCAAGCACTATCAGGAGGCAGGGGTCATTTTCATCTATGGTCAAAAGGGTGTCTATGTGCTGGAGTATGATCTGAAGCCACACAGGTAGACATGCAGTATATGATTAGCATTGATATGATCTTGGTATGCAGGTCGCAGAAATCTACTGGCCCACTTGTTATGGCGAGTCAGATTTTGTCATGGCAAGTTATTGTTAGGGTCTACTGGCCCAGTTTGGCGAGAGCTAAAATTGGCAATGAAAGGGTGCTCTACCCATTCAAAAAGGGAATGAGCAATAAAGATGCCTTAACATCTTGTTTTTATCTTGTCACATAAGCTGTGTTCAAAGACGGGTCAAATGTCAATTTGGGTCTTCTTACAAATTGAGGTGTGTTTCATCCTGGAGATTGGTGTTAAAAAAACCTCTAACTTTGCAGTCAGGGAAAGAAAAGTAAACTGACAATTTTGCTGAGGTAAAGGCAGTGTGAAAAGAAGAGCTAGAGGATGTCAGTGTTTTCCTAACATTTAAATTGCTTCTAACTGAACAGTACAAATATATTGAAGTAACTATGAAAGCACTTTTTTTTTTGTAATTCAGATGTCTGATGGAAATGAACAAGTTACATACCTTCGGTAACGCATTATCTGGTACAGACTATATCTAGCTGCAGATTCCTTACCTTTGAATTTCCCCAGACGCCAGGCTAGATCCGGAAACCTTTGCTGAGCAATACCCCTTGCGCGCGACGTTGGGTGGCTCCATTCGGGTCCGTGTGACGTAGTCGACAGCGTAGATTATGACGTTGCGGTGCCTATATAGGCACCACCCAGGCGCACGGACATCTGTACTTTTTGTTTTTTCCACGTCAGAAGCGCAGAGCCACGGAGTGACTGACATAATCGTGTGCAAAACTAGGGCCCTGAAAGGGGAGTAACCCTATTACTACTAAATCAGTCCACAAAGCGGGGAGGCATGGGTGGGGCTGTAAGGAATCTGCAGCTAGATAGTCTCTCTACCAGATAATGCGTTACCGAAGGTAAGTAACTTGTTCATCTGTTAGAGACTTCTAGCTGCAGATTTCTTACCTTTGAATCAGATACCCTAGCCATACCATCCCGGCGGTGGGTTGCAGACTCATGACAAAGACTAAGAAGTCTTGCAGGACTGAACGGGCAAAATGCCCATCCCTGCGCACTTGACCATCAAGGCAATAATGTTTTGCCAACGTGTGCAGCCTGGGCATATGATTTATGTATAGGCACTTCAGGTGTATTAACCAAAACTAAGTAGCAAGATGTTACATTTCTGTAGTAAGTTAAAATGACAGAGGTGCCTCAAGGCCATTAGGTGTGTTTTCCTGTGCTAAGTCTGAGGCTGCAAACAGGGGTTCTCTCTGGTTAATTTCAGTATGGTGGCAATACGTTGCAAGTAGACCTTTTACTTTGTAGTATTGAATGTGTTCATTAGCACAGTTGCTCTAAATAAGTCTTTGGGCCACTTTATTTTCAGTGCATGCTTGCTAACTATATGTGGTATAAGTGAATTAATAAAAAGTAGGTTACTATAATATTTAGTAGTTTAGTATTTAAGAAACAAATAGTGTATTTAAGAGGATACGAAACCTAAAGAAGGGGTTCAGGGTGATTATTTAAAATAAGTAATGTAAAGGTAAACAGTTGGTGGGCAAGTTATTGTTTTGATGATTGCTCTTGAGTTAGAGTTTAAGTGGATAAGTTCAGGGCGTTTTGGTTTCATTTTGTTAACCGTTACTTCATTTTAATTGTTCTTTTAAAGAATTTGAGTATTTTGCAGGTTAACTTGTTATGAGCAGAAATAAAACAACGTACCCTTGCATTTTTTTTGTTATTTAAGCATTAGCCACGACAACAGGTATGGCCTGGAAAAGCCTGAATGTTTTAATGTATTAGATTTCAAAATGATGCAGTAGTCATTAAAAGTGTAGCAGTTGCAAACAAAAATGCTGTGGTTGTCCACATGTTTGGAAAAAGGGCATAAAAAGACCTTTGCAAAAAAATAAATAAAATGGCATTAAACAGATTGGTTTCCAACTCGGTCACTGAATCGGACTACTTTTTAAGCTGATGCCTACAGACGAAAAAGGGTCACTTGCAGTGAAGAGAGCCAGTGGTTAACATGGGCTGACTCTTTTTCCCATGCTGTGATGGGAAGCAAAATGTGAACAGACCAGTGAATCGAGAGCATTGTCAAAAAGAATATTTGAAAGACATGAGGTTAAGACTGCTAAATTTGTCTTTAGGCCAGATCAATAAAAACAGCACCAGTTTAGTTATAGTTATGTCACAGTTGCCATAAGACAGTCATTTTTTGGTTTCTTATTAACTTTGGGGCCATTTGATGAATCTAGTTAAACCCTCCCCCCCTCCCAAAAAAAAAAAAAAGGACATTAAGTTTTGTGCAAATCTGTCTGGCAAGGTCCAAAAAAGGGGGGGTGGCAAAAAGTTCCATAGGATCATTTGATGTTCCATACAATTTCCACTAAATTACCATTAAATCTGGATCCCTGTCCCCCAGATGTATTTGGTAAACTCTCCCACTCTGTTATAGAGCAGATTATCTAATTGTTACATCTATCTTTGACGGAGGGTGTGATCCCTAAAATCTGGAAAACAGCTTTGATTACCCCTCTACTAAAAAATAAAAATAATAATTTTTGGACCCCCTCATTTGGTCGAATTATAGACCCATATCACTGCTACCGACTCCAACCAAAGTGTTAAAGAAAAATGTAAATCTTCAACTTACTATGCATACAGAACTCAATAACTTACTACATCCCTCACAGTCTGGGTTCCGTGCATGGCATACCACAGAATCTGCGCTTCTTGATGTCACAGTTTTTGAAACGCCAATTAGATGAAGGCTGAGCTACTGCACTGGTCTTGTTAGATCTCAGTGCAGCATTTGATACTGTTAATCACTCTATGCTCATACAAAGGCTAGAGGAAATGAGAATACAGAATACTCCCTTATCTTGGTTAAAATCTTTCCTGCATAATCGCAACTTACAAGCACACACTGACCAACATAGGTCAAAACCACATAGTTAAACCCCTGATGTGCCTCAAGGGCCCACACCTGGAGTCCTCTGCTATTCAATCTGTATGTTGGGCCATTGGCAGAGATAGTGGAGAACTGGGGCCTTACATTGAGTATGCAGACAATACTCAAACTGTGGTATCTCTGTCATCAATGGATAACCAGAATGTGATGGCTTTGCACTTGTCTCACCCAAGTTTCATCTTAGATGAATATCCACTTTTTTAAAGTTGAATGGAGAGAAGACGGAAGTCTTGCTGGTAGGTAACCCCTCCACCCATTGGGGTTCCCACCTGCGATTATGGGTACTCCCTCCTAGCCCAGTGCCAGTTGTAAAGAACCTGGGTGTTTTGTTGGACTACAAACTTACTCAACTGAGACTGGCCGTAGTTCCTAGAATCATGAAATCCCGCCAAGGAGGCCGAGCTTTTTCTTATCTCGGACCAAGGCTTTTGAACAATCAGTCTACAAGATTGAAAGATTGCGATTCATTTCTGGTACTCCGGAAACTCTTAAAAATCTGGTTGTTCCCTTCCTCCAATTCCTCTTAAATTCTGCTGCTTTTGATGATTACACGGTGGAGTGCCCCCTCCCTCCTTACCGTGCAAGCTTAGTGCTGGGAAACCTTTTTTAGGAAGCCGTGCGCTTTACATATCATGCATAATAATAATACAGAAAATAAGAATGAACATAATTATGCCAAATTTGGCACAAAGGTAGATCTTAACTCGCAGATTGTGCTTTTGATGGTTTGGTGTAAATGTGAGAAGTAGTTTTGTTAAATTAGTGTTTGAAAGGGTGCTCGTTTGGAATGAAGATATTAATTTTCAGTGATATCTGGACCATTGATTTGAGATCCTCCTCGGAATCTCAAATCCACAGAGCATTTGCGAACCAAGTTCAGCATAAGGGCATACCAGGTCTCGAAAACCATATAAATGTTACCAGACCTGCAGGTCTAGTGACTTGAATAATCTACTGGACCGAACTGTAATGTGCATGACCCATAAACTGGTCTCAAATTGTCTGATGCTAGGCAAATATTTTATTTCGCCTAGTCTTTTTCTTCATTATCACATATTAGGGCACCTTCAAATATGTGTGTTCAGCATGTCTGCTGTACAAAAACTCTTTTGTTTGATTTAATGCAATAAACATTTGCTCCATCTATAATATAAATCTAGCCCACATATAGGGTACTCGTGGTCCAGGACTTGCCTCTTAGTTCACTAATCGCATTGTCATCAAGGCGGGGGCAATTATGTATCACAGTTCATGTTTAAAAACTATCACGTCTAATAAATATATTACTAAAGCATGTTGTGGTAGTGCACTGTCATTTACAAACAGCACATTTCCATTGAAATGGCCACAAACAGTCCCACTGACATGGTTTTATTGATAAAACTACATAGCGTACGAACGATAACGTGTGGAAATCTAGTTTCAGCAAATATTTATCATTTGTACAAAACAGAGTAAAGCGTTATGAATTGTTTTAATCCAATTAAAATATCAGATAGAGACTTCTAGCTGCAGATTCCTTACCTTTGAATTTCCCAGGCGTCAGGCTGGCTCCGGAAACTTTTGCTGAGCAATACCATTTGCACGCGACGTTGGGTGGCTCCATTCGGCTCCGCGTGACATTGTCGGCAGTGCCAGTTATGACGTTGCGGTGCCTATATAGGCGCCACCCAGGCGTGCGGACGTCAGTTCTTTTCTTTCCACGCAAGTTAAGCGCTGATCCGGGAAGAGTTACCCCTCTGCCGCTTTTTGGCAGGTTTTTTCTCAACTTGTGTCGAAATTTTTGAGATACGACTTCGTGTTCGAGAGATGTCTGGTAGAAAGACAGGTTTTAAACCATGCTGGACTTGTTCCTGCATGATGTCGGTCACCGATTCCCCACCGCGTATGTCTGTGGTGTCTCGAGCGCGACCACGATTCGAAGTCATGTTCAGACTGTCGGGCGATGGCCCCTAAGACCTTGAGGGAGCAAGCGTTGAAGTTGCTCGCTGCCCGGCAGTTGACACCGTCAAGCGAGACTCCGAGGAGGTCACGGTCCCGTTCGAAGAGGTCGCGGGACCGCTCACGGAGCCCCAAGTCCTATTCCTCTCATTCGAGGTCAACTGGACACTCTGGGAAGAGGCACAAGAAGAAGTCGTCCAAGCTGACTTAGTCTTCACCTCAGTTGGCGTCAGTCGTTGAGAAAGGTAAGGAGCACTGACGCTCTATGCACGGTTCTGCGGAGCCGGAGCAAGAGTAGACTCCGCGCCTCCCTCCCTTTCCGGGAGCCGGAGCGACTCCCACTCAAATAAGAGTTTTACAAGGCCATGCACCGAGTATTTGAGCGGAACAACCCCGCTGGTGAGCCCTCAGGCCCCACAGGGTCGGATGGGGGCCCCATCGGGTTTGGCGAAGTCGACTCTGGCCCAGTGGGGCCTCAGGGATCCGATTCCGGGTCGACGCCGGTCGTGCCAACGCGACCTCCCCCGGCGTCTAATCCGAAGTTGGTGCCTCCTCCCAGACGACACGGAGCCGGAACAACGTCGAGCGACGCCGATTCTGACGTCGACAGAACCCAGGGGTTCTATGTTGTCGCCTGAGCACTTTGTGGACGTGCTGGGCTCAGGAGAGGAATGGGAGGAGTCTGGAGACCCACTAGAGAACCAGGATGTCTCTGAGGAGACAATGGACTGGTATGGGGAACTTGGGGAAGCCAGTGGTCTGAATACTTCCCCCAGACGCTGGCATGCTCTCTCCGCCTACAGTGGGTACGGAGGAGGGGGCGTCCTATGCCATGGTGGTTAAGAGGGCTGCTGAGGTCCTTGGACTGGAGCTGCCCTCAGTGCAGGTCAGGACTAATCTCCTGACCGAAGTGCTTCAACCTGGGGCTTCTACCTCTGAACCCCTATTGCCCTTTAATGAGGCACTTACGGACGTCCTTCTAGGAACATGGTCCAAGTCTAGCACAGGGGCTCCTGTGAATTGGACGATTGCACGCCACCATTGTTCAGCTCCGGGCGACCCAAGGTTCCTCAGCCAACACCCCCCTCCAACCCCACCCCCGAAAGTTTGGTGGTGCAGGTCTCTACTTCCCAGGGCACATTCTCTTCCGCACCTCCGGATAGGGAATCCAAGAGACTGGACTCATTTGGGAAGATGATGTTTTCTTCCTCCAGTCTGGCATTGCGGTCAGTGAATACTGTATGCTTATTGGGCCGTTTCTCCCACTCTCTTTGGGAGACGGTTGAGCGGGTAGTGCCACAAGTCCCAGGGAAGGCCCGGGCTGTGCTCTCCCAAGCTGTCAAAGACGGGAGAGATGCAGCAAAATTTGCCATACGGTGTGGATTAGATACGACCTGTTCGCCGGGCAGGTCGATTTCAACGACGGTGGCCTTGAGGCGCCACGCCTGGCTTCGTACAACTGGCTTCTCGGGGGATGTCCAAGCCAATTTGATGGACATGCCCTTTGATGGAACCTGCCTTTTTGGGGAAAAGGCAGACTCGGCCCTGGTGAGGTTCAAGGGCTTTCGAGCTACAGCCAGATCCTTGGGCCTCTCCTCCACTCCTTGTGGCCAGTCTTCCTTTCGCCCCTTTCATGGCAACTGAAGGGGTTTCCAGCCGCGTCGGCCCTATCCCAGCCACCGTCCCGCACAGACTACCCAAGCTGTGCGTGGACGTGGAACATTTCGTCCTAGGAATGGAGGCCAGAAGTCGTCTACATCACTGCCCCCAGCAGCCGCAGACTCCAAGCACTCCTAAGCTGATTCTGCAGGACCACACTACTCCGGTGGGAGAATTAGTCATCATCTCCCCCGCTGGTGATCTAGAACATCAGACAAGTGGATCTTGCAGATCGTCCAGGAGGGCTATTCTCTTCCTTTCCTTTCTTTTCCTCCTACTATTCTGCCAAGTCAGGTACGGCTGGCGGAGGATCATTTAAAGCTGCTCCAAGAGGAAGCTACAGCTCTTTTGGCCAGAGGAGCTATAGAAAGGGTCCCAGTTTCAGAAGTAGGTAGTGGCTGTTATTCCCGCTACTTTCTGATTCAGAAAAAGAACAAGGAGCTACGGCCCATTTTGGATCTTCGGACCGCCAATCTCTTCCTCAAAAAGGAGAAATTCAAAATGCTCACTGTGGCTCAGGTCTGGTCTGCCCTAGACCAAGAGGACTGGATGGTAGCATTGGACCTGCAGGACGCGTATTTTCATATTCCCATCCTGCCGGGCCACCGGCGTTACCTGCTGTTAAAGGTAGGCCGCGAGCACTTTCAGTTTACCGTGCTCCCCTTCGGCCTTACCAGTGCCCCTCGGGTGTTCACCAAGGTGATGGCGGTGGTTGCAGCTCAACTGCGCAGGTTAGGGGTGTCAGTCTTCCCCTACCTCGACAACTGGCTGCTGAAGGCAGCCTCCCCAGACAGTCGTCTCCCACCTTCAGACTACGGCGAACCTCCTGCATTCGCTGGGGTTCTCTATAAACGCGCACACCTGATTCCTTCTCAGACGCTCCCTTTCATCTGAGCTATTCTGGACACAGTGCAGTTTCGGGCTTATCCTCCCGAGCAGCGAGTCCAGGATATTCAGGCTATGATTCTGATATTTCAGCCTCTATCCTGGATTTTGGTGAGACCGAGGCTGTTGGGCCTCGTGCATCCTGTTGATAAGACACGCGAGATGGCGTATGCGGGCTCTGCTGTGGCACTTGAAGTTCCAATGGGCACAGCATCGGGGAAATCTCACCGATGTGGTTCAGATCTCGAAAGGAACTGCGAAGGATCTGCAGTGGTGGTTAACGAACCGCGATTGGGTCAACCGCAGACCTCTCTCCCTTCCCCAACCAGATTTCACAGTTGTGACTGATGCAACACTTCTGGGATTGGGGCGGCCACATGGGAGGGATGGAGATCAGGGGGTCACTGGTCTCCGGCGGAGACGGGGCTCCACATAAACTTGTTGGAGCTCAGGGCGATTCGCTTGGCATTGAAAGCATTTCTTCCCTCTGTCAAGGGGAAGTTGGTGCAGGTGTTCACGGACAACACCACTGCCATGTGGTACTGCTACAAGCAAGGCGGGGAGGGGTCGTGGACCCTATGTAGGGAGGCTTTGCGTCTCTGGACATGGCTGGAACAGCAGGGCATAACACAGGTGGTTTAGCACCTGGCAGGTTCTCTGAACGCCAGGGCAGAATATCTCAGCCGTCGATGCCTGCCGGATCACGAATGGCGTCTCCAGTCGAAGGTGGCGCAAGGTCTCTTTCAACAGTGGGGAGAACCTTTGTTAGATTTGTTCGCCTCCGAAGAGAACGCGCAATGTCAGCAGTACTGCGCGCTAGAGTTTCCAAGGCAGCTATCGCTCGGCGTCGCATTTCGTCGCGAGTGGAGCTCAGGCCTTTTGTACGCCTTTCCACCCATACCACTCCTGCCCAGGATTCTGAAGATCAGGAGCGACCGGGCCCAAGTCATTCTTGTGGCTCCGGACTGGGCAAGGAGAGTGTGATATCCAGAGCTTCTGAACAGGAGTATCGATGCTCCGATCAGGCTGCAGGGGGGTGGGCCTACTTGTCCCAAGGACAAAATACACTTGTTGCCCTTGACCCCAAACAATATGTCCTGGGCGTCGGGCTATAGGAATTCCACATCCCTGGTACATTAGGGGAGTCCTACTTTGGTGACATCATGGGGTCCCATTTGCGGAACCAAATGTTCAAGAAAGAGGGCAGGTTTGAGATGCTTACTGGAAAACCCGATATAGTGCTGGGTACTATATACGCCCCATACATGCATTAAAGCCACATTACATAGCCCTTTCAAAATATCTTACCCAGTAAAATCAGCCCTTTGGTTAAGGGCAAGGAATACATCTAGATGTTATACACGGAGCTAGATTGTTCATACTCTTGGTTGTCAGGCGCCCCAGTTGATAATTTTAAAAAGAAAAATTGCTGGGTACTGGTTCCTTGGATGAAAAATTGGAGACAGATAGACTCACTGAAACAAATGCATACTAGATCTAGGGAGTATTCTTTTTGCTCCCAGTATGGCTGATCAGACCGAATTCTGTGTATACCCATGTTGCTTTTATGAGTTCCCGGAGGTATACTATACAACTTTTGCGAGAATGAATACTGCCTCGCTGGAGGGTGTAGAAAAAAATCTCAGTAGACTACATTTGACAAGACAATACATAAATTACAGCTAGTATCAGTTTGAGGGCCCCTTCCATATACAACCACAACTTACAGAAAGTGAGAAACGGGCAACGCCACTGAGAAATGGAGGAGCCTTCACTATACTATGACAAGGACTCACACAGAGCTGCAATGGTTGAGTAAACCTGGGCAGTGAGACAAACACACCCATATTCAAAGTTAGGAACGATCTGGGTAATGTAGCAAAAAACACAGAATTACATTAACAAAGCCTTACTAGACAATTCTATTAACTTGTACCTAGGTCTCAACAAAGCAGAATACTAAGAACTAGAATCCTATCTGGGTTGAGTCAACTTATCTCCCGTACCACAGGGCAATCGGGATGCTCTGAATCAACAAGTAACAGAACTTGAGGGGAAAGAGTTCAAAGAAATGGCCACGAGGGAAACCTACGGCTCCAACGACTTTCCAGTAAACTTAATCAAACAGACACAAATATGCTGGTACTCCAGTTGGCAATAATGCACTCTGCTTGTCTGGGATGTGGACTTCCTTCTAAAAACAAGGTTTCCTTACCTAATCCCTGCAATGATCCCACAGAAAGGTACTCCGTTAAGACCCTATCACACTTTACTGAAAATGAGGCGACTCTTTAGGTTGCTAGAGGAAACCCAGAGGTCATGTCAGTCGACTTGGAGAAAGCATCCAACACGCTGAAATGGCAGCACTTATTTGCAGTGCTTGGGTGTTGTGAACTGGTGGGACTTGCTTCAATAGATCTCTCTCATATTCTAGGCAGACACCTAGAGTCCAGACTATCAATATAATCTTTTTCTAATTTGAGGTGAATTGAGACACACAAAAAAGATGCCCACTTTTATACATGGTTTTTGTGCTGGTGAAAGAACCCTGTGCAAGCATAATGAAGACTGAGATCAAAGAGGGGGATATCACTGGCGGATGAAGTACACCTCTCTATATGCAGGTAACTTCCTACTGTTCCTGCAAAACGACGGCACTATGCTGGTGATCACAGTCGACTCCCTTAAGGAGGTCAAACTGGCACCGGGCCTCATGGTGAACAGGGTTAAATACTGCGAGTTTCTCACTGGGTAGACCCACAACTGCATGAATGTGGTACCTTCTGAGGATCACAGAAATTTAGATACTAAGGGGTGTTTATATATTTTGAGGTAAACCTCTTCTCTGGGAATTTGAGCAGGGCCCTGCAAATGTTTAGAGAGTAGAGCAGAATTCTGAAAGTCGCTATCACTGTGGACCATGTAGTGCTGGTAAAAATAGTAATGCTGCTTTAACTGTTCAAATATTCTGTCACTTTGGTTAATTTACCAATCTGGTTCCCGAAGACATTTTTCAGGCACAGTCTCAAACACACCAAGTAGAGCTATTACTGTTTATGATATGTGGGGGACAAAAATTAGTGACCGATTCCGTAAGGCCTCTCTCCAAGATCAGCACAAGTAGTCTAACAGCCAAATGGAAAGTGGACTTAAGAAGGGAGCTGGGAGAAGAGAACTTGTTGAAACCACTGATATGCTCAGAAGGTATCCAGAAATTCCTCGTCTACGTACACTGAATTTAATTACTCAGAACTTAACTCAACTCAAAAAGAATCAACAAGATCTACAGTGCAGACTCAAATTGTCCTGGATGTAGGCTCACATGTGTTGTGTTTTTCACATGGTACGGGATTTTCCTATTACAAGCCAGTTTTACAAGGATATCACTAACCATTTGCAAGAGGCAATAGGATAGACCAACATTCACACCACAGAGAGCTGCTTGCTGTGTCTCTTTCCTCACCCAAAAGTAATCGTAACAGATTCAATTAATTTATCCTTTGGGTAGCAAAGAGAGCCATCACTGTGACAGAAATTCACGGTGGCCCAGTGCTTAATTGGAGCCGGTGGTTTCCGGTGCTCAGCACCGGCACTTAATTGCCCGAACCGGCACTTATGTCAGCTGCCACATGGTGGCACTGTTTGTGGAATTTAAAGACGAGCAGAAAATCTGTTTGTTAATGCAGCATATATTAAAAACAAACGCCTGTCACCCAAGCCATTCTTAAAAGCTTTGGCGGCCTCTAACAGTCTGAAATGTCACACTTCAGTGTGATGATTAGTAGTTGTGTAACTAGTGTAGTTGTTTATGTGGCAATGTGTGGTGCAAACTGCGGTGGCCTCCTGACGAGGACCCTGGCACTTATTGGTTTACAAATTAAGCACTGCAGTGGTCCCTCTATCCCAGACAATGGCTTAGGTCAATACTAAACTTCGGGAGCATGGCGCTACACAGGGAAGAAAAAATAAATGGGCCTCTGTAGGTGACCAACTGCACAGTTATGGGATGAGATATTGTAATCATTTGTATCTAGTAGTGGATTAGATGAAGAACCACCTTAAGTGGCTAACAGGGCATTACCAGATCTCGAAAAAAAAGAAAAGGTTAGAAAAATGGTAATTATAAGAGACAGGTGGAGTAGATATTAATACATCGGGACTGCCACATATATAAATACAGTGCCAGGCAACTAAGCAAGACATACTGACAACCCCACCTCAGGTGATTTCCGGCCCACCCTCCCGCAACGGCCCAACAACGGCGAAACAGAAAAGAACACTAGATTAACACCACATGGACACTAGACCCACATACTTCTAACTAGTTTTTATTTAGATGCTTGGTATATAATGCAGGAGAGAGGGGGAAACTGATGCACTGGAGTACACAAGCAAACTTGAAAATGGGTGTTAAAGTGTACACTCAACAATATCAAACCTATTTAAACATTCATATTTTTGGGGTGAAACCAACACTCCCACCCCAAAGCCACATGTCTTAAACAACTTTAAAATGTATCTGCAATGTTTTCTAACCATTTTTGCTCCTTCAGCCCATTCTTACCGCACCACTGGTGCAAAGTCAAACAAGAAACACAAAAAAGGTGATGGGAGGCTGCTTGCAATGAATCTAACCACTGGCAATAGCTCGGGGTAGCACTCCAACCCATTGTTTTTTTGCTCACCATGCCACCTCAGTTTGGACCCAGCCATATGCAAATCAGTCTTGACCCTGCTCCCTGAACCGTAAAACAAGCAACTCAGAACCAGTTTCACCCTAGTTATGGGCTCATCAGCCAGCTTGGTTCCAGTGACACTGAGCATAGGACCCACGTCTGGGCACACCATAGTGCCACAACTAAAGTTAATTGATGCTGCGCACCAACAAGCATCCTTGTGGATTTCAATTCTGCATTTTACGCAGACATCTGCTCCTCTAGCACCTGCGTGGCACACCCGATTACAATTTCTTTCACTAACTCATTTTAATGTTTAGTAACATTAAAATTGTAATATTGTTTTGAGCATTATCCCTGAACACTATGCCTACAGCCATGCCATCCCTGCATTTAGTTTCATGTTCCTTTTATTTAATACATTTATCAGAGACATTTATTTTCAACCAAAAGGAGGTTTCCATATCGTATGAAATAAAGTGCATATGGGTGAGGCACACTTTAAATACGTTTACTCAGTCTTCTTTTTATTTTATTTGCTATATTCTAGTATAAATCTCAAATAGGAAACTGAGACCGAAGTAGTAGATATGTGGTAAACTTAAAATTCCTAGAAAAGAAACTTCTTACTCTACTTTTCATTAAATTCATTCTAATACACTGTATCCAAAGCGGTTTGTTACTGAAGCTCTTTCCCGTTACCTCAAGAACTTCTGACACAGGTCATCTTAATAAGAATGGATGGACTAGGACGTGGCTAGCAGCCGAGGAAGATGGCCGCACTCTAACGGAGCTCCGGCTACCCGCGCTGCAAAACCCCAGTAAATCCGTCCAAAATCTGCAGAGAAACCAGAGTCCGGCACCGTCTGCATTGGATCTGCACAGTGAGGGCCAACATCCGACCGGCACCGACTCACGAAGCACTCAACGCGGGACTCAGCCGCGACGTGAGAGAAGGCCGAAGAGACCGCCGCTTCGGTGCGGTGGAGGACGCCAATCACCCGGCCAACGCGCGGCTTTGCCGCAGACGGTCCCAGGGACTGGCTCCTCCCTCCCCAGCATCCTCTCCCCTCCGAAGAGGTAACACATGGTAGTGAAACACGAACCGCGACACGGCGGTGGGCAGGCAAAGTGGGGAGGAGGGCAAAATCCAGGAGAAGTGCTACACTCGCCCGTGACACACCCGGGAGAGGCAGGTCGCACCCATAAGGCCTGCCCAGTCCTGCGGAAGAGGAGCAAATAGAGGGAAGTATCCCTCGCCAGATCCCGGGAGAGTGAACAGACGATAGGAAGAGGGGCCAGATCCCATAAAAATACATAAAGTAAACGGGGGAAACCCAGATCACCCATGGTAGTGAAAATCCTTCAGTGTCCCCTACAGTGACCGGACACTGTTGCAGAGGAACTGAGCCACAAGAAGAGCAGGGCCCGCTAACTTAGACGCATCGAGCCGACACAGCCAGACCGTGCCACACTCGAACAGCTGGGGAAAAGTAGTACTCCGCAATAAATAAAACTACCCACAAGAAGGGAAAACAAATAATCACAAAACTGCTAGATAACCCCCCCCCCTTTTCAAGTCACTTGGAGACCCCTCCCTCCACGCGAAGAGTAATCACATCAATGGCCAGTAGCAAGAGACGCAGGTCTCTCAAAGGAAGGCCCACCACAGAAAACCCATAGGCCGCTGGGGACATCTACGCCTAGGCAGGCGGCGGCAAGAACCTGGTGGCCCACAACGAACGGAGCCTAAAGGCTGCAAATCTCGTACCAACAACATGATGGGTGGCAGAGGAGGGCACATCCCCAACCAGCCCAAGCACGAGAAATTTTCCTGTTAAAAAAAAAAAAAAAAATCAAGGAGGTGCAAACAACCAGGCGGAGCCCCCTCAACCACAATCCCAAGCGACAACGGAACAAGGCGACCTCACTTTACACGACATCATGGCGGCCATAACCACCGTGTGCACCTCCCTTGAATCACGCATTGACTCAGTCTCAGAGGTTTATAGCGCTGATCTCCGAAATATGGACACCAGAGTCAAAGAAGTCGAAGATGCCACGCAGTCGCTCGTAACAAACACCTCAACACTCCAGAAATAAGTCCTTGAACTGCAAGCCACTAGTAAGCAACTGGTCGCACAACTAGATGACTATGAAGGCAGATCAAGGCGAAACATCCGAATTCTTTGAGTTCCGGAAAGGGCGGAGGGCCAGGCAGCAGACCTATTCGTACAAGACTTGATCATTAACTATTTAAAACCACGAAACCTCTCCAACCACTTTTCTATTGAAAGGTCGCACCGAGTTCCCGGAGGCCGACCCAAACCGGGTGCACCATCAAGACCACTACTGGCCAGGGTCTTTAACTTCAGAGACAGAGACAATATATTACAAAAGGCCCGCTGCACTCGGCCAGTCAAATATGAAAGTAACACCATCACCTTCTTTCCGGACTTCACCCTCCGAGTAACGAAATAAAGACGTAGCTTCCTGGAAGTTAAAAAGGCCCTTAGAGACAAGAGCTTGAAATACTCCATGCTGTTCCCGGCCAAACTAAGGGTAGAAGCAGAGGGAAAATCTTGGTTCTTCGATGCACCAAAGGAGGCGTGGGATTGGCTCGATGGCTGGCGAAGAGTAAGAGATAAAGGAACTAAGGACAGAAGTAGATGACAAACATGGAAGCCACAGGAAAACTCGGATCTCACTCTGGAAGCGGCGTAACCCGCAAATGGCGGAACTCAGGATAGCCCGGAAGGAGAGTGAAACTAAAGGGAACACTGTGTGGTGATGGCTCCCACAAAGACACTCAAGTCTTAACCAATCTGATCGGCCCATACCTAGAAACCACACGAACTACAAGGTGGGCATCATTCAAAATCAGCTCAGCAAGATACAGAACCATCGACAAGAAGAAAATGGACAACGAACTGTAATGTATAGTAACATGCCTTAACACTACACATTGTCGAGGTTTACAGGCGGGACGACTAGGTTCATGCTCCTACCGACAAGGGGGGGGTGCTAACAGGCGCTCTGCAATGTGTGGGGGGGCAGGGGCGGGAAGTTTCCACACCGTCATGCAGGGAGGTGGGGAGGGTTGTTACGCTTATGTTTTCTTGAATAGTTATAGTAATGGGTGGGTAAATAAGAAATCACAACTAGACATTGATCTTTTTAAATCACAGACAAAACAGCACTGGAACCCAAATCTGACATTGCATACAAACCAACCGCAGTGCCCTGATCGAATAGATGCTACAGTTCAGCTACAGATACTGCTCCTGTGCGGAATACAAACCCTCTATACGCCCTGACATTGGCTATGACAAATCAAAGTATACATAATGGAAAGACTGAGAAATCGATCAGATTGCTCTCTTGGAACGTTAACAGACTGGGAGATCAGATCAAAAGAGGAATAGTCCTTCAGTATATCAAGAGACACCAGCCTGATGTAGTCCTCCTACAAGAAACTCATTTAATCGGACATACATGCAATGCACTTAATAGACTGGGATATAAACTTGTCGCACACTCCGGCTTCACTTCCGGATCCAGAGGGACAGGCATACTCCTACGCAACAGCTTCCCCTTCATAGTAGGGAAACCACACATATACGAATATGGCCGCTTTGCGGCCGTATCGGGCAGCTGGGAGGGCAGGGATTTCAGATTCGCTTCAGTGCATGTCCCCCCCCTACATTACACAAGACTGCATTAACAGACTGGAGCACGATTATGATGAACTTCCCATCGGGAGACATCATACTTGGAGGGGATTTGAATATGACGCTTTGTGATAAGGAAGACCGACTGCCACCTATAAGCATACCCCACCCCAGATCTCACTTGAAGGGTTTCTTGGACGCACTCGGGATGGTAGACGTACGGCGCCAATAGAACCCTGTGTGAGAAGCGTTGCCGTGCTGGGTAAAGTCCCCCCGGTGACACAGCCAGTCTCCAACAAGGAGGTTAATCCACTTCAATATAATGAATGAGCAACAGATCAACATGGAAGTGAAGTTTTATTCCACAGTAATTTGGAATTTCCAGAAGGTCGTTCCGAAGAAATACGGTTAAGCCCAATGGTTCATCAAACCCAATGCATTTCGGGTAGAACCCTTCATCAGGGGAAATTCATATTGTGGTTCAGACCGATAGCAGGAATCCCGTGAGGGCCACTGCTGGACTAACGCGGGGATGTAGATTTGCTTCAGTGTATGTCCCCTCTACAATACACAAGACTGCATTAACAGACTTGAGCACGATTATGATGAACTTCCCATCGGGAGACATCATACTTGG
Organism: Calotriton arnoldi; assembly: GCA_963921515.1. Classification (NCBI taxonomy): domain Eukaryota; kingdom Metazoa; phylum Chordata; class Amphibia; order Caudata; family Salamandridae; genus Calotriton; species Calotriton arnoldi. The sequence continues at coordinate 930,062 of CAWUFW010006341.1, forward strand.
AGGGGATTTGAATATGACGCTTTGTGATCAGGAAGACCGACTGCCACCTATAAGCATCCCACCCCAGATCTCACTGGAAGGGTTTCTTGGACGCACTTGGGATGGTAGACCTATGGCGCAAAAAGAACTCACAAAAGCCAATACACATTTTACTCCGGGGCCCACAACAGCCACTCCCGAATAGATAGCATCAACACGCCAGTCAACCAACTGCCCAACTTCAAAGCAATAACATACTAAGCAAGAGGCATTTCAGATCACTCCCCGATCTGGGCGCACTACACTCTTGGGACAATATCTGAGCGCAGGTCAATTTCACTTAATCCATGGTATCTCAAAGTCCCACATATTAAAACTAATCTTACCAAATCTACAGCCAACTATTTCAAAGAGAAGGCGGGATCCGTAGACTCTCCCCAGATACTCTGGGAAGCGTTTAAACCGACAATAAAGGGGCAAGCGCTCTCGCCAATAATAGGTCACAAAAAAGACTGTCAGGGGTGTGGAATTTAATAAATTATCTACTTGTCCATGGGGCAGGTTGCTTCATAAATCTACTTGTCCTGTAACAAAATCCACTTGTCCCTTTTATACCATGTAATGTGGCGACAAATTATGGAAGCAATCTCATTATATAAGAGCTCTGAAATAGCCTCTTTGATTATGCCAGGGCTCCTTCCATAGTAGGGATTGAATACTAGCAATTCCCTTATGTTGCCACATTTCCGCAGATCTGCATACTGGGGCTGAAGGTAATGGTAAGCAACAGTTCCAGGGTTGGATGCCCTTTTGAGTCTGTGCAAACCTATTAACTTGCATGCTTTAAGGATTTTCACCAACTCTTCTCTAATCTTTTCCCATACTGAGAAAGGTTGGAAATTTACTCCCGACAATGGCAGACATAAAACTTCTTCCAGGGTTGGGAAGAAAGTGGTTGGAGAGAAAATGAACTTGCAAATCTACACCTGTATATGTGCTCATGCTAAAATGCAGTTCATAAATATTTTCTAGGAGTACTATTTCTTGGCTTACTTCTGTAAAGTCTTGTGATTTCACGAAAGTCGTATATCTGCACTTAATGCAAGGACATGGGTGCACTTTTGAGACTTTAATAATTGGGACCCTAATTAGGTCTGGCGTTAACCATGAATGACCTTTTGTGTTTATTACAGTTCTGTCTTTTTCTCTCTGTCTATCGGCTAGCTTCACTGTGAGTGATAGCATTCTGTTCTTTCACAAGGAGCATATCGACACAGTTGTTTTGTTCAGTGCCAGGAACTACTGTGGATAAGTGTGCTTTAAGAGACCAAACCCCTTTTTTCTTTTGCCAATGTTTGTTATAATGGAGAGGGCCCAGCAGCTCCCATACCAGTAAGGTTTTACAAAAACCATGCGAAAACAAGTCACGCATTGACATAAACAAAAGGCTGACCAACAATTTCAGACCTACTGGCTTTACCAATGCTTGTTTATGTTTCCCATAATCTTATTAAAACGGGTTACACTGACTTTCCATTATGAATATTTTTGGAAAATACTAGCATACATCAACATTTTACTAAGTGATTCTGCAAAGAAATGGTACCTACAATTTTGCAGTAGTTTAGCAAAATGTTTTTGCATTTTTTGTGAACATTTTATTTGGAAACCAAAGAATCATCATCATCAATCTTGCTTTCAAGTTTCTGCAAATATTTGCATCTAATCAGAGAGCATTCTGGGAGCGGTATACATAGTCTCATATTGCTAAACATTGAAAACGTGTGTACACATTTTTATACTGGAACCACTGTCAGTAGTGCAGTCTGAGCTTACAACATTTACTTAGAGCGCTCACCCTAATAATAAATGCTTCGCATTAATGAACCATAAATACAGGTGTGAACAGCATTACAACATGGACACAAATATTACCTTAACTGCCGGCAATGCCTTTCCCTGATCCATAATGTGGTACTGTAAACTGGCAGTCAAAGGGTTTGTGCTGCAGGGGGTTGGGCTACTTGTCCCAAGGACAAAATACACATGAAAACTGGTTGCCCTTGACCCCAAACAATATGTCCCGGGCGTCTGGCTATAGGAATTCCACATCCCTGAAAAAGAAAAAAAACTAGAAGAACTTGAGGGAGCTATTGCACTGTGAACGCAATTTCACACTCACCCCGGACGACTCAGCCAAACATACTCGAGATTAAAAAACAAATATACACCGCCCTGACCTCAGAGACGACCAAAGCTCGACTCCTCACCACAAGACACAAATTCTATGAACACGGGGACAAGGCGGGGAAACTTCTCGCATGGCTGGACAGGCGAGAAAAAGCAAACTGCTGGGTAAGCACTTTAACAAGTCAACAATATCTCACCCTCAAGACATAGCAGACGCCTTCGCTACGTATCTTAAAAATCTGTATTCCCCTACCGCACTGACCACTGCCGAACAGGCCAAAGACCTTCCCATGCCAATGCTCTTGTTAGAGGAGCAGCAACAATTAGATGCCGACCTTACAGACGATGAAATTGCAACAGCAATCGGTAGTAGACACTGCACACCCGGTGGTTGTTCTAGTGGGGTGATGGCACTCTAAGGCAGTACGCAAATATTATAGGGTGAACTTAGGCGTAAGTGCGGTGCAAAAGGGTAGGGAGAACCACCCCTCTCCCTAGACTGTGGTAAACCACAGACAAAGAACTCCAAGGTCCCCTGCACACGCTAGTGGTACATAGAATTAAGTTAGTACAGTAATGAAAACACTGTTCATCCACTGCTCTGTGTGGTTCCAGGACTAATTATTGTGAGACGCCGTCCTTCTCACACGTGAAACTTCACCAGCTGCTTCACCGGATCGGGTGACCAGCGGCAACACAATCAAAGCTGGCTGACGCCATAACCCTACGAATAGGGTCTCACAATAATTAGTAGCTGCATATTCTGAATACTAGTCTGCATCACAGAATATAGAATCTGCTTCATGAGGAAACTTTAATTAAATAGAATTCTGGTCTCGGTTACCCTTGAGACCACCTACTACTATTTACCTTCGGGATGGAAGTACAACCAACAATAAGGACCATAACCATAGTAATTTTGCCCTGAAGAAGTCGCTGTGTACTTCATGGTAGGACCGAAACACGTGTTGGCTAGGCTAAGACTCTGTACCAAGGAACGCACAACAAGGACAATAAATCCTGGAACCACACAGAGCAGTGGATGAACAGTGTTTTTCTTCCCTACACTCATTACTGTCTAACTAAATTCTATGTACCACTAGTGTGTGCAGGGGACCTTGGAGTTCAGCAATCCGTAGTATACAATCAGGGAAAGCGATGGGACCCAATGGAGTACCAATAGAATTTTATAAATTAACTGCCACTAAAATAATCCCACATTTACAGCAAATGTATCTCGGAAGTAAACAGGGTATTTTTCCCTGAAGACCAGAGACTAGCATCCATAGTAGTAATACACAAAAAAGGTAAACCAGTAGACAACACAAATTCCTACCGTCCCATCTCACTGCTCAACGCTGAAGTTAAAATCCTGGCAAAAATACTCGCAACACGACTACTTCAAGTCGCAACCAAACTAGTACACCCAGACCAATCAGCCTGGATGCAATACGGCCCTCAATGTGCGACGACTCCATGGGGTGCTGGGGCGAAGGGACACAATCAAAGAAGATGCAGTAATATTGTCTCTAGACGCCCGCATGGCCTTCGATACTATCGAGTGGCCCTATATGTTTGCGGTACTAGAACGAATAGGAATTGGGCCCCAGTTCATGGCCTGGATCCGCTTGTTATATGCGGGTCCACTGGCACAAGTGGTGGTCAACTGGCACGTATCCCAGAGGTTCTCTCTCCGACGCGGCACGAGACCAGGATGCCCATTGTCACCCATTTTATTGGCCATCATCCTAGAACCCCTAGCAGTCTGGATACGCAGAGATTCGCCGATGCGTGGTCTAAAATGGACGAGGGGGTGGGAAGACAAGATTTCACTATATGCGGACAATGTCCTATTATATGCACCGTCACCAAAAGCCTCAAATCAATAGAATACTCCAAACCAGGATATTCCATAAACTGGTCAAAATCCTATATATCTATATATCTATATATACATACACGAAAAGGCCTTCCCCCAACCCTGCCCCCACATTGTGAAGCAACAATAGTGACAGAGGGCTTCCGGTATTTAGGGATATTCGTAACGACCGACACAGATCTTTTTTTATGTCCATAATCTTATGGGTCTGATAACACGCTTACAGAATGACGTGCGTCACTGGAGATCCCTGTCCCTGCTTGGCCAAGCGGCCCTCTTTAAAAGGATGGCTTTACCTAGGTTCCTCTATATCCTACAAAATAACACCACATAAAGTCCCAAAGACATTCTTCAACATGATAGAAGGAACATTACTATGGGATGGTAAGCCACCGCGAATAGCGATCCATAAATTGACCCAGGGATGGTATGGTGGTGGGCTAGCACTGCCAGACGTGACAGCGTACTACTGGGCAGCCCAGTTAATGGTTATCAACCACAGGGTACACTGCCCTTACGACGATCCTGCGTATTTGATGGATAGATGGCTTATGGGTCCAGGGAGCTATAAAACCTCCCTATACACCTCTCCAAATCATCAACATTTAACTGGCCCAACGGAATAAACTGTTTCCCTTTGGCACAGAGTGGCAAGGAAACAAGGAGGGCATAATAAACTAAGAGGTTACTCCACTTTGGGAGGCAGAAATACTGGGGAATCTCCGTACATGTCTGGGATTCCATAAATGGGATACTATTGGGATATCAAAGGTAGGCGATCTATGGAACAGAGGGAAAATACTCTTGTTCGCAGAATTACAAACCGAATATGAAATATCAGAGAGAGATATTCCGATATACACAAATCAAACACGTACTGACAACAGTCATCTCATCTGACCCAGATCTGCCAGAGGCCACCCCGCTAGAGGACAGACTGCTAACAGATTATATGGTTCGGAAAGCCATCACCATGACGTATCAAAAGATAATTAAGAACCAACCCTATACACTTACACGACTCTACTCACAGGAGCAGACTGACTTGGGAAACACTGAGGAAGACAAATTGCAGCAAGCACTGTCCTCCCCACGGGAAGTAGCTATAACATCTAGCCTTAGATTGATACAGCTCAAAGTACTTCATAGAATGCATTATTCCTGCGAAACAATGGTAAAAAAAGAAAATGCACTATGTAACAGAAACTGTACCCAAGTCGACACATACTTGGAATGCCCAATATTCCAACAATATTGGGAGGGAGTAATGTCACAAATACGACAGCTATGTGGAAAGGAACGGTCACTCCAACCGAAACTATGCCTCCTCAATATATGGGCAGCAACAGATATGACCCGTACGGAACAAGCATGGGAAACTTTGGGGATGGTAATAGCAAAGCGAAACATCGTCGGTGGGGTATACAGGAGGTACCATCAGTCGAGGAATGGAAGCGAGACATGGACTCGTGCATGCGGACTGAAAAAAGTTTTTTGTAAACAGGGGATGCCCCCGGAAGGGGGATCGAATGTGGGGAAACTGGAATGCTCATAGGGAACATATATGTACTTCTCCATCCATACAGAGCACTGGACCTGGAGGGCAGGAGGAGGCGCTGGACGTAAATTCTGATGTAATTTGATGGGGGCAAATGTCTAGTGAAGTCGGCTACTATGCCTCAAACACTAATTTTACGACTGTTTTGAAAATATGATTAACTTGGTCTGATGTAAGATTCCAACCTTAATATAAAAAGAGGTTTAAAAAAAATAAATTAAAAAAAAGGATGGATGGACTAATGCTGCTTAGGGGAACGATTGTAAAATTATACAGACTTCAATTATCATTCTGTAGGTGGTGCACTGTTCTTAAGGAAATCTTTTATTTGTGGTGGTTCATGGTGGCAGCCCTATTCTTTCTAGGCAAAAAAAATTATGAGTTGATAATGAAGACTGAGGGGAAAAGTAATAACTGAAGATACATTTGATATTTCTAAATTATAAAACACTTCATGCCACAGATAATCAAGAACAAAAGGATGCGGCCCATGTTCCTAAACAACTGACAATGACAAATATATGATTTCGACAGTGTAAATATTGAACAGAAACACAATCCAGTCAGTAATTAAACTGCTTAATAGGTCAACGAGGGGGGGAGAGGGGGGGGAATGGGGAGGGATTGTGCCAACTGGTTTCCATAATGTGCTCTCTTAAGAATTGACACCTTTGTTATTATGTTTTAGGAAACATTCCCGAATAAAAGGGATGTACTAAACACTCATCTGAAATTTTTTTCTTGCTTGATACCAAGGTCAAAAATATTATGAAGTGAGATTACCAAATTTCCTCAAACAGAGGCTATGTCAGCAGTGCAATCACTTGGCCTTTAAGAAATCACTCAAGACATAGCCATTTGTGAGCTAGTATCCAAGGTCTGATCATTGTCCTACAGGTAAACTACCAATCCAATTAGACAAGCACCAATTAATACATTTTAGAAAATTAGTTAATCTTATCTCTCAAATTAACTGTTAAAACTCTAATGTTGTTACTGCCAAAACACTGAACAAGAAGATCAAAAGTTAGAATTTTCTTGATAAATCCTGGTTTGAGAAGAAAATCAAAGAACAAGATTCAATGGACTGATTGCATATTTCTGTTGAGACAAGTTAAAAGAATACAGACTGCTGCAATCACTGTGGATGTGAAGATGGTGTTTGACATATGCTGGAGTGTTGTAAAGTTCTGGTTTGACAGACGCCTCCCAGAAACATAGTTAACACTTTTTTTGTTGTATTTCTACAAACTGGAATCTAAAACTGCATTTCAGACCAGCGTCTAATGAGTGTTGGCTATGCGGCCAACCCTGGGAGAATTTCTCTCATCTTCTCTTCATCTGTCCAGCCCTAATTGACGACTACCGGAAGTTCCTTCGTCAAGCAGGGATCAAACAAGGGACTCATACAATTCGAGCAACCATAGATTTCCTGCTCAACTACTCTCATCTTCAAGTTCTGTGGCCTGGTCAAAATCTTGAGCAAAGCTGACAAAATGCTAAGAGCCCTCACTCCAACAGTTACACCTGGAACATAAACTATTACTCATTATTCCCATTCATACTACGATTATGCACAAACGCACTAAGTACCGATCAACAGGTAACAAACATGAGCGCTCACCAAAAGCGCACAGCATCATCTAAAGGGCAGAAACTAGACATCAGGACTTCATATTAAAAACTCAAGAAAGACGTGGGCATAATCGAGTCAGCAAGGAACGAGCTTACATCTTGACGCACCGGCACTTTAAGTCACAGCACAATGGGAGCAACGGCAGACTAAGATTTTTTAAACATGCATTTATACCACTCTGAATTTTAGATTCAAATGTTTGAAATCAGTTACCAGTTTAACATACCAATATCACAAAACTAACTTGGGCAACATACTGACTGCACCCTTAATAAACTTCTTTTAATAATGAACTGATACGTTAATGTTTTTACAACTGGTGCTACGGCAGTGTCCAACACCTTCTTTTTAATGCTATCAATTGCCATCCAGAAATTCAATATGTGATATCTATTTTCAATTAGCACTTTATTACTGAACTGAAAGCTATGTTGTGGTCTTTTTTGTTTTATATGGTTCTACCAATTTGCAATGGCTTTTGTTAGCCAAGAATAAATAAACTGGAAACTTGCATTTCAGAATGATATACAACTAATGAAAGAAGAAACTATGAAAACCTACGCTCTTCAGCAAATGAGGAACAATGTAATTATAATCGGAATATTATATAACAGTACGGAGTACAAAGAACTTTACATGCAGAATAAATCCTATGTTCTTAAAAAAAAAAAAAGTGACAACAATCCTGTAACAATTCGTTTTCAAAATCATAGATTAACTGAGTTAATAAAATGTCAAAAAGTAAACTGGTCTTTCAAACTTCCTGAAAGGAAATAAGACTGGAATTCTTTAACTGTCTTACTATATCTAGTTGGTCATCAGATGAATATGGGTATGCTGCGTTGTCTTGAGGAAAACTTTGCTAATCCAGTAGTACCAAGCTTTGTCTTTTGTACTTTGTTTTAAAAAAACATTAGAATAAAAGCACACCACCCGATCAAAACTCGCACTAAGTAATTCTGAAATACTCATGAGGTTGTCTGATGTTCAGTGACAAGTACCTAATATGGTCCAAGTGAATAGAAAGTACAATTCCAAATCAAATGTGGGTCAATATAACAATGTCGCTGCCCAGAAAATAGTCATCTGTGAAACTGATCTACCATTCTCACAAAAAATAAATAAATCTCTAGACATAGCTGCAGTTGATTCTTTGCCCAAGGACTACACAACCAAATGATAGCTTAACTTAAGGTGAAGTACTTGAAGAGAGAATGCAAATGATGAAACAGCACATTCAAAAAGGGTAAGCATGACAGCCACTGAACCAGGTGAAGACAACCCCAGGGACATGGCAGAAATCTGGAGATAGAAAACACCAAAATCAAATTAAAAAAAACAAGAAAATCAGTGGCTGGTAGCAACCAACAAGGTCAGTACCCGCATAGAAACTACATAAACTCTTAATAACGAAAATAACTTAACAGCATGAGCTAATGTGGCAGCGAAGTGCTTTACATTTTGCATTATATAGGTGCTTATGGGACAAATATCTTAGATTGTGAAGTAAAATATCATGCAGCCCATTATTTAACAATCAACCAAATCCTGCTAAAGCCAGAGCATGTTTATTTGACTAGTTTTTCCAGTCACAGAACAGGCCCTATTCAGAACAGTAAAATCTGTGCATGAAACGTGCATCCCCCACATATGTAATGCTAGTTGAATGGGAAGAAAATACCATTATAAGTAGTCCCAATTAGTGTCTCCCTATTGTTAAAAGTTCACTAGAAAAAGGAACAATATCCACTCTATGGAAAACAGCAATAGTGAAGCCACTTGCGAAAAAAGCTACTCTAAATCCTGAAGTACTAAATAATGAACTTTCTTTTTAATGGCTTACCCTGGAAACATTGTAGAGAATATAGTTTTTGCTCAGTTTGATTTGATTTAAATTTTATAGAGCGTGACATATGCCCAAAGGCATCTTGGTGCCGTCTATTGGATGAAGGAGGAAACCTGCCTAAAAGAAACCTACAGGGGAAGAGGAAACAACCAAGTTTTAGGTGGTTTTCTGAAAGCAAGAAAGTTAGATTGATTCTTCCGGTGCTCTGGCATTTGATTCCAGAGAGACAGGAGGTGGCATAGGAGAAGCTTTTACCACCCCAAGAGGCTTTGTAAATAGAAGGGACAGACACTTTAGCTGTGGCTGAGCGAAGTGATCTATTTGGACCGCACCAAAAAAAAATTGATTTTAAGGAAATCAGGACCCTGGTGATTACGTGATTTATGCACTGTGCAGAGCGCCTTAAAAGCAAATCTCTTTTTGATGGGTAGCCAATGAAGTTCTTGCCTGGATTTGGAGACTGTTTCAAATGTATAATTTTTGTTAGAACACAGACTGCTGCATTTTTCAGCCTCTGAAGTCTTCTCAAAATACCATGCTTGGCTCGAACATAGAGGGTTTTTCAGGAGTCTAACTTTGATAAAGCAAGAGAGGTGACCACTGTTTTCTACATGTTGAATAGTAGGAAACGGAGGATTTTCCTCAGAGTTTTTAGAAATAGGAAACAAGGAGGTAAGTTGATTAATTAGTTTTATCTCTAAAAGAGAGATTAGAATCAAAAATTGTTCCCAAATTCCTCGCTTTCGCTACTGGGCTGGGAAGAGAGTCAAGGGATTGCGGCCACCAAGATTTATTCCAGGAGTCATCTCGTCCAAAGAGGAGAACCTCTGTCTTTTCAGAATTTAATTTTACACAGTAGGAACTAATCCAGTTGAATATTGCACTCATGCATTTGTTAAATAGAGAAGCCACCTCTTCTATATAGTTGTTTATGGGTACCACAATTTGGGTGTCGTCTGCACAAGACACTGTAGAGAAGCCATACACCTTATCAATTCTAAAAGAGGAGCCACATATATATTAAATAATGTGGGGCTTAATGAAGACCTTTGCGGGACACCATAGGGTAAGGTGAAAGGCTTGAAACTGAAATCTCCCATATCGACAGTTAGTTCCCTTTCATTCAGAAAGGAACAGAGTAACTTGAAGGCAAAGTTTTGGACACCTCTCTCTATCAACCGGTGTTTCAATATCTCGTGACTTACCATGTCAAAGGCTGCGGATAGGTCCAAAAGGACCACCGCAGCCTTGCCTCCATTATCCAGTATGTCCCTGACCTCCTCTGAAACTGCAACCAACACAGTTTCAGTACTGTGGGCTTTCCGAAAGCCAAACTGGGCTCTCTCCAGAATGCCATTCTGGTCCAAAAATGTAGAACGTGAGACGTTTAGATGTCTTTCTAGTGCTTTTGCTAGATAAGGAAGCCTAGATAACAGACAATAGTTCTTTTCCTCTACCGGGTCAAGAGTCTGTTTTTTGAGAAGCAGTAGAATGGGGGCCTTTTTCCACTCTTCAGTAAAACAACCAGTTTTTAGAACATTAAGAAAGCAGCAAGGCCAGTGGAAGAGCAATAAAACTGGCTATATCGAGCAACACGAGGGGCAAAGGTTGTCAGAATTTGTTGAAGCAAATGATATTATAAATATTTTTCAAGCTGGCTTTCAACCAGGTAGGACTACCAAACTTGCAATTTCAGCCATTTATGACGCCCTTTATATTCGCAGACAGAGTAGGAGTGGGTGTCCTGGTATTATCTGCTCTGCCGCCCGCTTTGATATCACATGCGTTGAGCGTGCCGACATAGGCGTTGCCGGCAAACCTCAAAATGTTTTGAATTTTTTTGCAGCAGACCGTAGACAGATTCTAGCTCTCGCTCCCTAACGAACTATTGACTTATACACAGATGACATTGCTTCCTGAGCAAAACTCCAAATGGGTTACAAAGACTACCACTCACCCTATGCGGCTACACAGTAACAAATGAGAAAGAAATCAATCTGAATATGGGGGGCTGTCATTGAAATGCATTTTAAGAGTCATACAGGTGACATTTATCGTAGCCATCACATATGGGGTTACTGGGAAAGGAAGCAGATCTGCTTGACATGGTTACAGCTATTCTGCTTCCCCGCGAACGCATCGAAAGCCCAAATAATGTTAGAGTTTGTGCTAGTGAAACCAAGTGTAGCACAACAGGCTGTGTATAAAAATGAGCTATAAATTTAGAACAGCACCCAAGCAGACCCTCATCTTATCTGGACAGAAATAAATAAACACAAGAGAAAAAAAATCTTTCAAGGAACTCCTCAAAACAGCATTAAGAAACTTACAATTTAAAGAACTTTGGGCAGTGGAGATAGTTCTGTGCATTAAAAAAAAAAAAACATTAAACTAATGCTCCAAAACCATGTCACATACTTAAGACAAAATGAACTTCTGCAAATGGTCACATGCTTGCATGTCCATTAATACCTATGAAGCAAATTGGCAGGCTTACCTTTGCAAACCATTTTCAATACAGCTGAAATATAAAATTGATGATTTACAGGTCTGAAAAGTTTCCATCAGGTGACTCAAACCCACCTTGGATAGAACCACTGCATAACAAAATTTGCAGACTGAGCAAACATAAGACAAACGATTTTGCAACTCACATGCACATGCCCTGCCCTTGCCGAAAAAAGCAGGCGCTTACATTGCACTATATTCAACCAAATGGGAATTCATACTTGTTGACAGGTGGAGGGGCGTGTGGCTAGCCAGCCAACATGGCGGACGCGAGTTCCTAACCGTCCGAAACAATACCCTCAATTATCCTGAAAAACAACACATACTCACTCCATCGACCCCTGCAAAGGGCCACGATCGGCTCCGGAAAGCAACCTGACCCGCATAGGTAAGCGGGGAAGTGCTGCAGTAACGGACGGCTGTGCTGAGACACTTTGGGCCATGGCGGCGGGAGAGGCTAGATTGCCGTGAAGTGAGCAGCGGCAACCCCGCATCGGGAAGCAGCCGGAGGAAGTCAAGGAAGGGCAGAGGCATGGGTAACCAGCATTCTTGCCGTAAACTGAAGAGCGAGGCGAGTGACTATTCCGCATCACCGCACAGAAGACGGCTGCGAGAAGCAGTGGATGGGCGCCACCCCCACACTGCAGGAAGATCCGAGCAGTTTCCAGCTCTGCCCTGAGGAAACGAGTGAGGCCGCCTGGAGAGCTTGGCAAGGAAATCGTAGGTATGCGCCATAGGTGGAATTACAGGGTGCGAGAGGCAGCAGGCGATACCCCTTTGAAAGTCCAGCAGCCTTGATCTGTTGTGGCACTGAAGAGCCGCAGAAGCCGGGGAGCCGCACCGGGGGAAGGTCCGGGGAGGGGGGCCTACTTTGGAACACTTGTGCAGCCCCGCAGAAATGCAGTGGACAACACGGCCAGTGCACGCAACCAGAGCGTGCTCTGGGCTCGCAGTGCTGAAGGGCTGGGCACATCTTAGACACGCAGGAGGGACCGCGTGGAGACTCGGACCGTGAAGCCTACCGCATAAACCCCAAGTGCAGGCCTAGTCACACGCGCAGGGAGCTACAGGCCGCACGGAACCCAGAACGCGTACGCACAAAGGAAAAAAAGGGTGCAAAGTAAATTAGCAATCCAACACGGGACAGTGACCCCGAGACACTAGAACCAGTGCCTAGTAGGCAGACCCTGGCACATACGGGAGGCACTGCAGTCAGTTACCCTGCGGAAATATTGAAGGCTCCTCCAGACCTCCTGGGACCTCAGCAGGGCAATTGAGGACACACGAGTGGTCTCGGATCCGCGACAGTGCACACGGCAGACGAGAGGGGGAGCGGCTAAGAATCGGGGGCACGCTGACTCCCCACAACCAGGCAGCGAGACTCCCTTCATGGACACTGAGCAGGTGGGGACCCGGTCCTCGCCTTTAAGCAGACTGTCTCAATAATAACCAGAGCGCTGCTCAGGGTCGAACGCAGCCACCTGGGTGCAGCAGATTGGACTTGTAGGTGAAGGCCTCCTGCACTGAATGCCCCTGACGCAGCGCCCGGACATGGGTCGAGTGCGCACCAACATGCAACAGGCCACAATGCGACCCGAAAAACAAGAAGCTTTGCGCACTGAAGGAGGAGGTGCTAGTGATCCACCACACGCAGCAATTGCAGCCAAGCTAGACTCAGTCTTAATAGCGGTGGAGAAAATAGGGATGGCACTAGACCAGACTCGGACTTCCCTGGAGTCCAAAATAGACAAAGTCACATCAGATGTTACACTGCTGCGAGCTGGCCATCACAAACTGGAGGACAGGACCCAAGCAAACGAAGCTGAAACCACTCACACAATCATACAGCAGCCCTGCAAGACATACTGGACCGAGTACACACACTAGAGGATAAATTAGAAGATGCGGAGGGGCGGTCACGCCGCAATAACATACGTGTGGTGGGTCTTCCAGAAGGAGAAGAAGGGTGCAACTCCGTAGACTATGTGGAGCGGTGGATAAGAGAACTACTCCCTGCAGGGGTACTGTCACAGCAGTTCGTGGACGAACGAGCACATCGAGTACCAGCTCGCAAGCCGCCACCGGGCTCCAGGCTGCGACCGTTCCTCTTCAGAATACTCGACTACAGAGATCGGGACACAATTCTCAGGGAGACACGCAAGCTCAAGACAGTCATGATTCAAAACAGCCATGTCCTACTGTTACCGGATTATACAGCGCAGGTGCAAAGACGACACGGGACCTATAATGCAGTAAAACAACAGCTCAGAGACCTAGATATCCGCTACTCGCTGATATTCCTGGCTCGACTGCGGGTGGCCACAAAGGACTCTACCTGATTCTTTGATACGCCCTCAGATGTTTGTGACTGGCTGGAGGAATCAGGTCTGATGTCGGGCCTAGACCACAGAACGACAATGTGGCGCCGTCACAGAACAGGAGAAACCGAGACAGAGGCAAAAACAGCAGTCCTGACTGTAAGGCACTGTCAACGGTGGTCCCAGATTATGAGCAGAGACTACAGGAGCGGCAAGATGCAATATATGTGGCAGCGGCAATCAGAGCCCACTCTCAAATCTCCATTCCGGATACGAGCCCAGCCCGTTCATCCAACACAAGGGGACTGACACCGGCCAGATCAGATGATTTAGACTGTCCACACACCTCAGAAGTAACACCACAGACAGCGGATGATATAATAAGAGTACTTGCCAGTCATTAGTCTGAGAACTGTTAGCATGAGGACCTACGTTATAAAACTGGCATGCCCCACCCCAATGAAACACATAACATTGAGCGAAGGGAGGGGCAGAGAGTTGTACCGACAATAATAAAACACGCCGTCCGTAAAGGACCTGTTATGCCTATGCAGTAAACCGCATGTATCCCTAGATCTAAAAACTGGAGTGAGTTTTTGAAACACTAGACAGAAAACAGAGGGAAAAAGCACAGTGCACAAACCCTAGCAGCGCGCACCCACGCACAGTAGTTAAGTGCAGTTGTTGCCCAGATTGGGCGTCCCAGTTTGGACGAATATCACTCGATAATTCGCCCTCATATAGTTATGCATGACATAGTTGAAACCCCCGTTATAATATTAGTTTGGACATCTCAGAGCTTCCGACGAGACCAGACTCCCTGTAGCCGGTCAGACACCTCACACTATGAGACAAACACTACGCAAGTTAACATTGTTACGTGAAATGTAAGGGGAATGCACACGCCATTGCGTCGTTACTCAATATTCTCCCATCTACAACGCAGGTCTACAAATATAGCCCTACTACAGGAGACACAACTGACAAGTCAAGCTAGACAGACTACGCCGACTGCTCGCAGCGGCATATAAATGCTTCTGCAGAAGCCTATATTTGAACAGGAGTGTCGTGCCGTATGCACCAGCGATACCTTTGGAAGGAAAACCTAGGGGCCAATCAGTGGTGACCAAAGCGGAATTGCGAAACTGGCACGAGGCAGGGGTTCAAACCATGGGAGATTTAGAACGAGACTGCGTGTTAATCCCTTATACGACACTCGCAGAAGACGATGAGTTACCCCCAGGACAGTTCCTCTTACATCGGGCGTTGATAGCTACCCTCGTGGATAAGTGGGGCAATTTAGCAAGGGAACCGCAAATACACCTCACAATGCAATACATACATGTCATGGGACAGGGTAGGCATCTCACGAGGTGGTTCGCGGCCTCACTGAGGCAACGTACTGCAATTGATCGGACCTCGCTACTAGGCCATTGGGAGCAGGACATGGGCCGCCCATTCACAGATCGGGAATGGACCTCAGTACTAGAGAGCCCGGTGCACATTCCCAGAAACGTGCGACTCCGCCAGATCCAGTATTACATCACACAAAGGGCATATCTTACACCGGCCAGAATTAATCGGTACTTCAATCGCACAGATGCAGACTGCTCGCGCTGCACCCTTGCGAACGCAGACCTGCTACACATGCTCTGGGGATGTCCCCACCTCCAAACATATTGAACGGATATAGCGAGCATACTGGCTATGTGCACGGAGCATATACTTCCATTCGAATGGCACATGTAAATGTTACACTTATATCGGAGGCGCTGGAGCACCAAAGTAACCTCTAGGTTTTTAGATCTAGGAATGATAGTAGCCAAGAGGCTAATTACTAGGAAATGGAAAGCGCAGGCACCCCCCCACATATTAGCATGGAGATACTCTATGCTTGCATGGGCAAAGGTGTGGCGTTCCGTAGAGAGTACACCATGGGCATACGTAAAATCCCAATAGCAGCAAACTGGGAAGTGATACTGCCTGAATTAACGCACATACATACCAGTACCAGCGAGGATACACCCACACCCAGCTTGGCGGATCAGGAAGGCGCACATGAGTAACAGAGCGAACCCTGGATTGGTAGGCAGGGCAAGAACAGGGGACATTTACCGCATATACACCCCGTGCAAGGCTGCTGCACAAGTCAATATCAAACTGACCCTCAAATGAATAGACACCAGAAGGTGACTAGGGTGGCGGGCCGGGAGGAACGCTCAAGATTTGTTAGTTAATACCGGTTATGATTTATGTTGTCCCCGTTGCGTTATCACCCGCCTCCACATCACAGGAAGTTACAGTGTGTGACTAGTCATAGCAACGACAGGTACGTATTTCTAAAACTATAGGAAATGTACAAGGCTCTGACAATGAGGGAACGTTTTTAATGACCAGTACCTATATACCAATGCCTATTTATATTGAAGGATATGGGAAATACCTGTCTACCTTTACTCACTGAATATCTCCTGTTGCTTGACCTGTAACATAGATAATGATGCATTTGTACAATACAGCATATGTAATATCTACTATCAGAATATTGGAAAACTCAAAAACAGATTTTTTTTAAATAAATAAAAAAAATACTTGTTGACAGGTGTTGATCCAAAGCTTAAAAGGAGACAAAACTCAAATATAACGAATACTACTACTCAGCACTATGTATGCGTAGGTAACTTCAATACTTTGATAACCACATGATATTGATCAGTAATAGCATTCATGCTCATTGACAACATGGCCCAAAATGCAGTCTATATTCAATCCTTTGTCTTGTTCTTCATATAAAACGGATTTGATTGTAGCCAAAGAAAATATCCATCACAAAAGTCAACGCATTTTATTCTCTTGGAAATTCTTCAGGGCTTATTAAATCCATGTCATTATAGTCTCACAGAGGTGGTCATCATGCTGCATACATGTCCAAATATAAAACATTTTAGCAATTCAATACCTCATGGGTTTAAGCCATTATTTGTAGCCGTATACAGGTAATCTTCATGCTCAAAGTATAACTAAAAGGCAATCAATTAAATCCCTTGATACAGAATTCACCAGTTCCCTCAGGCGGGCGCTATGTTGCGTGCTTGCAACGTTCCGCATGCTATATGAGATATTGACTTGCTAAAAACGTTTTATATTTGGACATGCATGTAGCATAATTAATACCTCTGTGAGACTATAATGGCATAGGTTTATAAGCCCTGAAAAAGTTCCAAGAGATCAAAACGCATTGGACTTCATGTTAGATGTTTTTTTGGCTACAATCATATTGGTTTTATATGAAGAATGAGACAAAGGACTTGCAGGGGTCACGTGACAGGGAACACGGCGGCTGGCTGACGCCGGTCGCGGGAGCTCCTGAGCGAAAGATGAGGGAATCTGGTATCGGAGGCTCGAAGTGAAATGCAGTTTGCGCGGTGTACATTTAGTTTACCTGATTGAGCTTGCCTCAGGTTTTTGAATGCGTGCAGCTACGGAGCCCACTGTCATCGGGGCTTTGAAAGGGAATTGGTGTTGGGCGGCGGCTTTGCTGAGGAAGTCTCGAGCTGCGACGGCTTTGGTTGGTTTCCGGTTCTGCAGTGGCAGAGTCAGAACTAGTTTGTCTCCTGAAGGCAAATGCAGCAGTACGCTCTCCGGTAGTCTAGAAGCACGCCGTGTCGGCCCGAGTTCTACCGTGGCTAGTGAGAAGAGAATAGAGCAGCAGAAGAGTGTGAGGGAGATTGTGGTAAAACGGGGCTGGATGGAAAACGACCTCCCCTCTCAGGTACCTCTTCTCCCTATGAGTGCGGTGAATGAGGAGGTGGGGGCTGACTGTCTTAAAGGAGTGTTGGTGCAGTCGTCCAGCAGGGATAAAGTTGGTAATTCTCTCCCTGTTAAAGAATCAAGAACCCCTCGTGCAAAGAACAGATACCATTTGCGCACGGCATCTGAGAGGAAAAGCGTAACTGGAGGTGTAAAGGACGCTTTAACCAGAGAACCACAGGTAGTATTTCCTGTAAAAAAAAAAAAAAAGCGTCTAGAGGGGCGGCGAGAATTAAGAGGTGTGGGCCAAAGGAAGGGCGGTTACCCCCTAAGCCTCCTCCATCTCTTAGGTCCCATTTTAAAATAATGGAGCAGGTTGCCGCCTCTACGCAGAGAGTAGGGAGTAAAGAGATCGAGACTTTTCCCAGGCGGAACCGTTGCTGTTGGAAAATAGTTTCTCCCTGTTGGCGGAAAATTCTGGAGATAGTCAAGGAACGGAGGATCGTATAACAGGGGAGAGGGCTACGGATAAGATTCCTAGCCCAGTGCAAGCTGATGGAGGGGCGGGGGTGGTTCATTGCCCACAAGAGATGTCTCTCCCAGGAATCCATCTAGAGAACCTACTTTCTACTTTCAGACAGGATATCTTGGGAAAGTTTGAGATCTCCGAAGGTAATCAAAAGGGCATTTAGGAAAAATGTGAGATTCTTGAGGGAAAATTAGATGCTATAGCTCAACGTACCTCAGTTCTGGAAGATGAGGTAAAGGCCCTGTCTACTGCCTTGGCTGAGAATACCAGTGATATCGCAAGCCTTAAAATTCAAAATAAGTTATTGCAGGAAGACCTGGAGAGGCTCGAAATACATGCCAGGCGTAACAATGTGAGACTTCTCAATATTCCTGAAAACTCCGAACAGAATGATATTAAAGGATTGGTCTGTAAACTTCTGGGAGAAGGTCTATTGCAGGATAGGACGGACATTGATTTGGATAGAGAAATTCAAAGAGTGCACAGAGACCCTTTTAGATTAAATCCATCGAGGAAGGCTCCTAGGAAAATTGATACATTTTCTCTCTTATACTGTTAAGGAGTTAATACTCAGGCGCGCCTTGAAGTATGGAGACCTCAGCTACCAAATAAGATCTGATGTTGGGAAGAGAGCATCGCAGAGACAATGGGAGCTGGGTTCAAAAATGAATTATTTACGAAGCAGGAGCGCCCAGGTGCAGATGACGTTTCCTGCGATGTTGCGGATGTGGCGGAATAAAATGCATAATATTAGGGAGCCAGAGGAGGTGGATGCCTTTCTGGCCCAGATGGATGGATGTGCATAGTAGAATACTTAAGCACTTGAGAATTTTCTTTTTTAGTTCCAGCCGCATTGAGAAGAACATACGCACAAAATGCAATATAACTGTGTTTTTTTTTTTTGTTTAGTCACGCTTTATTTATTCTTTCATTAACTAATTTTGCCAGGATTCCCTCTCTAAGCTTGGGAGGTCGTGAAAGGCGATCAATTCGCCTAGGATAGGGAAGGGGGTTCCCCGAGGGGTGGGTGGGGGGGCGGTGCACTGGGTGGTGGGAGCATAGGGGGAAAAATAAAAAAATATGTCCGAGTTCTGTCATATGTTTATAGGGTTTCAGTCTTGGTGGGTTTCTTAACCTCCCCTGGGGTGGCAGTTGACTATGACGGGGATGTATGGAGACTGGGGGCGGAAAAAGGAAGATGAGTAGATTAAATCTGGTTCATTTTATGTCGTGGAATGTTAATGGTTTGAGGCCTAGAAAGAAGTTGGCCCGGGTTTCAGAATTCCTTAAGAATAGTGTAGCGAATATTTTTCTACTTCAGGAAACACATTTGGAACGAGAGGAGTGTGGGTCTTCTTTTAATAAATTGGGCTGGGTTCAGGAAATAGTGTGTTCCGACCAGAGAGGCAACTCAAGAGGGGTGGCTGTAATTATTAGAAATAATTCAGGTATTAAGTTGTTATGGTATGAATCTGACTCCTCCGGGAGATGGTTGGTTGACACCTTAATGGTTATGGGGATGTAATTAGTATGTGCCAATTATTATGGCCCAAACGATGACTCCCCAGAAGCTTTAGTGAAATTGGAATTGTGCCTTTTACAGGCAACTGCGTTGGTAATAATTGGAGATTTCAATATAGTGCAAAATAAGACTCTGGACACAACCTCTAAAGTCAAATATGTCAGCCCCCCGAGAACCCTAGCAATTTTGAAGACCATGATCTAGGAGTTTAATTTGGTTGACATTTGGCGAAGTAGGATGGGGGAGGTAAGAGACTTTACCTTTTATTTATTTATTTATATATTTATATAGCGCACTACTAACCGAGGGCGTCTAGGCGCTTGTAGAGATAGCCCACAAAGCAGCTGCGTGATGTAAAGAACCAGTGCTTACAAAATAACAGAGTATAAAGCCAGGTCTTCAGTCCTTTCCTAAAGGACAAGAGATCAGTAGAGTTCTTCAATCGAAAAGGTAGCTTGTTCCACCATCTAGTGGTGATATTGAAAAAGCTTTTTCCACCCCATCTCTGAAGACGGGAGGATGGCACTATCACCAACTTCAGTGAAGCCGAGCGAAGTGTACGGGCCGGTGTATGCCATTGGAAGCGTTTTACCAGGTAGGTGGGACCTGAGTTCTGTAAGGCCTTAAATGCGATACACAATGCCTTAAATCTAATGCGCTTCTCAATAGGCAGCCAATGCAAGATGTTCAAGGCCTGTTTGGCTGATGAATATTTGGACAGACCAAAGGGCAATCTGGCGGTGGAATTCTGAAGTACCTGCAATTTTGCTATTACTGATTTATTCGCTCCAACCAGTAGTCCATTGCAATAATCAAGTTTGGACAGCACCAAGGCTGCCACCACTGTTTTCTGCAATCCTACCGGTATGAATGGAAGAATTTTCCTCAAGATTTTTAAAATGTAATAGGTGGATGCAGAGAGTGTATTTACGTGGTGGCAAAAGGAGAGGGAGGTATCTATGATGACTCCAAGATTTTTTTCCCTAGCGACTGGTGCTGGAAGAGTCCCCAACTCCGATGGCCACCATTCTGAAGACCAGAAGGATGAGTCTCTCCCAAAGAGTAGAACTTCTGTCTTATTTGAGTTTAGTTTGAGACAGTTCACAAGAAAGGAAGGTGCACTCTGATTGAAGTCAGCCAGGAAACGTGTAGTCCGAAAAAAAATCTTCTTTTTATTAAAGTTGTTTGTTTTAAAACCGGCACACAGCCAACGTGTTTCGTTCCCTAGTGCCACGGGAACTTCGTCAGGGCTGTAATAATTATAACAGAAATGACATACATATACAGATAATACATACAAATACAAACTACACTTTTGACAAAAAATGTTGACAATACCAAACATTGCACATGAAATGACCCAAGACCAATACAGAAATTAAAAACACAAAAAAGTTTTTCAAAAACACAACACGACAACAATAAAATGCCAAGATGAACAAAATACATAAACAGGTGAAAAAACATATGACCATACAATTTGACCAAAAAGAGGGGAAGGGGGGGGGAATAGGTAGTACATATAAATATTTAGACAGTAGGATGAAATAAAGTCAGCAAGAGAAAAGCCCACTGCTAGGATCAATCATAAAACAGTTTCTTGAAATATAATAAAGTAAAAGCATGAGACCAATGTACCAAATAGCACACAACTTAGAAAATACGAAAGATGAAATAGAGAAAAGACATTGATTATAAAATTCCGACATTGCAGCAATAACCTGAGGGCTACAATGTATAGCCAGTATTATAGTGTTGCTAGTCTCATACCCTCGTAGAAACAATCAGTGTTACTTAAGAGACAATATAAAGGAAAATGATAACAGATAGAAAGGGAATAGATAGTGAAAGAACAGAAAAAAGCTGATAATATGAGAAGGCATCTCACCTTACTCAAAAGACAGGTAATTGAATATAACCGGAATTGACCGAACTAGTCCCTTGAGGTGTATGTCGCCACCTACTTGAATTATCCAATTCAATCAGTCCAAGTAATTCTAATGAGAAAACAACACAACACAAAGATTCAACAAATAAACAAAACACAAAAGTACAGACCTCAATTAGAAACAGATAATTCCATTAGGAGAACGAGGCCAAATGCGTCCCATTCGAAGGTATAGATATCAAAAAGAGATAGGGACAGTGTTGCGAAAAACCATGATTAGGGCTGGTCTTACTGGTTAGCAAAAAGTGGTGTAATAATAAAGCAGGCACAGACTCTCACCTTGAACATAGAGAGACCATCCAAAAGTATTTTTTTATCTTATTTTTCGGAACACAACGGTTAAAACAGTGGCTCCCATTATTTCTGAGAGAACAGGTGTGGATAATGCCAGACAACAATATCTGTAAATGGGAAGAAGCAGGTGAGCGTAAGTGCAAAGCATGAACAAGACGCTCAACAAAGATAGAAAAGGTTCAATGGAGGGACAGCGCTGAAAATAACCATCGCTATAAAGAACAGAGCAAGACGGCGTCAGTAGAATAATTATAAATCGGACGCATACTATCTCACCTTGGATCAGTCAAACAGGCATCCAAAGTAGATTACCCCAGAGCACACAGTGGCTCTCAAAAGTAGAACAATCAGGTATAGATAGGGCCCGATATTACGTTCTGAAAATGAGAAGAAGAAAGTGAACGTACCATAGAGAACAGGACGCAAACAGTCCCAAAATAACAGGTATAAAGGATGAATCTCATAACAGTTTAACAGTCCTCCGTGATCATAAGTGCACATAGACCAGCTCACTATTCGCGCTGTAAAATTTCATGCGCTGCATCGCGGCTCGCTTCTGGCCTGGAAAGCAAAAACGGACAAGTCGAGAAACCTAATTCGAAACCTGAGAGATGGTGAAACTGGAGCTCTATTAGATACGAATTTAGAATTGTGTGCAGAAGCCCGTAGGTATATGTGTGGATTATATAATGATGATATTTCACCTGGGAAGGAGATTATAGAGGCCTGGTTGGAGAAGATTGAGCTCCCAAGTTTAAATAATGACCAAAGGAAGTTTTTAGAGGCAGAGATTACGGAGGACGAAGTCAGGACGCAGATTAAGAAGATGGCAGGGGGGAAGGCTGCTGGCCCTGATGGCCTCCCTGTTGAGATCTATTCTAAACTCCTAGATATCATTGTCGCAGTGCTCAAAAATCTATTTAATGTCATATTTCTTGATGGGGAAAAAAGTCCTGCAGTCATGGGCCGAGGCCACTGTCACTTTAATCCCGAAACCAAATAAAGATCCTCTGGTAGCGGATTCATATAGGCCAATTTCTTTATTGAATTCGGACTACAAGGTGTTTTCGGGGATATTGGCCCGTAGGTTCTCCCAGGTCATTAAGGGGGTTATACATCAGGACCAAAGAGGTTTTATCCCTGGGAGGCAGCTGAACGAGCTCACTTTTCTGATGCTGGGGGTGGTCGATTTGGCCGAAACCCAGAACTTACCTGTAACGGTAGTAGCCGTAGACGCTGCTAAGGCGTTTGACCAAGTCCACTGGCCCTATCTGTGGGAGGCGTTAAAAAGTTTTGGGTTTCCGCAGAATATAATAAGGGCCGTTAAAAACCTATACTATATGCCTAGAGCGAAGGTGTTGGTTAACGGGTTTTTATCAGATTGGTTTAGTATTACACGAGGTACCAGGTATTTTGTCTCCGCTTTTATTTAACCTTTATATAGAACCGTTTGCTTCCTTGATTAGAGCCGATCCCGACATTCTTCCGTTTAAATTTGCTGGCTTGGAGGCAAAACTGGCACTGTATGCTGACGATCTTATACTCTATACCACCAATCCAGAGGTGGCAATCTCCAATTTAATGGTCAAGGCAGAATCCTTTGGGAGAATTTCAGGATATAAGGTGAATAGTGGAAAGACTGAAATCATGGAGTGGAACCAGACTAGGCAAAGCCCGGGGATCAAGTCTCAAATGCGGTATCTGGGCATTCTAATTACGCAGAAGCTGGAGGATGTTACTAAAGTTAATTGGAAAAAAGTTAGTGGAGAGGTTGGGAGGCTTTTGGTACGGTGGGCAAATCTACCCTTAAATATCTATGGCCGGGTCAATCTTATTAAAATGATTGTCCTCCCCAAGATAACTTTTCTTTTTAACTCTATCCCCCTACCTTTTGATAAGGGAGAGGTAGCCAAACTACAGGGGAAGATTGGCAGCTTTATCTGGTCCTCTAAGGGATCAAGGATATCTTGGAAAAAGCTGAGGAGGAGGCTGGAGAAGGGGGGGTTGGCCCTCCCGGATTTAATGGTAATGTTATGCATTTCAATTTAAGAATTTTCATATGTTGATAGATAAGGTTGACCAGTCTTCCATGGGAATACTTTTTGGGGCAATGTTAAGTGGATTGAGGGGTGGGCAGAGTCATTTCCTTTTTAAATATGGGGACCCAAAATACTTCAAAAAGGTGAGGCTGAAGATTTTGCAGAGGGCCCGGAGGAACATGGGTGTTCTTCCGGATAAAACTAGGAGTGCCTTATTACTCTTCCTGTTGTTTACAAACAACAAGGGCAACCCTAGAACAAGAACCTGGGGTAGTATCAACTATGTTCCAAACAGTGGTTCAAGAGCTAGAATAACAAACTATAGACCAATTAAATCTGAAAAAAAGGAGAAGATTGTGCAAAAAGGAATGAAACTTATACTGACATAATTTTGAAATAACCATGTACATAAATAATCACAAAAATAGTATTTAATATAAATTCAATATAATACAAAAAGAAAACCACAATAATAATGGGAAGGGCGCTCAGACAGTTACACAAACAACAACAAAATTATGAACATTGACAAGTGTAAACTCGGCCCTCATTTCCGGGATTCGAACCTTTGACGGGAAGCGGCACACGGGGACTCTGAAGTTTGGAATAATTGAATTACCTACCCTGATTGTGACTTTGTTACCTGATTGTGGGGTACACTCACACCCTGATCTTCTCTTTTAACTTGGCAACTGGAGTCGGTTTAGTTTTATTTTGATACAAGTTATTCAGTGGGATTCCGTTTCGGCATACCGACAGTTGTAGGATGTCCCTTCGAAATTTGGCCTGACACAGGATGAGTGGCGTCACCCCCTTGTGTACATGACGGAAATCTATTGAGAACAGAAAGTGGTCGTTCTCACTCTTGAAGTCTTTTGTCCTGTAAATGACCCTTAAAGCAATCATGGGTCGAAACGTCGTTGACGCCTGAAAAACGTGGCCTAATTAAGAGAGGACACTATTGCTATATTGTGTATTGTGTCAATTGTTGTATTTTCATGTTTTTTCTCTGCCACTGTTTGTTTAGTTTACACTTGTCAATGTTCATAATTTTGTTGTTGTTTGTGTAACTGTCTGAGCGCCCTTCCCATTATTAATGTGGTTTTCTTTTTGTATTATATTGAATTTACATTATTACTCTTCCTGGGCCCCGATTTGGGATTCTCCGGGAACCCCTGAGTGTTTGAGAGACCAGCTCAGTCTGCCATTAAAATCTGCAGAATTACTCCGTGGGGGGGGGGGGGATCTCAAAGAGGCCATTTTCTTTGGTCAGCTGGGAGTTTTTGAGCAACTGTACCGGGGGTCACTTAACAAGATTTAAATACTATCAAGTTTCCTCATGGTGGGCAAGACAGAACTGGGTGGAGGAGGATAAAGACGCGTGGCTAGGTCAGGCGATGAGAACAGGCCCTTTAAAAAAGGAAGTATCTCTGTGGTATAAGGCTCTGGTAGAGGCTGATGATAACCTGGACTTGGATATCCCAAAGCTTTGGGCTGAAGATCTAATGAGCGAAAATGTGAAAGAGGTTTGGCTAGACTCTTTTGCGATTCTACGAGCAGTTGTGAAACCCGCTGCTCTTAAGCGTAACCATCTTTTTACTACATACAGGGTCTACTGGTCTCCAGCCAAGTTGTCGAGAATTACTGGAATCCCGTATGTTTGTCCAAGATGTGTGCACCCCTCGGCGGATGATATCCATATGTTTATGACATGCCCAAAGATTTCCAGTTATTGGATCGAGATATGCAAGTTCCTGGGAGAAGTAACGGGTCAACAAGTTAAGGTAAGCCCAATTCTTATACTGTTTGGGCTCTATCAGGACGATTTAACACGAATAAACTCGGTTGTCTCCAGATTTATTTTTTATGCGATCCTCCTGGCGAGACGAGAGATTTGCAGGCTTTGGAAATCCGCAAGCTCCCCTTGTTTCTCTGACTGTATTAAAAATATAATCTGTACAAGCCAGTTTGACATGGCTTGTGATCCCAGAAGCCGGGAGAAGGTTTGGGCTTTATTGGTAGAATGAAGTAAACGTCCCAGGAGGTCCGATGATTAAGCCAACAATTTGCTGTCGGTCCTGGTTCCCCCCTTTTTTCGCTACGGGCACACTAGTAAAGGGATGGAAGTGGAAACAGCATTCTTTTCTTGGATGGAAGGGCTCTGTTCTTTGTTGTTGTGACAACTGGGATAAGAGCGTTTCTAGCAAGAGATTGGCAGAATGAGGATTTTATAAAAAAAAAAAAAAAAAAAAAAAAAAAGAATGAGACAAAGGATTGAATATAAACTGCATTTTAGACCATTTTTTATTTCTCCAAATGAAAATTGTTAGATACTGATCAATATCAAGTAGTTATCAATGTATTGAAGTTATATATATATATATATATACACATACATACATACATACACACACAGTGCTGAACAGTTTAGGATCAGGGATTGACTCCTTGACCAAGGGTTTGTGGTGGCTTTTCCCTCATACTTGTGCCCCTGCCTTATATTTTTCTCTTGTGGATTTATTTACAATGTAATGATAGTAGGGGACATTGGTAGATGTGGCTCTGTTTTGTTTGACCCAAATCATTTGTGGGCTCAATTACATAAAAGATTAATAAAATGTATGGAACAAGCAGAAAGAAACTTTAAGTGAAGTGACTCATTGCCTTTGCATGATCAATAAACTGTTGTCTATGCAGTGTGTGTAGCATTCTCTGACTTATAATACCTTGGCTGATATATATGGAATTCTTATCTTCCAACGCTCCTACATGTCTAGATCTTCATCACAAGGTATGATCAGAAATAAGTTTTGTATCGGTCAGCTGGACAGAACAGTAAAACATCTTAGCAATATTTGTCACGTTTACAGTTTATTTAATTTTAATACTCTACAGATTTTACTGGTCAAATCGTCATATAAAATCTTTATCCTTATTTTCATAAGACTTATGTAAAATGTAATGGGTTACTGTAATAATTTTAAATAACTACAGGTTTTGATTTGGTTTTATTTGCTAACAAAAGTTTGGCAGAGACAGCACATGCAGGAAGCAACAGTGTCTAAATACAGCAGAGAAAGAAAGGAAATAAGAATCTCTGTAGCTAACTCCTATGTTTCCTTCTGTAGAATAACTGATTCTTAAGGCCAAGACACTGAGGAAGTGGTTTGTAAAGCCTATCAGTGTGCACCATTATGGCCCTAAATCAAATTGAGCACGTGGGAAGAAAGTAAGCACCAACTCGACAACCAGACTGGGTCAGCACTTCATATCCAAACACAAAATACAAACTTCCAGTGCATTCAACAATGCAATAATGTTTTGCACACAGGACTGTAAAAAAAGAAGCTGCAAAATAAATACATAGGAGTAATTCTTAAAATATGTAAAACCTGTTAAGAGAATTAAGTGGCAAATCATTATATCATAGCCGAATGAACTAATAAGTGCAATAGAGTCAATAACGAGAAGTACTGTTAAAAAAAAAAAAAAAATAACCCACACACAACACGTTTCCCTCAAAAGAGTTGTACACTAGTTTCACTTTAGGCAGACAGGAAAGACATTTGTGTTTACATAGAGAACTACGGCTGAAATACTCGACATCTGCCAAAACAAATAATAAAAACATTTTTTAAAACTTGTAGTAACTAGGTTTCCATAAAACTAGTGACAAATTCCTTTAGAGATGAATGCCAGTGGTGGCTAACATCCCTGGCTAGGATTCAGATATCTAAATGTGTTCATTAAATAAATAAGCAAAGTCATGGAAGTAGGGCAAGACTAATCGGACGGTATAGGTTGATCTAAACATGTCGAGTTCGGCCCCAATATAGACACTTGTGGATCGTTTATTTGAAGTTCCATTCTGCACTATTAAGCAACAGTTTACCTATACCTGAAGACACTGCTAAAAGTTTAAAATGTTAATATAGCTTTACTTTTCTACAAGTTTTATCCGCGTTTCCCGTGTTTTTTTGTTTCAGGGTAGGTTTGTTGCAGCGACAAGGTATAGATAGGCTTCTATATGTACATACAATAATAAACTACTTGAGCAAATAGAGAGGGGGTGAGGGAAAGGAAAATGAACCACACTGATTTAACAGTACTTAAAATATGATCTGTTTAATAGTAATTATTATTTGCAAGTCAGATCGCCCTTGGTCCGCTCATAAAATGTAAAATGCATGCATCAGTCTTACTGACACCCTCAAATCAGACCAATTAAAACAATACACATTGTGTTAAAATTATTACTAACTGATTTTAAACAAAAACGTAATACAGAAGTCTGCTGTCTCAATCTTTCTTCGATGAAACAGTGAAAGCAAAAATGTCTTATTGGTATGTCACATGCGAAAAATACTGCAATGGAATTCTTTTCTAAAAGTACACTCAAAGCTAAAAACACTAGTAAACAGATGTCTGTGGATAAAAAAAGGAGCCTCTTATTGTGCAAGCTCGCTTGATGGGTAACATTCAACAGTTTAATTAGCTTACTAGCTTGCTCGCCCCTTTTCTGAAATCATAAATTGCTAACAAAACAATAAAAGAAGTGTTAATGGAAGAATAAAAGAGTAAATCTGCTGCTGGGGGCAAAACTGAAACTCATCTGAGAAAGTGTGATTTTCACAATATATGCCTATCAAATGTAAATACCATAAATGTCATTCTTCAAATAACTGAAAAACGAATAACAAGCATTGGCAAAGCCAATGCCTGGACTTGGCACGCTGAGCATTCATTTTTTTTATTGTAAGCATATGCCACAGAAAGAAAATGACAACCATGACTACCACATGCTTGCGTTAACATTTTAAAAAACCATTCACAGATATGGCAGTTTCGTTACTAGCGAAGTATTGTAAACAAACTTTTCAGTTGTGCCATGCATTTTATTATGACCATTATTTGTAAATAAAACAATAAATCAGTACATAAGCACTCAAATCCCAAGCACCTACGTTACTTAACTTTAAAAAGGGGACGGAAAATAAACCACCATCTAACTGAGCACCCAAAGTACAGGGGGAAAAAAAAGTATTTAATAACAAATAAAATAAAAGGCACATTTTAAAGCAGCTTTGTCACTGTCACTAAAGAGAAAGGGGCAATTTTGGAGGATGTGAACAATGTGCATAGGCTTTGTGAAGTCGCTCAAAGTGAACAGAGTCAATTGGCAAAGTGGACTGCCCCACTAACCCATACAGAATGCTGAAATGGGTGGAAAAAGTGTGAATTACTATTTAACTGACCAACGGAGAAAGCCCTCTGGCCAAAAGGCCCCCACCCCCTGCCACTCTCTAAATATGTATATTAAGATGTATTGTTGGGGGGGGGGGAGGGGGGAATAGTAGTCTGGTGGAGACAGCTAAAGCAGTGTAAAAGGTCAGACCTAAAAGCGAATCTTCCTCTTCAATACCTTTAACAACTAGGGCATTAAGACAGTTTGACAAGGGTGCATAAAAAAAAAAAGCTGACTATTTTATAAAGAAAAGGAATTTATGATATTTTACAGCCCTTGAGAAAAACCCATTCAATGCGATTAACAGCATTGTTTCAGTTTTGTATTTTGAATTGACTTCTCATTAAGCACTGCATCATCTGTGCTTCCTTCACGATGGTACTACGGAGTGAAGGCTAAAGTCAAGATAATACCACACAGTTGTCAGTGAGAAAGATTCACCAACTTTAGAAAGTTGGATCTTCACAGGAAGCAATTCACGTGGAGTGGTCAAAGTAGAATCAAAAACATGTAGAACACGAACAATAAGTAAATGTCAACTGAAAGAAAGAATAAATTGTATCATTGATACCAGTCCCACGGTTTCATATTAGCGGTTTCAAAATCAAGGCTCCAAATCTAACAACAATAAATTCACCCAGCCGCCTACCTACACGTCATGTACAACATTCAAAACATATTTTAAACTTCAAGAAACATAAAACCAGTAACTTGTGTCGAACATGATACATGGAGTAAATATGTATTAAGTGGTACGAATTCAAGCATTTTGAAAGTTTAGAAATGCATGCAAAAATGTATGTACCTGGTCTCGTGAGGCAAGTAACAAACGACTTAAAGAAAGTACACATAAAAGCTGCACTATATCTTACAGTTCACTGATGGTGACTTTGTGGGACAGCAAACAGTCGACAAATGGGTGACAAAACTATGCAAAAGGTAAACACACAAAAAAGTATGAACAACTTCCATGTGTACTATTTTGTAACTTGAAAAGAAAGGCCTATAACTTTCTACAAACGGTCCATCTCTTGAAACTAAAGTATCAACCTAATAACAGGGAGGTCTGAGAGGTCAAACGAACAGAGGAGCCTCGTTCAACGATCTGTTGTAGTGGTTGAGTGACAGCTGTCAAACCTCAAGAAGCAATAGTACTGCAAAGAACTTGAGAGCAAAGTCTGACAAACGAAAAAGCACGAAGGGGAGGGGGTATGGGGTTTGTTTTGATTCACCAATCTGATCAAAAAAGAAATCGTTAGCTTCGTCAAGATACGTGCTGTATATCCCTTTCTATGCCCGAGCACTGAACTCTGCTACAAGCTTAGGAAATCGACACTGGAAACGGGGAGGTTGAGGGTGGTGTGGTGATACCTGTAGTACGGTGTTGCTAACGGAATGGCCATGTAGCGCAACAAAATGCATAAATCACTTCTCAGAGACCAGATCATGGGGATGCCTAGATCTGCAGAAGCGGCCTCTTCGCTATCGGTAAGGAGGCTGGAAAGTATGCACAACAAATGCAAAGGAATCACGATTATGACAAAACTCGCACCGCGTTGCATTCAGTCCACACTACAAGCACGCACAAAACAGACAGATGGAAATCCCTAAAAACAGGGAGTCCGCTCCAGTATAGGTGCTCTAATCTACAGCCTGCGAGGATAGAGCCTATAGAAGCACGGGGGGTAAGACACAGCACTGTAATGTTCCCAATTTTATGTCAAAAAAACACAAATTGCAAAGCTGACCCCCAAGATTATCATTCTGATCAGTACATATCAATGAAGAATTGCAGGTGTTTCAATGTCAGGTAATCCACAATGCAGGTTTGTTAGCTATCAACTCCAGGACCCAAGCCAAAAGCATGGACCACGGAATGTATTCCTGGCCCGGGACATGGTCTGCATGTTTGGGTTCTCTTACTCTAAACGAGACAAGCCGCCGGAGCAAATGATCTATTCCCTGGGCTAGTATCCGCAAAGTGGCTTCTATTCTCCATAAAGGTATGGTGCCGAAGGGCCAGAAATCCAGCCCACCTCAAATACTGAAATCAAACCCTTACATACACAGAAGCTGTCACAATATCAACACCAATTCTGCTCTGTCAGGCCGCATACCATAGTCACCGCTCCGTGCAGACAGTGTTCAGGCTCAGCGCAATGACTCGTCCAACGTCTCCATCACGCACAGCAACAGCGCTATCCTCCTGCCCAGCAACAGGGCCCAACACTTACCCGCCTCCTCGCCGACGCGAAGGGGCCTTGGTGTCAGCCGGTCTTGCGCACCCAGGGGCTCCCCGGGGATCCGGAGTCCAGAGCCGGCGGCGCTTCTCGGCGAATATACACAAACACGGCCCCAGGATCTCTCCCCAGGCCGAGCTGCTCAGCGGTGTCACAGCCTGCGTAGAGTCTCGGGTCCTCCCCCGCGGCACGCCTCCCCCGCGCTCTCCGCCGCTTGTTTTCCTTCAGGGAGATTTTGTAAATTTCACAAAATGGCGCGCGTTCCAAACCTGCGCAGCGAGCCGGCCCGGCGGAGCGGAGACCGGGAGAGGGAGGGGGTATAGCTACCGGGCAACCGCCTTCCACCTGCTTCGATCACGGGTGCTGACCCGGAACAATGCCGCGGAACCAAATACCAAAATGAAGTAGAAAAAGGAAGAGGAAAAAAAAAACAAGTCTCTTGCGAACTGTCCTTGTTTATTATTATTCGGGCGGGAAGCAAAAATTATTTAAAAAAAAAAAAAGCGACTCACAAAATGGCGACAGAAGGGGCATGTTGCTATGGAAACTGTCAATCACAGCACGGCCCTCCTCCCTCTTCTGCCAATGACGCGCTGACGTTTCAAAAAAATAAAGGCGGGGCTGGCAATCATGTGACAGTGACGTTTAAAGTAGGAGGGGGAGCTGGCTCCAGGGAAGAAAACAATTTGGTTGGAATTCCGTGAGAACCCTCGCCGGAGTGACGTGTACAAACAGACCGCCGGTATAAACACTGAAGAAAGACTGTTCAACTAGTCCTCTCAATCCACGAGAAGGAGGGAAGTTCGTGTTCTCAATGCATTACTTAAAACCAGCGTACAGAAAGAGATACGAAACGGCACTCTTCATTCCTTTAGTATAGTTACATAAAAGTCAAAGTTCTTTTTAGTTGAGGGCCCTGGGACTTCTCATCTGTACAGAAGGCACACTCTTCGTTCCTTAGTATGGTAACATGAAAAGTGTCAAAATTATTTTTTTGGAGGGCCCTGCTGGTTCTCTTTTGTACAGAAGGCACTGCACGTCCACTGCAATGGTTACTATCGGATCCATCTTTTTTCACAGTTTTATATAGTGCGAAGGTGAGATTAATTTTGTAGGCGCGGGAAGAACAAGAGATTCGCCCAAAATCACAGGATGTTGAGCTGATGAATGGGACTCGAACCTTCGGGTTCCCCAGTTTCAAAGGTTGCAGCTCTGGTCTTTAGGATATGATAGGATAGGGATTTACAAAGCGCACTAAAACCCAAGGGTGCCAAGGCGCTGAGCGGACGGGAAGAGGAGAGGAGAAAGAGAGGATGCTGACTAAACTGAGAAAAGCCAGGTCTTCAGTAGTTTTTTGAACACCGGAAGGGATTCCACCTGGGAGATCGAGGAGGGTAGAGTATTCCAAAGTTTGGCCGCCGCCACCGAGAAGGAGCGGCACCCCCATCTGGCTTTGCGAACTCTGGGGATGATCAGTTTTCTCTGGGATGAAGATCTCAAAGTCCTCCCAGGCGTGTACTCTCCCACAACTATATTACTCCAAATTTGCAATCCCACAGATTATACATAATATTAATTGGTTAGCAACAAGATATTATGAACGTGCTAAAAACTAACAATGACTTCTGAAATTCATGAGCACGTCTCAATGACAACCAGTAAGCATTGGTAAGTCGCAATAGGTTCATCAATTCGATTGCAACTCCATTCCATGCTTGCATGGGCAGTAGCAACATTTTAAGTGTTTCAGGAGAGCAGTCCTTGCTCACAGTATGGCACAGAGTTGCCTCTTCTTCCAGAAAAAATATAGGGATTTTTTTGTGGTTTGTGTTGTAGCCTGACTACTACCTCCTCTTACGCTTCACCTCCTGCCCCTCCTAATTGAATATTCTACTGGAGTTGAATTAGAATGTTCATGACAGAATTGCAATCTGTTGTTTAGAGAGCGAAGTCTGAGGACATAGTGAAGGAATCTTCTTCAAAATTGCTCATCTTCATTATAACACTGGCGACCAGTATGGGATGCTGTGTGGGGGAAGGCAAAGTGTCCTCACCCCATCGTAATACTCTTCTGCTCCGGCACTGTTGCCTTGAAGATGCTGAGGCTGAAGCATTCCTGAGAAACAACATGCTTTTACACTTATCCGAGTGTTCCTGGTAGCTAAGTGAGACGTTTTTTGCTTTTGCGTACCGTCGCTGTGGGGTCTCTTCCAACTCTTCAGGAAATATATGTTGTGGGGGGCCTATAATATGGTGAATATTTGCATGACATCTAGACAACATAGACTAGCTGGTTTTCTCCATTGCTCTCTCGTTTAGGAATTCTGTCTGAGAACTCTTCTTGTATATCTGAATGTTATGTGCCTTTCTCTTCTGTGTGTTAGGCTACTCTTCCTTTTGAAAATGCTTAGTGGCCAACCGATCAAGCACAACCTTTCTTTTTACGGACACCAGCTGGCATTTCCCCTCAAAATAAACAAGTGCGTACGGAACTGTTAACGGATATGGCTTCTCATTGTAGGACTCTGTGTCCTCTACTGTCCAGAGGTCACATTTTTATTGTAGTGATTGTATAGACATTGAGAATTCAGCTGGATGATGCTGTGTTTCCGGGATCATACCACCGCAGGAGGAGACCAACAAATCTCCATTTAACTTCCAGCACCATTTGGTTGCCTGGGGGAAGCAGCCTCTTTGCATACACTTCCCTAGTCCCGGGGTAACTTTTCTGTGCTGTTTTCTGTTTTTTCTCGGCAGCCTGGGGGCAAACTAGCACACCGCACTGTGATCTCCCTCGCATCCACCACAAAAGGAGCGCTTCAATACTTGCTTTTGAACAGTTAACACCCACCTCAGAATGAAGCGTTTCAGTACTTGCTTCTGGACAGCCCCGCAGGTGAGCCAGCGCACTGCTCTGTATTTCCCCTCGTTCTCACCTCAAAAGGTTTCCATAAGCGATGCGATTAAAGTAATAAACTTCTCCTTATCTTATTTTCTTGCACAGTTCGCTACAGCTGCCGAATCTTCAGAGAATCTCCCTCCCAAGCCATCTCCTTCAGTGAGGGAGCCTTGGGACCGCCCTACACCACAAGACTGAGCCCATGATGGGTACAAGTTAAAAGGTCTTCATTGGAAACTGGACTTCTGTCTTCATTTTGTATGTTTTTCACCGTAGTTATAGTATTGTATGTGAACCATACTATAACGTTCTGTAGAGGAACTCTGCTTTCTTTATATCCCAGGAGCCTTTTCTTCCCCTGAATTTTTGCTACAGATATTTCCTCGTCCTCTTTATAATGGCTGCCACCAGTGCATCACAACTCACAAACGTTCTAAATAATACAGGAGAACCATACTTGACTGGAAGGATTGCATACAAATATTTGAATCCTACCTAGTCGTAGACGGGGAGAAATTTACTCTTTATGGAAACAACATATATTGTTGTATAATCTGGGTATACGAGGTAGGAAAGTGGCAATTTAATGAAATCTTTGGTTTTGAGAGTGTTGATGCTGAAGGTACACAGAAGTGTATCAAACCCCTTTCAAAAAGTTAGCAGACTGTTTTGGAGAGAGGATCAACATTGTGTTAGAAAGGAATACGTTCTTCAACAAGACACAGGGAGAAATGAGAGGGTAACTATATAGCTGTTCTGAGAGGATTATCTCTGACCTGTGATTTTGGACCCTTTGGCAATTCATTAATAAAGGACCAACTGGTCATGTCCCAATAACCCTAAAACACAACAAGAGTTTCATCACTTAATCGTGGTCTCAGTGAGGCAATTGAAATTTCTGATAGCATTGAGCACACAGCTATATGGGTAAAAAAGAGGAAAATAATAAATGATTCTGTGAAGAAAATATCAGCCAAGATGGCCGACGGATGAGGAGCTCCGTCCGGGAGCTCCTGAGTGAGGGATCGCCTTTTGGCGAAAATTCTCGGAATATGCCCTCCCTTGTTCCTCCTCCACCCCGGGGTTTTGTAGGCTATTATTTCTGCGATCCTCCAGGTCGATGTGATCACCGAAATTGAGGCAGCTTTCCACATCAACAAGAAACAACTCAACCTACGGAATCCTAATTAAATGGCCGATCGTCCGGTTGAGCTGCTCATTGCAGCTGAGAGGAGACAGGCTCGGGTTTTACCTCCCTGGCTATCACCTACCTTCCGGACTCGGCCACTTGTATTCCGCATTCCGCCTCGACTGCTTCTCACTGGAAATTAATCCCCTGGATTTCCCTCGAGACGGCAGCCTTGCTCGTTTCCCGATGCAGCCATCACGATCCCCGAGATGATTTCCCCTGATCTGAGCGGAGAGAGAGCTCTGGTTTTTCAGTCTTCAGCCTACTTCACCCCCTGGCGGCCCCTCTTGCGGTCCAGGTGTCGGCTCAGCCTTTTCCTTCAATGGTGAGTCATTTGGGGATCCTAGGGGTCTCTACCCTACTTTATTATGGCTGAGGTTCTTCTTTGGGTCTGGCGATTAGTGACGGAGCCCTCCATCTTGAAGGTGGGAGGTTTTCTTTTCTACAGGAGCACCACTTGCAGCCTGTCCCGTCCTGTTATTGGTTTCTGCGGCTTGGTCAGTGCCCAGCGTTGGACTGCAAAGACCCTCTCTTGTTCCCCCTCCGCTTCTCTTCTGCTCCCTGTTGGTCGGTGATGGCGGGTGCGAGGCGGCCATTTTACCCCTTCCGATGGCCCTCTCGGTGGACTGCTTGTCTTCGGCGCGGCGAGTGAATCCGTCCCGCTGCGCTGCTGTGCCTCGACCAAAACCCTCCTGTGGGTTCTTCACCTGTTTCAAATTGGACTGCCTATGTTCGGGCCCGGTGGGATGGACTGACCTCGGGAGTATCCCTGTTGGGTCTGGTCTGCTGGACTTGAACTCTCTTTCTTATGACCGCATGCCTTACTCCTGATCCCCCTCTCCTCTTTGCTACGTTTACCTGTGTTCTTTCCCTTGCTCAGCTGCACTTCTCGAGTATTGGACATTGATGTGTGTATCTATTGTATGTAACCTGTGCATTGTTCACGTTCTCCCTTATGTAAAGTGCTCTGATACCTCCGGGTCTAGCCAGCGCTATATAAAACTCCTAAAATAAATAAATCAGCAGTTAAGAAAAATAAGGAAGTGGACGCGGTGTGCAAAATTAAAAATACCCAGCCAGTAAAACAAAAAACACCTATTCAGAGAACCAAAGTACAGAGTGAAATATTCCAATGTTTTCTCTGTGGGACCAGTAATCACTTGGCAAATAACCCCTGTTGTCTTACAAGGGAGTAAACTGCAAGAAGTGTAACTAAAAAGGGCATTTGCCTGAGTCTGTAGAGAAGGTGATAACAAGAATGCTCATGCCATCACCATAGACAATGAAGAGAAGGTGAACATAGAATTTTAGTTGAACACTATAGGAAATGATAATAGTATACCATGTACTGCTTGTAGCATTATATTGGATGGAGTGCTATTTGAAGTGTATGCTGACTTGTCCTCCCATTATACCCTCCTTGACAGCAACACATTTAAGAAGAAATTGAAAAGTAAAGAGTATGACTTAGAACCACCAGACATAAAACAAGGAGGCTATAATAAAGATGAAATACCATTAGAAAGGATTATTAGTATGCACATTTAATTTAAAGGTAGATCCACTGTTTCTATTGAAAAGTATTGTGTTTATCTCCGGCTAGGAGATACCTGTATGTGTTAATGAGTGTTATAAAATAAATACATATTTTTATAAATATACTGTGTGGTTCTTTTTCACTTAATCTATATCAATAAGATTATGGTCTGGTAAAACAAGCTGCTTTACACTCCTTCTGTACTAAGCCTGAAGGCTGCTCTCCACAGCTACCACTTAGAGAGCTTTCTAAGTTTGTCTAAGACCACTAAAATCACCATAAGGGTTGTCTGGATTGGTGCAAGGTGCCCACTTACATAAGTGTACACCATATACCAAGCCAGCTTTTCACAGCTTGGGTTTGGAGGCTGTTCCTCATAGTGTTAGTTAGTGGGAGGAGTTTCCGTAGGGTTATGTTTATGCATAAATTGTCTCCCAATGTGTCTGTCATTCTGCAGACCTGCACCTACTTCTATTCACAAGGCAAATGCCATGCTGATGCAACAAAAGGAAATATCTGATTTAATGAATATTGAGATTATATAAGCCAAAATTGGATGGACTTTTCGTTCAAGGGCAAATTCGCTTTAAAAAATGGACTATAGCGTGAAGATAAGTAGCATCCATTTTGTCTTTGAACCGACATTTATTTAAACCAAAGCAACTTGAAATTTTCCACTTCACAAGAAATGCTTTTGCCTTTAAGTTTGTTTTTCTCAGCAAAGAGCTTTGTTCATTTTGCAACTCGCTGACATGATGGAAAAATGACTGTTGTGCCTCAATTTGCATATCTGTTTGTGACATGTAACTGATAACCACAGAACTAGGAGAAGGTCTTATCACTGATGCTAAACGCTTATCTTGTAAGGAGCAGTTTTTGTACCAGCCACAGGCTTGCATGGGAATTTCCACTGTTAAGCAAATTTGTATGTAGTCACATAGTCCTGCTTTGAGTTCGGTATAAATATGAGACACTTAGGGGTCGATTCCAATGTCGCCAAAAGTGCCTTCCCAATGCTATTCGTAGGCTTACCTTACGTCCGACTCGTATCCGGAGCTTTTTCCTACAAACTAGCAAGTACGATGCGTATAACAGGCAAATCTCCGACCGAATCGTCCGCTCCGATTCGTGCACTATGTCAGTAGCGAACAGGCTCAGAAAACACAGAAAGCGAGTCGTACGGAGGCGCAACCGAACCAATTTCCGGATACGCAAGTACGATGCGTCCCCAATACGCGTTGCACAGGGCGCCGGCTCCAGCACGTCACAGCATCCGGACGAGGCGTATGAATGAAAGCTCTGAGTCGCGCCAGAACACGATCAACAGGGACGAGACGGAGCAGCCATGTATCCAATCGCGCATGTCTTCCCTATACTGTACGCCCATCGTTACCGACGCGCACGACGCAGAAGGTAAGTTAGACACCTACCACACACCAAAATGTCACGAGTACACGAAAGGAAACACCACCATAGGGGGTGGATGATTATCCCAAATAGCATATCCCACCCATAGGGGGGTGGATGCCTATCACTCCCATTATTGTCCACTCCAGAGGGGGGTGGATGCCTATCACCCACAGTATTGCCCACCCCATAGGGGGGTGGATGCCTATCACTCACAGCATTTCCCACCCATAGGGGGGTGGATGCCTACCACCCACAGTATTGCCCACCCCATAGGGGGGTGGATGCCTATCACTCCCATCATATCCCACCCATAGGGGGTGGATGCCTATCACTCACAGTATTGTCCACCCCAGAGGGGGTGGATGCCTATCACCCACAGTATTGCCCACCCCATAGGGGGGTGGATGCCTATCACTCACAGTATTGTCCACCCCAGAGGGGGGTGGATGCCTATCACTCACAGTATTACCCACCCCATAGGGGGGGTGGATGCCTATCACTCCCAGCATATCCCACCCATAGGGGGGTGGATGCCTATCACCCACAGTATTGTCCACCCCAGAGGGGGTGGATGCCTATTACTCCCAGCATATCCCACCCATAGGGGGTGTATGCCCTATCACCCACAGTATTGTCCAGCCCATAGGAGGGTGGATGCCTATCACACACAGTATTGTCCACCCAAGAGGGGGGTGGATGCCTATCACTCACAGTATTGTCCACCCCAGAGGGGGGTGGATGCCTATCACTCACAGTATTGTCCACCCCAGAGGAGGATGGATGCCTATCACTCACAGTATTGTCCACCCCAGAGGGGGTGGATGCCTATCACCCACAGTATTGCCCACCCCATAGGGGGGTGGATGCCTATCACTCACAGTATTGTCCACCCCAGAGGGGGGTGGATGCCTATCACTCACAGTATTGCCCACCCCATAGGGGGGGTGGATGCCTATCACTCCCAGCATATCCCACCCATATGGGGGTGGATGCCTATCACCCACAGTATTGTCCACCCCAGAGGGGGGTGGATGCCTATCACTCCCAGCATATCCCACCCATAGGGGGGTGTATGCCTATCACCCACAGTATTGTCCAGCCCATAGGAGGGTGGATGCCTATCACACACAGTATTGTCCACCCAAGAGGGGGGTGGATGCCTATCACTCACAGTATTGTCCACCCCAGAGGGGGGTGGATGCCTATCACTCACAGTATTGTCCACCCCAGAGGGGGATGGATGCCTATCACTCACAGTATTGCCCACCCCATTGGGGGGTGGATGCCTATCACTCACAGTATTGTCCACCCCAGAGGGGGGTGGATGCCTATCACTCACAGTATTGCCCACCCCATAGGGGGGTGGATGCCTATCACTAACATTATTGTCCACCCCATAGGGGGTGGATGCCTATCACTCACAGTATTGCCCACTCCATAGGGGGTGGATGCCTATCACTCACATTATTGTCCACCCCATAGGGGGGTGGATGCCTATCACTCACAGTATTGTCCACCCCATAGGGGGGTGGATGCCTATCACTCCCAGCATATCCCACCCATAGGGGGGTGGATGCCTATCACCCACAGTATTGTCCACCCCATAGGGGGGTCGATGCCTATCTGAATGACCATCCCCACTCATAGGGGGCAGGATGCCCATCAACACCAGGATACACACACATAGGGAGACTAAGCAAACCACCCCTCTACCATCTTTGCCACATTGCATGTTTGTATGTGACAAATGCTCACAACACAGAATGTGGCAGTGGACATACAATGTGACTCACAACACATGTGTGCCCAAAATGCAAATGTGTGTCACTAATATCCTGCTGCAACTGATCACTGTTGTAATGGGACATAAACCCCCCATCACCACAGTGACCAAAATGTCATTGTGTACATGAAAATAGCAGCATCTCCAAAACAGCATGCATGAGTCCGTGTCCAAATTGCACAAGCAATGTTGTGGCAATGTAGTGGTTGTGTCACATACAAACATAGATTTGGTTTGGCAAATATTGCCGTATATCACAAGAACACCCTCTGCCATGTGCAGACAAGCAATGGCCATGACCCTTGACAATGACTCCAGTGAACAGTCAGACAATGTGCAAAGTGAGCACCATGAGGAATACACACATATCAACACCAACAGACACACACACTAAGGAATCCTGTGGAGACTGTAGATGTTATGTGAACAAGTTCCATACCATGTCAGCAATGGGAGATACCAAACATGATTAATGTGCAGGCCGATGATCACGGAGACACCGGGACACTAGGGTAAAACCTCCCAAAAACATACTGCCATTGGCCGGGAAAAGACATAACAGTGCAGTGGTGCCTTAGCACAAACACAGACACCATTACAATAGCAAGTTCATGATACACATCATCAACATCATGTACATAATATGCAACACCACTGGATAACAAAAATGGCTTTATTCAGCAATAAAATCTCTATGAATGTTCATGCCACGATGCAAAAAGGCCAATGGCCAGTCCATCAAAGAGTCCAACCAGGGTAACAGGTGAAAACTTGTCATCCATTTATTGCCTGCACTGCTATGGACCAGGGACATCTCACCCCTTGGAGGGGCATACATAGTGGCAGGCCAGGCACCGCAAGGACAGGATCAGGGGACAGGAGAATGGGGCAGGGGAGGTGTGGTGGGTGCAGGAGTGACGCCAGCAACTGCAGTGGAGGGGTCTGACACAGTGGGCGCCGTCATCACTGCTGGGCACAAGTCAGATGTGGGGTTAACCTGCACCACTGCAGTGTGCAGGACAGATGTGGTGGACGGGCTCTCAACTGCAGTGCCCAAAGCAGACGGGTGGGATGTCCCTCCTACTGCAGTGCCAACATCAAGAGGAGTGAAATGGGGTTCAGATGAGGTGGGCAGGACAGTGGGGGGAGACACGGTTTCCACACCAGTGGCAGGAACAGGCTGAGCATGTGAGGCGGGGTGGAAGTGCATGTGGAAGGGGGGGACGGCCTAAGCATCCTGGGTATGCGGTATGGGTGTGTGGGTGAACCTGGTGCAGGGAATGGCCGTAGGACCTGTGTATTGGCGTCCGGGGGGCTGCAGGATGGAGAGTGTGAGGTGGAAGCCTGTGCCTTTGGTGGTGTCTTACCCTTCCTGGTCCGGGGAGACTTGCGGGTGGGGGCCTCAGTGTCCATGCGCCTGGGGGAGTGTGTCCGTTTTGCAGGGGAACTACCCTCTGTGCGGGGTGACTTCCTTTTCCCCCTGTAAGTTGGAGCAGATGGTTCTGTGGGGAAGAGGCCGAGGTCACAGAAGAAGAGCTGCTTGGAAGTGGGGGCAGTAGGTGAGGCAAGGGAAGGTGTTCTGGAGGGAGAGGCATCTGATGAATGCGGAGTGCATGTGGATGCCTGTATGTGTGTCTGTGACCCATCCCCTGTGTGTGTGCCATCAGTCCCCGGAGTGTGCGTGCTTGTGGCTCGAGACTTTGGCATGCGTGTCTGTGTGCTGCCATTGCCTGATGTGGTGCGTGCATGTGCGGGGGTGTGTGTCTGTTGGACAGGCAGGGGAGTGGTGACTGTGGCAGAGGTAGCAGGGGTGAGGGCCTGTTGGAGGAGGGACACTGCTGCCGTCTGTGTGGAGGCCATGGCCTGAATGGTCCGATGTAGGGCAGACATGCTTGATGAGATGCCCTCCATGAAGGACACCAGTTGTGTCAACAGACTGGTGTGGGAATGGAGGACACTCAGCATCGCTGTCTGACCTACATGGAGCTGCTTCAGTAAGTCCACAGACTCCACACTCAGGGCAGCAGGGGAGACAGGGGCAGGTGCTGCGGTGCCTGGCATGAAGGAGACATGCTCCCTTACACGGGAGCCTCCACGGACATCTGGAATGGGAGCAGAAGGGAGGGTGGAGATGGTGGTGGTGGCGGGGCCAGACCTGCTAGGTGTTGACTGGGGGCTGCTGGCACCCGCCTCCACAAGGGAGTCATCACTGAAGCTGGCGTGTTCCTCAGCCGAGGTGGACGTAGCCGAGGTCTCCTCAGTGTGGCCCCCCTCACCCTCCGTTCCACTGGGTCCCTCCGAATCCTCCGCAGCGGACCCTGTCTGGCGCTCTGGCTCCTCATGGTCTGTGGAGCTGTCTCCTCCAGTGTCCATAGATGTAACTGCAAATCAACAGGGTAAACAGAGAAACATCAGTCACCTGTATAGACATCACACATCACAGTCAGAACAGCACATGACAGTGCACGTTTGTGCATCATTTGCAGTAAATACTCTTAAGTGCAGACACATATTTGCAAAACACACATGTCAGTCTGCCAGCAAACCATGCCCCTCATATCCTACATGTCCATGGAGACATCAGTCTGGTGCATGTAGCCAGACACGACTCATTTGTGCACACATGCACCACATAGGCAGTTGCATGAACTGCAGGATTTGTGATGGGAATGTGTCAGTACACACATATACCATCTCCTACCACTGAGTTTGTACATGTGTCAGGTAAAGGGATGGCCAAAGTAATTGTCAGTAATATGGATATGCTTCCTTCACCACACACCATGATGTGCTCATGTCTTGCTGGACGATGCCACAATTGAGTGCATGCAGGACAACTTCCATCACTGCAGGATACACTAGAGCAAATTAAACAACATACTTCAGGGCAGTCTGGGTAATCAGTCATTGCTGCCTTCTGTCACTTGGGCAGTGCATCACAAAACAAACAGTCTGCACTGTATCTCAATCATGTAGTTGTGGGGAATATAAGCCCTGCATCTGTCAAGTGCACATGTTGCCCCACTGCTACCCACATGTTAAGGCAAATGATGATCCCACTTCCAACATATGCCACAGTAGAGTGACAGCAAGCACAAGTCTGGCAACATGAGCACATCACAGTCTGATGACAATGAAGTACAGCTGCCTGCACTTAAATTTTGGAAACACCATCAGGCACAGTCAAGTGATTACACACCGATGTTTGACCCCATCGTGAAGATCCAACAGCCACATGTCAGCTGTCTGACCACCCAAAAATAATTGACACCCCAGGAGTCTAAAAGCTAGCCCACTCCACAATGAGACAGAGGCTCACACCTGATTGCACATTGCACAATGCATTCAATTTACTTTGACACACATGATTAGGAAAACTGAGTGTACACCATGTCCGGAGTAGACATACCTGACCTGGTCCATGTGCAACATGGGATTAGCCCGAACAGTAGGCATGTGTCCATGCATGTGTGACACACATGATGGACATACTTCAGAGATCACAACATTGTCACACATGCTGCATGTGTGTGGGTAACACCCCAGACACATATGGCGAGGCAGAGCATCGACTAGGACACGTATGTATGGCCCACACAGAGTGCATGTCACATGTCTGTCAATGTGCAGATACATGTCAATAAATTCCACACTCATGAAGGCTAATACATACTGCCAGTAGCAGATGCGGTCCCCCACATCAACCTTGGACAACAGCAGGCCCCCCGTGAGACATGTCACTGACTGAAAGGGACACACATGTGTATCAGATGAGGAAGGGCCATTACAGAAATAATGGACATGATTATAGTTCAAGCAGACAGACAAACTGTGGTAGTGTAACCAGGCTGAAGGAATGCAAAGATCATGTTAGACACAGTTCACAGACAAGGCATGCACTTACCCCCTCCTTGCTGCTGTCTGGCCTTTAACAGCCCATCCAGGTCAGGGAAGACCACTGGCAGAATCCGGCGCATGTGGGGGGTCAGGGTCCGGTGTCCGCCCCTACTGCGAGGAGGCGACAGCTTCAGCAG
This sequence comes from Calotriton arnoldi, assembly GCA_963921515.1. Classification (NCBI taxonomy): domain Eukaryota; kingdom Metazoa; phylum Chordata; class Amphibia; order Caudata; family Salamandridae; genus Calotriton; species Calotriton arnoldi. The sequence continues at coordinate 974,395 of CAWUFW010006341.1, forward strand.
GACTCTGGCAATGCGTCTGCTCCAACCACATAGGTCCTGCCACCTCTTCTGGCAGCTGCGGATGCGACGCCTGTGGACCCCCACAGATCGAACTGCCCTGGCAATGGTCAGCCAGATCTCCTGTTTCTGATGGGCATCAACCTGTGAGGATGACAAAGTTAAAGGGCCATTAACACACATACAAAATGTTTGTGCATCACACAGTTGGATAAACATGTGCTGTTCACAAGGGCATCTGATGTACACAGTTAGTGCAACTATGTGGATGGACACTTGTCCTGCATCACCAACATGGAAACATTGCCTGGGTAGTATGACCGTCTCTAAATGCACTCTCACAGCATAGGACCTGTTCAGTGCAGGTACCTGCACACTTTGGGTGTGACAACTACAGAGTGAACATGCTAGCCAATGCTTCACACAATGCCATTAGTGCTAGTCAGACAAGATGCACAATGAGAGAGGATGTGGACTGCACACTCACCTGCTCCCCTGGTTTCCCATACAGCTTGCTGTACTGTGGTAGGAGGCTGGCCAGCAGGGCCTGGTTTTCCTCCTCTGTGAAGGCTGGGGCCCTCTCCACAGTACGTGCCATCCTTGGAGCCAGAGGATACAGAGACAGCAGCAGTGGTAGCAGAGATGTCTATATGGAGCATTCAGTGCAGGCAAGTGAGCTCTCAGGGCAAGACACAGCCTTATATTTGTGCTGCAGAGGCAGAATCGGTCCCATGCGTACAAAACGATAGGTCCGACTCGTTCGCATCCTATGAATTTGTCCAAACCATGAGATAGGACGCATCGGACACGCCTACCGCAACTTTCAAAATACCTGCATCATGACAGTTTAGATTTTGATACATTTGTTCCAAAAGTTAACCAAATCGTACCCTACGCGAATCGTGCACGATGCAAAATGCGCGTCTGTCACCATGACAACCAACAGGCAACCAGTGCGTCCGGCTCGCTCAGGATGTGGCAGACGCGTTGATTGAAAACTCACCCGCGTCGTACAGCATTGAATCAAGCATGCAATCTGTCAGTCCGGCTCGGTCAGGAGGTGGCAGACGCGTGTATTGAAAACTCACCCGCGTCGTACAGCATTGAATCAAGCATGCAATCTGTCAGTCCGGCTGGGTCAGGAGGTGGCAGACGCGTGTATTGAAAACTCACCCGCGTCGTACAGCATTGAATCAAGCATGCAATCTGTCAGTCCGGCTCGGTCAGGAGGTGGCAGACGCGTGTATTGAAAACTCACCCGCGTCGTACAGCATTGAACCAAGCATGCAATCTGTCAGTCCGGCTCGGTCAGGAGGTGGCAGACGCGTGTATTGAAAACTCACCCGCGTCGTACAGCATTGAATCAAGCATGCAATCTGTCAGTCTGGCTCGGTCAGGAGGTGGCAGACGCGTGTATTGAAAACTCACCTGCGTCGTACAGCATTGAATCAAGCATGCAATCTGTCAGTCCGGCTCGGTCAGGAGGTGGCAGACGCGTGTATTGAAAACTCACCCGCGTCGTACAGCATTGAATCAAGCATGCAATCTGTCAGTCCGGCTGGTCAGGAGGTGGCAGACGCGTGCATGCAATGCCCACTCATCAACTCAGACAATGTATGTATGAATAATGGCATGCTGTATGCCCTGTGTGGATGGAGTTCTGCACATGTCAAATGGGACAGACTCAATAGACAAGACTACTCACATTATGATCCTAGCTTACAGTGCAACTATAGCAGTGTTTGTGAGGGACATGACTAGTGTGAGTGACCACTTCACAGATCATCCTCCTATGCTTGGCCACTGTCCCAGGGGATCATTGTGTTGTGTAGGTCATACATCACATCATGACAATGTCCAGACCATGACAGTGTTGTGCATGGTGACAAGCTGTCTGTATGTAGTGTTGTTGCTAGGTCGGAATACCTTGTCCATGTCTGTGTACATTCAATGAATGTGCTATTTGACCTAAGAATCTATGGCTGATACTTAATTGTGTGTGTGTTGTGCATGTTACAATTGATCACATGGAGAGTGTCAGAGAACAGTGAGTAGTCACAGTACTACACAGGATTATTTGGTAATACATGAAATAATTGTGTGTATGTTCATGCTCACATTGCTGTAATTTCTGGATTAGGTCAACCTCAGACATCTGACTTCACTGTGTCATCATTGTAAGAGCCACGCAATCTGTTGATACTGTATTACTTGAAGTTTAATTCATATAGTAATATGTGTACATACTTTGTCATGTGTACCTCAGGGCACCAAATGTCCACAGACCCTTCCCGGATCTTGAAACCATGGTGGAGCGTGAGTGCATGAGGAAATACAGGTTCACAAGGGCATTAATTTTGGAATTGACAGACCAGATGTCACCACACTTGCTACCTGGACGCACATATCCCTTTGCCCTGACCCCCAAGGTGAAGGTGATGGCAGCACTACATTTTTTTGCCACAGGTTCGTTCCAGTTTACTGTGTCTGATGCTGGTGGGATGTCCCAGACGATGTTCAGTTGAGTGCTCCGGGATGTGTGTGAGGCCATGTTGAGGTTCCTCGACCTGTACATACATTTTCCCACACCGCCACAGTTCCGTGCCATTAAGGATGACTTTTATGCCCTGGGACACATGCCACATGTGATTGGATCAATTGATGGGACACATGTGGGTTTGGTTGCACCACGAGCCCATGAACAGTGTTACAGGACTCGTAAACACTTTCATTCAATCAATGCCCTTGTGGTATGTCTGGCGGACCAGATCATCTCCCATGTATGTGTGCGTTTCCCGGGATCTGCACACGACGCATACATAATGAGGATGAGTCGGATCCCCCAAATGATGTCTCACTTCATGAATGAGCGTTCCTGGCTTGTTGGTGAGTCAAGTTGTCAGTGTCAGTTGTGTGATCATTGTCTGTCATGTTGTACCCTGTTGTTGCTCAACTGATCCTTCATATTTGATAATTTTAGGAGACTCTGGATACCCAAACATGCTCTGGTTGCTGACACCACTCAGGAACCCGGTCACACCTGCTGATGTCCGTTACAACGGGGCACATGGCCGGACCAGACGTGTGATTGAGCGCACATTTGGGCTGCTGAAGACCAGATTCTGCTGCCTTGACCGGACAGGAGGTGCCCTTCAATATTCCCCGGAGAAGGTGTGCAAAATCATTATAGTGTGCTGCATGCTTCACAACAAGGCTGTGAGGAATAAGCTACCACTCATTCAGGGTGACAGGGACCAACGTCCTCCCTCATGGGAGGATCCAGGCCTGGGGAACGTTGCCAGTGAGGAGGAGGAGGAAGAGGAGGTGGATGTCAGGAGACAGCTCATTGACAACTTCTTTGCTTGAGTGTAAGTATGCATATATGTCTGATGATGCCTTTCCTAAGCGTGATGTGTGTAAGTAGGACAATATGTTGTGATATGTGTGTGGGTCAGCTAATTCACAGGCTCATTGCCGTTGTACAGTGTATGTTAAGTTATGATGGTCTCCACTACATTGTTGTATTCACTCCTAGCAATTGGTCAGAATTTACAATGGACAATAGTGAGTCAATGATTGGATATGTCATCATGGCAAGTTGTAATTAAGACTGTACTATGTCTCTCCTTCACAGGCTCCTTTGGCTGTTGTGTGGGTACACACGACGCTGTTCCATAATGGATTTTCAATTTGGACCAGTACTCTCTGACAGCCAATCTATTTGGTCAGATTTGTCTTTTCTTTGGTTTATTTGGATACTTGGAACTGTAATCAGTTTGCTTTTGTGTTGAGCAGAGCTTCTGGCTGTGTAATAAACCTGTTACACACATTGATGTTTGCCTTCTCCGTAGCAAAAACATGCTACAACCGTTCATATCATGTTTTCCTGCTATGGTGTTCATTTCATTAGACAATGGTCTTTGTTTGTGCGGTTCAATGGTTTTTATTTGACAACAGTGTGTGCAATGTTTAATGTTGCATGTGCTATGTGTGTTGTGCTGACCTTGCGTGGCTATCTCTGGTATTTGTCATGTGACATTTCTTCATGAGGCGGTAGATGAATTGTAAGCTGGTCCCTAGGATCATGCTGTATTATGCTAAAGTTACCAGAGCCAAGCTGACATAATAGCTTTGTGTGTGACATTTTAGCACACATTCTTTCTGTGATTGTAGTGCAAGATGCCTTTGAGTCCACATGAGATCATTTTGGTACTGTTGAAGCGCTGCGCCACAAGTTTGAAAAACAGGACTCTTTGTAATGGTAGAACTAGTCAGCACGGATAGTTTCACCATGAACTGCTCCACTTTGTTACACATAAGTGGAATACTTGCATTACAATGACTCACAGGGCAATAATCTACACAGATGGAAGATCTACGTATAAGCACCAGCGCTTTGCTGTGCATATGCTGTGACCAGTACTCCTACTGTCTGAGATGAGCGGTTGACCCGTATTGCCACTGAGTTCTTCAATGGTTTGTAGAATCTGTCACCATCACAGGGAGGGTGGTGCTTTCCACACTGAGGTTGTGAACACATTTCACCTGTACTATTATGTTTGATTATGGAATTGTATGTTGTTTGAGAATCATGTTTACTGCTGCAGGGGCTAGCTCGTATGCTGCATTGTAGGACAACAGTCAGAGATTGTTTTTTCTCAGACGTGAATTATTGAACATTACACACACTCTGATTCCTGATTTGGTGGTCAAGCATGGGTGAGTGAGCGTGAATGTGTGCATTGCTACCTTGCTTCGGAGATGTTGTTGGTGCTGGCTACTGGGTGGTAGAATCATTGGGTGTCTTCTGCATATATTTTGTTGAGATGATGAGACACCAGAGGTAGTAGGTCATTGGATTGTGTGTTCTGATGTGAAACTAATGTCCAGCCATCCTTCGACAACGGCCTATTTTGCCGTGCATACTTCTGTATGAGAAGAATCACTACCACAGAACTCATGCACCTCAGTGTGAGACAGTGCCAGGTGATACAGATCATGAGCTAATAAGTGGGTACAGTGTACAATTCACAGATGACACAGGGTTTGTGTGAATATGAATTTATTAATGTGCATGTGACAAAATCTAACAGGTAAAGGTGATTGCATTCCCAAATTTATTACCCACAGTTCATAGAGGAGTTGGAAGTGTTGTCAGATGAAAATCCTTCTGAGCGAAATCCACAGTCCATTTGGCATTTAGTCCAACTTACATGCTCCATCCCATGTGGGAGAGTCCAGGGACTGTCAACAAAGTGAATGATTTGCACACAGTGGAGGATATCCAGAGCATTTATTTGGTTCCGGGGGGATGCATGTCCATCAGTCTCTCACTTGCCATCCTTCCTTGGACGGCCCCTCCTCTTCTTTGTTGGGGGTGGACCCTCAGTATCAGGCTGCAGCAGCGGAGGGGACTCTACGCCAGACTCCTCATCCCTCCCTGTGGCAGTTGCCGATGTAGAGGCAACAGGTGTGGAGTGCACACGGGGAGGTGTGGTAATGTTGGTGGTTATCTGGCGTAGGCATGTAAGTATGTCCCTATGCACCGCCGTGAGATTGTCTATTTTCGACCAGTTGGACTCCATATGGTCCATGTGTTGGTCCATACGGTCCATGTGTTGGTCCACACGGTCCATATGGTTGTCCATCCTGTCGAAATGTGCAGCCTGCTGATGTTTTATGTCCCTGAGGATCCCGACAACCTGGCCAAAGTCTCCGGTGCATTCGCGATATATACATCGAAAATGTGTTGTAACTCGGGGTCAGCTTGTTGTCCGACACCAGCTGTGGGACGTGTCCTCCCACCTCGCACCCTCACACCACTCCTTTCCCTACCCGCACGGACATTGCCTGGCGTAGCACGCACTGACAGCTCCTGTCCTCCTTCATTGTTGACAGGGCTGGTATTTCCTGCCAAATCCAGATTGGGCTGTCTTGCTGTGCTCCCAGGGTTTTGTTGTCTGGGTGTGTCCGTGGGGATCCGGGGCGTCTGGATGTTAATGGACGTTGCAGGAGTGGTCGCTGGGGCTGCTGATCGTACTGGTGCCGCATGCTGACCCACACCGGAGGTGCCAGGTTGGTTCCCATCGCCCGAGGAGGTGTGGGAGTCGTCCACACCGGAGGTCTCAGTGTTCGACGTTGTGCTGGAGCTGCTGGTGGACTCTGAATCTTCTCCAGATGATGCCCTCTGTTCTGGAGTGCCTGTGGGTAGTAGAGAGACACAATGTTAGTTGTGTATTTTCAGATGTTATGTTGTCATGCACAGCCAAATGTGAAGATGTTGTGGATAATGTTGCGTTTCCTTCTTATTTCTACTCATCAATCGTCACAGACACTGAGCTTTTTTGTAATCGGACATTGTTATTTTGGAGACATGTGGTTTACTGAGCATGTCCAGCTCTGTGCATCAATGTGCATGTATTGTTATCCTTGACTTTTCGTATTTAGTTTTTTGGCAAGTGTCACACTGTGCATGAGCCAGGTGTGTTGTTATTTCACACATCAGTGTTTTCACTATGACATACATACTGTAACTAATCTTATGTTTGGCAGGAATTGTGCATCTGTGCTTGCCTTTGTGGAGTTTCTCACAGTTACATTGCTGGGGTGACATGCAAACTCACTCTCCTGAATATGTGTCATCATTAGATGATTTTGCTTGGATGTATGTGTTGATGTGAACAATCAATGACATTCACATGTGTAACCTCGTATGCAATAGCAACGCGTTTCTTCTGACAAATGCATTGTTACATGGCAGTCCTTGAAACACAGCTCATTACATTGGCATGCAGTAGGGGAGTAACTGACTTGAGTAGTTGTATTATGCGATAATAGTATGATCTGACATTCCCTAATGTTGCCCACACTGGACTTGTGATGGTGAATAATATAAGTTTGTACTCCTGCGCAGAGCCTACAGCAAGTTTGTGTGATGTTTCGCATTGTGCTGTTCTGCTATGTCCCAACATGGTTGTTGTTATGCGTGTGTATTTTTTGCATTGTTTGTGAACGTATGCAATGTGAGTAGTCATATTTATGTCGATATTTTTCATCACTTTGCACACGTGTATATCTTGATGTGGTGCATTTGGTTGCTGCATACTTTTGCACATGATCACTTCATGTACATTCTACTTGTTCTCCATGGACAGAGAGATCTTTCCCAGGGATGGTCTTTTGCCTTTTCATGGTCAGAGCTGTGAGGTACAGTGTGTTTAGTGCTTGAGTTAGGCTGTGTTGACTTCTACCCCACTTTCCAATGGCTAACAGACCAGCTTACTCATCATTGTCAGAGGTGCAATGACAGTGAGGGTGGTATTTTTGAAGGATGCTGAGACTGCTGACTGATGTTGAATTACAATGCTACACACAACAATGCCTTGTGCACATGACACAACGCAAGAGTGGCAGCCGTTTTGCATTACACCTCACATCTACTGTCCGTGGGCATTGTCCTGGATGTGTGTTTATCTGTGTGTGTTTTGTGTTATGTGGTGTGACAGCTAATTAGAGTGTGTCCTGTCCTCCACACACATTTGTAGCATGCACATTGAGGGCACATGTGACTGATCTATAACTGTCAGTGTGTGTAATGTGCAGTTAAGGTTATGGTCTGTAGTTGTGTGAGTAGGCCAAGAACTGGCAGTAGATATTTCCAGATTTCGTACAGGATGGCCCTGTGTAGCCATCTTGACAGGGCATTTGCATTCACTCTCAGGGACAGCATAGTGACAGGTATGTTCTTGTGGGACTGGGGGGACTAGTGTGTGCTGGTGGCAGTAGTCATTGCTTCCACTCCTCCTCCCACCCAGGACAAATGGGCCAGCATGTTCCAGGGTTCCATGACAGTGTGTACAAAGTTACATTCAAGATGTCTGACAGTGGTGCCTGCAGTCATGCTGTACAGGACTGCCTACAGGGCCTTGTGTTCCCCACACCGTGGCCAGTGTCAGCCATCTTGACAGGGCATTTGCATTCACTCTCAGGGACAGCATAGTGACAGGTGTGTTCTTGTGGGACTGGGGGGGACTAGTGTGTGCTGGTGGCAGTAGTCATTGCTTCCACTCCTCCTCCCACCCAGGACAAATGGGCCAGCATGTTCCAGAGTTCCATGACAGTGTGTACATAGTTACATTCAAGATGTGTTGCTGTGGTGTCTGTGGCTGTGTATTTGGGGTGAATTTAGACTATTTGTACATGTACTCACCAGGTTCAGGGATTCCAGCTAGTCTAGTTACGGCCTCCTGTGGGAGGAGGTCCCGCACCTTCACCTCCCAGGTGGTGAAATGCACCAGTTTATGACGTCCACCGCCAGTCTTGGTGCTCAGGGCATGTTCTCTGGCAATGAGCCTCTTTACCCTCCTGCGAACGTCATAATACCGGTTCCGGATATCCTCCTTTGTGCGCAAGGTAGGTGAATGGGCATTCACCTTGTTGACAATCCTCTCCCACATCTTGGTTCTTTGGGACTGGGAGGTCTGTTGGGCCAAGCTGCCGAATAACTGTGGCTCAACTCGGATGATTTCATCTATCATCACTTCCAACTCAGCAGCTAAGAACTGTGGATTCTTCTTTGGGGGCATGGTGATGGGTGTTGGTGGAGATGTGTGTGTGTGTGTGAAGGTGAGGGTGAGTGTGTGTGAGTGGAGGTGTGTTTCTTTGGTGCTAGTTGTGTGGATGTTGTTTGGTGGATGGGATGTGTGTGTTTGTGGTAGCTAGATGGGTTGTCTGTCTAGTGGTGTGGTGTGCTTGCATGTCTGTCGAAGTAGCAAATGGTGTTGGGAACTTTTGGCTCCCTTTATATTGGTTGTGTTGTGGGTGTGTCTTGTTATTTGAAAATGTGTTTTTTTGGAGAAGACAATCCGTTTTTTGGTAGTCTTCTTTCCATTTCCATTGTTTTTTTTTCTTTTCACTTTGTAAGTCGTTTTGACAGCACTTGATGCTTGTTCTTGTGTAATTTGTTTTGGACGAGTCTGTTCCATTCATACTGGGCTATGTGGCATCGTTGGCGTCCGAGTCTGTCGGGTCGTGTTGATGCTTGGCTATGTGGCATCGTTGGCGTCCGAGTCTGTCGGGTCGTGTTGATGCTCGGTTATGTGGCATTGTTTGCGTCCGAGTCTGTCGGGTTGTGTTAATGCTTGGCTATGTGGCATCGCTGGCGTCCGAGTCTGTCGGGTCGTGTTGATGCTTGGCTATGTGGCATCGTTGGCGTCCGAGTCAGTCAGGTCGTGTTGATGCTTGGCTATGTGGCATCGTTGGCGTCCGAGTCTGTCGGGTCGTGTTGATGCTTGGCTATGTGGCATCGTTGGCGTCCGAGTCTGTCGGGTCGTGTTGATGCTTGGCTATGTGGCATCGTTGGCGTCCGAGTCGGTCAGGTCGTGTTTATGCTTGGCTATGTGACATCGTTGGCGTCCGAATCGGTCAGGTCGTGTTGATGCTTGGCTATGTGGCATCGTTGGCGTCCGAGTCTGTCGGGTCGTGTTGATGCTTGGCTATCTGGCATCGTTGGCGTCCGAGTCTGTCGGGTCGTGTTGATGCTTGGCTATGTGGCATCGTTGGCGTCCGAGTCTGTCGGGTCGTGTTGATGCTTGGCTATGTGGCATAGTTGGCGTCCGAGTCTGTCGGGTCGTGTTGATGCTTGGCTATGTGGCATCGTTGGCGTCCGAGTCGGTCAGGTCGTGTTGATGCTTGGCTATGTATATTTGACAAGGACAAGGGAACCCAAATAAAGTCTGCCAGGGACCTTGGGAAATAGTACTTTTCTAGAGAACAGTGATCCCATGGAACTATCTAGTATGAACAGGATGAATATAGACTCAATCAGTTCTATATTGATAACGACTTATCCAGCCGGACAGAGGTCTATTTTAATGTTTATAGTTAACAGAGTAAAAACTTTTTCAAAACCAAGAATAAGAGTAAGTGGGACACAGGCCTGTGCCCTCACTACACATACATAGAACACATACAATGTGACAGCAAAACAAAAGGCTCAGGCACGGCTGTCGATTTGTCATATATGGCAATAACACATAGGGCCAACAAATCGTCTTTTTACACCCTTACACAATTAATAACACATTTAAGGGAGTGTATAGGGTGTGATAGGTGTCGACGGCGTTTCGATCCATACAGTAAGTACAAGGATCATCATCAGGACTTAACATAAGCATGCCTGAAATTAAAAAGCCTGTAACAACATAAAACAAATAGGATGCTTGGCTATGTGGCATAGTTGGCGTCCGAGTCGGTCGGGTCATGTTGATGCTTGGCTATGTGGCATCGTTGGCGTCCGAGTCTGTCGGGTCGTGTTGATGCTTGGCTATGTGGCATCGTTGGCGTCCGAGTCTGTCGGGTCGTGTTGATGCTTGGCTATGTGGCATCGTTGGCGTCCGAGTCAGTCAGGTCGTGTTGATGCTTGGCTACATGGAGTCGTTCGCGTCTGTAGGTTGACGCTTGGCTATCTCGAATTTTGCGTGTACGAGTCTATCGCGTGAGGCTCCTTTCCTGCTGACTCGGACTTATAATATATTTTCCGGCCGAGTCGGTCGTAAATTTCAAGCTTCGCATCGTACTCAGCTATTTGTAAGGCGTGTGTACGGTTCGGTCGGAAAAAATGACGGGTCCGTGTCGGGTAGTACGTTTTCCGGCCGAAATCGGAATCGACACCTAAGTGTTGATTTTTGTCCAGTCCACACAGGCCATCTGAAGTGCTGTGTTGTACATTGTACCCGCTAAGCTTAATAAATGGCTTTTGTTAAAGCTTGCCTCTGACTCTTCGCACTTTAATTGTAGGAGGACAGAGTGGTATTATCCAGAGCGTAGGGTTATGCTTTCCACACCCAAGATAGTTTTTTATTTAATAGTGAAAAAGTTAAAACTGTGGTGCGATACAGACCTGGCTTATGTGGCCCCATGCGATATTCATAAATGACTCCTGCATTGTGCGCTTTTAGTACAGACTCGGACGAATGTCTGATAAAATATCGACGGACAGAAAATCGACCTACAAAAATATCGACATAGAAATATCGAAGTCAAAAATATCGAAGTCCTATCTACATAAAGGTAAGTACAAAAATATCGGCAAAAAAATATCGTTGTCAAAAATATCGATGTTAAAAATATCGTTTTTTAAAATGTTTTAATAATAATGTAAAATTAAGTAAATAATACATATAATTAAAAGAAATATAGTTAAAAATATTAAAACATATTTAAAAATAATAACTAATACATATTGTTAAAATTAATTAAACATATACATATAAATAATATATATACTTACTCCACATATTGCAACAATAGGGAAAGCGTTGGATAGCGTCAGGGTAAAAATTACTATTCCCACTCCAGAGAGTGCAGCAGTAGGGAAAGCGCAGGATAGCGTAGGGGTAAAAATTACTATTCCCACTCCAGTGAGTGCAACAGTAGGGAAAGCGTTGGATAGCGTAAGGGTAAAAATTACTATTCCCACTCCAGTGAGTGCAACAGTAGGGAAAGCGCTGGAAAGCGTAGGGGTAAAAATTACTGTTCCCACTGCAGTGAGTGCAACAGTAGGGAAAGCGCTGGATAGCGTAGGGGTAAAAATTACTATTCCCACTCCAGTGAGTGCAACAGTAGGGAAAGCGCTGGATAGCGTAGGGGTAAAAATTACTATTCCCACTCCAGTGAGTGCAACAGTAGGGAAAGCGTTGGATAGCGTAGGGGTTAAAATTACTATTCCAACTCCAGTGAGTGTAACAGTGTGGAAAATGTAGGATAGCGTAGGGGTTAAATTAACATACTTATCAATTAAATAATAAAAAAAAAAAATAACATTAATAATTAATTAACAAAAAAAATATTAATAAATACCAATAAGTTTAAATTAATATTTACTTAAATAACATTAAATTACTTCCCACACTATTCCCCCTTTAACACACAACACACTACACATAAAAAAACACAATTAATTATCAATTAATCAATTAATAACAAATAATAATAAATTAATTATAATTAATATAATTATAAATTAACCAATTAATAAAAATTAATTACCAATTAATAATTAATTAACAATACGTTAATAATCAATAACAATAAATAAAAACATATTCATTAATTCATTTAATTTAATTACTTCCCACCCTATTCCCCTATAAACCCACAACCCACTACACATAAAATCACATAATTAATTTAATTATCAATTAATCACTTAATAAAAATTAATTACCAATTAATAATTAACAATAAAGTAATTAACAATAACAATAAATAAAAATTAATAATAAATTAAGTATAATTATTATCATTGTAAATTAAACAATTAATAAAAATTAATTACCAATTAATAATTAATTAACAATAAATTAATTACCAATAACAATACATAAAAATTAATAATAAATTAATTATAATTAATATAATTATAAATTAACCAATTAATAAAACTTAATTACCAATTAATAATTAATTAGCAATTAATTAATAATCAATAACAATACATAAAAACATATTAATTAATTAATTTAATTTAATTACTTCCCACCCTAATCCCCTATAAACCCACAACCCGCTCTGATACTAAAACGCAAAATTTACTTTAACAAAATTACTAATTTCTAAACATTTATTTAAAAATTTATGAAAATATATTAAAAGAAATGTTGAACATACATATAAAATACATACTAAAATACATAACACTAATTTTTTTGTTGATATTATTGACAACGATATTTTTGCTAACGATATTACTTACTTCGATATTACTTACTTCGATATTAAAAAAACGATATTACTTACCTTGGGGTCGATATTCTGGTCAACGATATTCTTGACTTCGATATTCTGTCCCTACAATATTAAAAACTCGATATTAAGGTAGGTCGATATTTAAAAATCGATATATTGTGCACCGACTCGGACCATGACCAGTGGTCTTAACCATGGCCCACGCCTGGCTTCCGATTGTGTACAGTGTCAGAGCACGGCCCACCGTGTGACAGACTGTCATAAGTGCTGGTGTTGACAAGTGGCGGTGCCAAGCACCGGAAACCACTGGTTCGAATTAAGAACTACAGGTGTCTGTCTCAAATCGCGTGTGAAATTTCCAACTGGTACCTGTCCTTGGTTATTACCAGTTCTCTCCTGCTCAGCACCTGGTGGGTTGCCCTTCTTTGTTTGGAAGCATCATTGCTGGAATTCTCCCCCCTTGTCTGGCTGGCATGCATTCATTCTTTGGCTGGCACACACATCGAGTTGGTCAGGCTGCCACTGGGGTGCGGCAGGGATGGTATCATTCACAGCTCTGCCAAACATCAGGGATGTTGGGGTGCACCAAGTCATGCACTGGGGTGTGTTTCTGTATGCTTGTAGAAAATTGTGAAGTGCTCATCCCAGGTTTTCTCCTTGGTCTATACCAATTTGTAACACCTTAGTCATCATTCTCATAAACCGTCCCACGTCCCATTATCATGGGGACATCAGGTTATAATTTGGCCGTGTCAGACCTTCAGATGGTGCAGGTAAGTCTGGAGTTCATGTCTCTGAAAGAATGGTCCATTGTCTGTTCTTCTTTTGGATGGTAGCCCAAAGGTGCACATGCTGTTTCTAGCTTGGGCTTTACATATTCAAATATGATGGTCTCTACAAGCTACAAGTTCCACTAGTGGAAATCGTGAATATGTGTCTTTCGTGACTAGCATATTTCTTCCATCAAGAAAGCTCCCGAAATCTGTGCTCATATAGGTCCAGGGGGATGTACTTGGCACTTCCACAATGACTGGACTGGGTCGTTCAGGTTCACTGTTCAGTTGATACGCATTGCACCCTTAAACAAAATCTTCAACTTGCTGGTTCATCCTAGGGAAGCATAAATGTTTTCTCAAGAGGGGTTTAGTCTTTGAGATGTATTGTTTCCCTTGGTGGCCAAGAGCAGAGACTGTCTCTTCCATGATCTGGGCATCAACAATTCCCCTACTGCTCAATATGAGCGCCTCTTCAGTGGCACTGAGGTTGGACCTGGCTCTCCAAAGCTCCTTCAATGTTTCTTTGGTCCTCAAGCCATACTTCTGCAGTTGTTTGAGAAATGTCTTCCACTTGTGTTGTCGGAGCATCTCTGCTACCTTTTGCAGGCATTCGTCTTTGCCGGTCTCGAAGACAGAATCGCTGAGTTCCAACGCCTGTGGGCACATGGCCCTCACGGCTTGACAAATGTACTCTGGTATTTTCCACCTGTAGAGTGCCCACTTCACAACAGTCTTGGGGATGCAGTGAGAGGAAATCTGTGGGATTGTCAGCTCCTGGCCTGTACACGGCATCCAATTGGTACTGCTGCAGCTGCACCACCCATTTCTTGATCCTCAAGAGGACAGTGTGGGGAGGTGCCTTGAAATAAGTTTACCAGGGATTTGTGATCAATTATGACTGTAGAGGTACAAGTGCTGCCAGCTCGTCCCTCTTGATATGGGTGTACTGAGACTTGACATAAGTGAGGGCTCGGATCTCAAATGCTACTGGCTTCCATGCACCTTGAGCATTTTCTTGCATGAGGAAGGCACCCAGCCCCACTGGGCTGGCATCTACTTCTCAGTGTTCCGTCAAGGGTTGAAGTAACTCATCGTCACGTCATGAAGGAGTACTGTCTCGAGTTTCTTGAATGATTGGTCTTGAATTTCATTCAATTCCCACTTGGTTTGTGCTTTTGTGAGATTCCTGATGGGCTTGAACAGAGTTGCAAGGTTAGGGATGAAGCTATCACATAATTAGCCATCCTTAAGAAACTCCACTTCTGTGGCAGACATAAGTGAAGGAGCATTTTTCATGTCCTTGGACTTCATTGGGTCAACGCGGATAACTTCTTTTGAGAAAAAGTACCCAAAGTACTCCAGCTGGTTCTCAAATAATCTACACTTGTCTCGATGTAGCATTAAACCACACTCTAAAAGCCTTTCTAGAGTGGCTTTCATGTGCTGGAATTGTTCAGGAGCTGTCTTTGAATAGAGGAGGATATTGTCACTTGTGTTGATAACACACACAGGGCAGAGATATGTTCTCTTGTACTACGGGCTCCATTACGATGGCGGGCGGACAAAGTCCGCCCGCCACCGCAACGGAATGCGGGACCGTCCGCAAGGGGTGTGGCGGTCCCGCCATGGGTATTAAGATGCCACCGCCACGGTGGCGGTGGCATCCCGTATTGTTCGCATTGCGGCGGGCGGTGCTGTCAGTAGCACCCGCCGCAATGCAAAAAACGCATGTTGTGCATTTGAATGCACAACGTGACAGGCACCGCGTGGTGCCTGCCACCTTGTGCATTCAAATGTAGGGGGGTACCATAGGTATCCCCCATGTGCACCCCCTCAAAATCCTGGGGGCCCGCAACGGGCCCCCAGAAGAAAAGACCACATGCCTTTCCATGGCGGCAACACCGCCATGGAAAGGCTACTCCGCCAACATCCTAATATGGATGGCGGTGTCTTGCAGACACCGCCACCATATTAGGGTCCTTACTGCCCGGTCCCCTGTCGGACCGGCGGAAAACCGGCGGACGGTCTTTCCGTCCGCCGGGGTCCCCCCGCCATCGTAATATGGCGGAAGGGAAATGGCATGCGGGCGGTGGGAAATGGCGATCCGCCCGTCATTGTAATGACCCCCTATGTTCTGGAATACCTCCGCTGCAGAGAATATACCAAAGTTAAGTCTCTTATACCACCTCAACCACATATGTGAAGAGAAGGTGCTGATATACAGGCGGGCGGGGTCAAGGAGTAGTTGATGGTATCCGCCATTTAAATCCACCGTAGAAAACCACTGAGCCCCAATGAGATCAGCAATAATATTGTCCATCGTTGGGGTGATGTCTTTCACATATGATGGCCTGATTGAAAAGTCTCTTATTAATACAGATGGGTACTACGCCTGGTGCCTTCAGTTTTGGTGCAGTCACCATGGGAGATACCCTGGGGGTTGGGTGAGACACCTTTTCATACGACTATGAGTGCCTCTAGCTATTCCAACTACTTTTCTGCCAGGGATCTCAAGTAGAAAGGTGCTCGGTGGCATCGCAGGACAATAGGTTTCACTGTCTTGTCTCTATGCAGTTTAACCTCATAAGTTAAGCTGGTGAAAAGGTGTTTAAAGTCCTTCATCAACAGCTGTACCTGACATTCATAGACTTGGCAAGCAAATGAAATAAGTTCTTATTCCTCGGCATTGTGGCATCTTAGTAGGGTATCTCCTGTGCTTTTAGTGACATAGAATTTGGCTGTTTTCTTTCATCAGATGACACACTGTTGTTTCAGATGTTCCAGCTAAGGGCAGTGATACGATGCCTCAGTATGCATAATCTGGGTCTTTGTAGGGATTAGCTTCGGGTGAGCTCAAAGTGCTAGAATTGACACTAGTTTGTTACATTTACAATGGCCCCTGTGTCAATCATTGTGGGGATCCGCAAACCTGCAACGTCTATCTTGCAGATGGGTTGAGGTAGCCTCTTGGCAGTGCCACTTCCTGTTTATGAAACATGTCTTCTTCCTCTTCCTCAGTGCTGTGCACAGGCGCTTCAGTCTGGTGTATGGCTCCCGACATGGCATTGGTCATGGCTGCTTGTACTGGTTGTATAGCAACTAATGATTGTGAAAATCGTCATCCTTGTTTGGCTCCTTGGCATGCTCGTGCAAAGTGGTTGAATTTTCTACACTTAGAACAAATTGTTCCTTGCACTGGACACTGTGCCAGGGGGTGTGGACCTCGTCCACAGTTACTGCAGACACCCTAGTTCAGTGGGATTTCATCTCCAGTTGTGATGGTTTTGGGTAGGTTTTTAAAAAGCTTGATCATTTCCTCCACTGCAAAGTGAGCATCCCTCTCGAGGGTTGCTTAAAATTGTTTTGTCTGTTCAACCAGGTCTTCCAAAAGTGTGCCACTGTGGCTGGGTCAACAAGCTCACTGAATGGCGGTAAGGCCCCTGAAGTCAGTGTTATGCAAATCCATAATGGATTGGGGGTGTTGGGGCTATGCCAGCCTCAGCGCAGTTAAGGTCCTGCGCCGTGCGTTATCTTGATGCTGATCATCTATCATGACTATTGTGCCCAAAGTCACCTGCAGGTGAAGTGTCCCTTTGGGGGGAAATGGTGTGATGGCAGTCCACTCACTGTGTGGTGAAGTTGTCTTCATGGCGGACCTGGTTGTTCGTTGCTGGATGCCCCCAGCACTGAGTCTAAGAAGTGGTTTGTCGTCTACTTCATGTGTTTTTATGATAGTCTGTTGCCTCTAGGATCATGGGGCATTTCACCTGGCGGAGTGTAGTATTTATGCTGCTTGTCATGTGTAGGTGTGCTGATGAGGATAGTCTTTGCCGTGTTACCATGCCTGTGGTTTTGCTATGTGTTATAATCTATGTGCCGCAGTGCCTCGACTTTGTAATATGGAACGCGAAGAACTGCAGCAATTAGAGTGGAATGTTATGAAGGGGCAGTTGGATGTAGACCGGCGTGAAAGGCGGCTGATCTGGGGGAGTCGTATAAATAAATACTTGATCTTACTGTGTGGTCATTCATGAGGTTATTTGAAGGAGCTTACCACATGTTTTGGCAACGAGTTGTATGACTCCCTAGAATCCATGTGTGAAGAGGTTGGTGGTGCGATCCTGACAATGGTGAAGGAGTTTGTTTGCGATACTTGATTTAATGGATGATTCGGGAACAGCAGATTGACGGCACAGTCGGAGCGGGATCCACGGTCACAACGGGACCCATGGTTAACCTTTATTTGGTGATTTCAAGGTTTTTGTATTCATCAGGTTCACAAGTGTGAGGCGTGCTGGAGAGCATCCTGGCAATAGAAGTTATGCGTGCCAGTGAGCAAGGTACACCCGGCGACATCCTTTCCGACGCTCCGACACGTTAAGTTTGCCTGCAACGTGAATCCGGCCTGCTGGATCACTGGAGGTGAGAGAGGCGCGCAACATCCTCTCCGACGCATCAAGGTTGCCTGGCAACATGAATCTGGTGCTGCTGAACTGCAGGAAGTGGCGGTGATTGTTTGAGTGATACAGGTTCCCCAGCGCATCACGGTGATGCACACACCTAAGGAATCCTACGACAGTATGTGTCACACCTATTGCCTCATTGATTTAAGTTCCTTTTGTATGCCCATTCTGTATTTTGTTTACGGTGAGGCGATTGTTTAATTGATACGGGTTTTCCAGCGCATCCTGTATTTGTTTCTGATGATGTGCAAACCATTATTTTGGCAGTAACTGCTCAGAACCTGCATAATTTAGTCCACCCATTGATCCCTTATTTATTTTGTCACCATAAGTGTGTGCAACCTGCATTTGTTTACGGTAATGTGCACACCATTATTTTGGCAGTAACTTTTTCAGTGTGTGCATAATTTATTTTTTCAGTATATTTTTGGGTTTAAAGGACGAAGCATTACACACAATCTGTCTGTTCTACCGTCGTTTTTGGTCAATCCTGAGGATCCTCCAATTCCATGGGAAGAGTGGATCGATGGTTTCAAAATATATATGTTGACTACTGGTAAGGAAAGGCTGGCAGATGAAAGGAAACAAGCCATATTGTCATACTCATTAGGAAAAGAGGGTTTGAGGATATATCGTACTTTACCAGACATCCCTGCTCTGGAGGAAGAGGGTTAATTTATCACTATATGCAAAATCTATGAACAACTTGATTTGTATTTTAGCAAGAAAAACTAATATTATTCTTGAACGCTACAAGTTTTTCTCTTGTGTGCAGACAGCTGATTAATCTATTGATGCGTTTGTGACTGGCTTAAGAGCACTCTTAGTTAATTGTGCTTTCACAGGGAATCAATAGGAGTAAATTTGTGATCAGTTAATGATGAATATGTCTAATGTTGCAATTCTGAAAAAGTTATGGAGTGCTCGCAATCCGACTTTGTTAGAAGGTTTAGATATTGCCAGAGGTGAAGAGTTAAATAACAAGTGTGTTAAAGCCGTGAATGAGGATAAGGTAATGGATGATAGTGGTCATGATGAGTCAAAAGTTAGCCTGGTGAAAGGCAGGTTTAAAAGTGAAAAAACAAATAATGAAAATCCAGGTAGTGAAAGAGCTGACAAATTTAAAGGGAAGTGTATAGGTGTACAAAGGAATGTGTGTATCAGGTGCGGTAGCTCGAACCATTTGGCTAATGATAAGTCGTACCCTGCAAGGAATGTAACGTCATGTCAGGTTCTAAGTATGTAGGGGTAGTTTGGGACAGTAATGAGGGCACGAGGGGCGACGAGTTGAATGTTGATCAAATTTTATGTGTTGTAGGCGAAGATACCAGGGGGGATTCTGAGGAATTTAATGAACAGTTAGTGTCTTTAACTGTGATTAATTATGACAAGGAAAGGCGGTTGAGTGTGAGAGACTCCCAAGTGTGTGATTGAAATTGATGGCAATCCTTTTTCAGTGTTGGGTGATTCGGGAGCTAGATATACCATTATATCGGAGGTGTCGTGTAATTCCTATCAATCCATAGGACCTGGGCATTGTTCGCACAACATAAACTAAACTAAGGCCTTGGTGTCAAGACTGTTTCCAGACCCCCCGCAGGATATGTTGGCCTAGAGACCAGCTTGCTCACAGTGCCACCATAAACCCTCCTAACCTACAAGGGAGCGAATGATTTCTGGCAACCACTGAACATGACAACCCTGATTCCTCAGGGATCATGGAAACAGTACAGAAACTTGTTCTCAGAGAAATATACAGAGAATACACAGTGGGACGTTTTCAATAATATTTATTGAACCAACGTTATTCTTGCGTAAAATACGTGTACTGCAATGATTAGTAGACAGAAGCAGATAAACGTGATTGCAAGCACCAAAAGCATAAATAGTAGATATAGTTCTACCATGGTGCTAAACAATTGTGCACCTAGAGTGTGTGTAGGTGTAGAGCCAAGAATCCCCCAAGGGACGATCCAACCCCATTACCTGATGGGATAGAGTGGAGGACCCCGTCTTGGGCACGAACTGGACACCCCTCACGAGATGTCAGGTTGCCACATGGTTATTTATCAGCATGCAAGGTCACTCGGTATCAGCGGAAGTACCTCCTCTACTAATCTATCGGGATGCTCATCTTTTATAGTAGAAAGCAGCCTTGCAATGTATGCATAGATTAGTGATGTTATGGATATATAGATAGCCCTGTTGCCCCGTGGATGAAGATAGTGATGACATTTGTACGTAGTGTGAAACGAGACCTTGTACATGATGTTCAGGGCGTTGTGATAATGTTGTGTGAAGCTAGATGTAAAACAAGTTTAGTTTCGGAGAAACTAATCCAACATTTTCGTGCATGAAATGTGTGCCAAAGGTCACAGCTGGAAGTATTATTTGTGAGGAAAATGTAAGAAAATGAGCTGCTTCGCTACATGGGCCTAACCCTTGAATATAACAGAGATGATTATTGTAAATGTGACAACTTTAAAAACAAACAATTGCTTAAACCAGATGTTAAATTGAAATCATATGGTGGGGATGTGTGGAGTTACTAGGGTTCTTCATTGCTGCAATTGCATATAAGAACAAAGAAATTTCTAGGAGAGTGTACATTGCTAAAAAAGGTGCACCTTTATTTGGTTTAATTCACCAATCTGCCATGGGTATACAGTTGCACCCGGGTACCCATGAGCAGGTTGTTATGGTTGGTGCCACCACACAAGGAGGGGGAGTTGTGCAAGCATTTCCAGAGGTTTACACTGATGAGCTGGGAAAATCAAAAGGTTTCAGGCATCAGATTGTATTATGTAGGGGGTCCCAAAGAGTCCACAAAGTCTGGAGTTTACCGTTAGCTGTGAGGGAGGATGTCAAAGCCGAGATTAAAAAACTACTGGATGCTTTCATCATCAAGGGCATTAAATCATCGGAATGGCTAGCACCTATTGTGGTTGTACGGAAAGCGTATCAATCCATTAGGATGTGTATTGATCTCCGCAATCTAAATAATGCTGTTTGGGTAATTAGGCATCGTTTGCCCATCATAAATTAGATGATTGCTACGGTTGGAAAGAGCAAGTGGTTTTCCACAATGGATTTATCATCTGCGTATCACCAGATTGAACTGTATGAGGCCTCCAAACATTTAACATCTTTCATTACGCTGTTTGGCGCATATCGTTTTAAGCAAATGCCATTGGGCCTGGCATCCGCGTCATCGTTTTTTTAGAGGCTGATGCAAAAGATTTTTGCTCATACAATTGGGGTAAACTATTTCCAAGATAATATCTTGATATGTGGTAAAGATGAGGACGACCATGATGTTAAGTTGAAGGATGTCGTGGACAGATTGCGGAACAATGGTTTAACGATCAAACTGGAGAAATGCAGACTAAAGGTCAGTAGTGTGACGAACATAGGATGCACCATTGATGCCAACTGTGTTAGACCTTGAGAAAAATTGGTGAACAGTATTGTCAACACCATGGTACCGGACAGCACAGATGATATGAAATCTTTCTTAGGGGTGATTGAGTTTTATGCTAAATTCGTGGCAAGTTTTGCCAATAAAACCAAGTGTATGAGGGGGTTGCTTAAAAAATCCAATAAATTTGATTGGGACAATTTGTGTCAAAAACAGTTTGACACAATCAAAACTGAAATTGCTAATGCATCTTGTTTGAGTAGCTTTGACACAGACTGCAAAACTCTAGTTTCGACTGATGCCGGTGCTTATGGCTTGGGGGCAATTCTGACACAAATACAGAATGGTGAAGAGGTTGTCATTGCATATGCTTTGTGTACATTGTCACGTTATTCTGTAATCGAAAGGGAAGTGTTGGCAGTCCCTTGGGCTGCCAGGCATTTCAGAACGTTTGTATGGTGTATACCCTTTGTAGTCAGAACTGACCATAAGCCATTAATAAATGTGTTTTCTACTAAGGGTTCGGGCATAATGTCACCAAGAATTGCTAGATAGGTAGCAAATTTGCAGGAGTAGAACTTTCCAGTGCAATCTGTGCCTGGAGTAAAGAATGTATTTTGCAGATGCATTATCAAGAAACAAGACATTGCCTGAAGCGTGAATGCATTCTGGGGATGATTTGCAGGAATTTTGAAGGATTGCAAGTGTGCATTGTTTCGATGAGAAATCTGTTACTGCAAATGAGTGGTTGGATGCTGTGAAGGATGATGTGGTACTGTTGAAATTGTACAAATGCATTAAGGAAGGTTGGTCTTCTTATGTTACTGGTGTAAAAGACTATATTCAGGTTAAAGATGAATTGAGTACTGATGAATGGAGTGCAAGAACGGGAGGTAAGCTTATTCCTCCCGCTGTGCTGAGAGGCAAGATTGTGAAGTGTGGCCATCAAGGTCATTTAGGTAGAAATAAGACAAAAAGCAGGTTGACATAATTGTTTTGGTGGGCAAGCATGGACAAAGATGTGGAAAATATCGTTAAAGAATGTTTGTTGTGTGGGAATGGTGATAAAATCTTGAAAACCAACCTCTTCAGCCAGTTGAATATCCTGTTAGTGCATGGTTGAAGGTGGCCATGGACATTATGGGTCCCATTGCTATTTTAGGTAGTCGTAACAGGTGCGCAATGATCATGGTGGATAATTATTCCAAATGGTTTGAGGTCGAGTTCATGGGAAGTCAATCATACAATTCAGTGAAGGTTACCTGGATGGAGTTGTTTCAGATAATGGACCCCAGTTTTGCTCTCAAGAGGTGGAGATGTATTTAAGTCAAAGGAATATTCAACATTGTAAGACCGCAGTGTATAATCCCAGGGCAAACGGTCTTGTGGAGAGAGTGAACAGGATTGTAAAGGAGAGTATTCAGATGGCTGCAGCCAATGGGAAAAATGTGGTTGAACATATCAATCAAATGTGGTCGTATAGAACAAGTATTCATTGTACCACAGGTTGGACACCATTTGAATTTTTGAGGAAGAGGAAACCCACGTTGGCAGTGCCTATGAGGTTGATTTAGGGGAGTGCAGATATAGATGTTGAGGAACTGCAGAGGAAGGTGTATAAAAAGCAAATGTTGTATAAGGAGTATTTTGATAAGAGATGTAAAGCCAAGGAATTTGATGTGTTCCGTGGTCAAATAGTTAAGGTCGTTACCATGGTGTGTGAGAAAATGTAAGTCTGTATTTTCCAAACCCAAAGTTGTGAAAAGGGTTGAGAGAGGTTATGTGGAGTTGAATGATGGATCTAGATGGAGTAAGAGCAGATTGGTGGTCGATGGGTGCAGAAGGGAAGGTGTGCAGATGGAGCGGGATGAAAATCAGCAAGTGAGATGTGGTAATAACCAAAAATCATTTCCTGGTATGAGTGCCCAAAGGAGCTACGTAGAGAAAAGAAAAGTAAATTTTCCTGGGTAATACAGAGATTTTGTGTGCAGGTGATGATGTGGCCACTTGCGCTGGGCATAAATAACATCTGCACCCTGCACTGTCAGTATGGGCTACTCTGCACTGTCAGTATGGGCTATGCCCATTTATTTATACCCTCAAGTGCGCGGCCTCTGATTGTATAAAGTCAGAGGGCGGTCCTTGCTCCCACTGTGTGGCTCACTACACATACCACAGGCTAGAAGGTAAATATTGATCAGCTGAGGCCAGCAGAAGTGCATGGCGATCATAAGCTGCTGTTTGCTTATGCAGACAGGCAGTGCCTGTTAAGTGATCTCAGAGAAGACAGTCTCATTGAGGCAACAATAAAACAAGCATTTTCAATGGAATAAGTCTTGCATTAGTGGACGTTTGAGTTATTGGCGTTGCAAATGATAATGTTTGTTAGATTTTTTTTGTCAAAAAAATATCCCAGCAGTAGTATAAGTAATAAATGAAATTCCAGAAAGCAAGGAAAGTGTGCAGTACCATAGGCTGTTACTAGGTGTCCCTGTGGAGTTGTAAAGGGACCTCTATTAGCCACATAAGGTACTGTACCCTTAATGCAATTATAAAGAGAAAAATTGCAGCTGAACAAATATTTCCATTTGTTTTTATTGGAAGTGAAATTTTTGTTACCTTGCGTTTAAAAAATGCACCTTTGTTTTTTTATTTAGCTTTATTTCAGAAACAAAGCTAAATAAACAACAATGGTGCATTTATTTTTTGGGGGGTGTGGCCGAGCCGTCGACTGTCATGGCCGCATGGCGATGAAGCTCTGGAACCAACAACCCGTATCCTGAGGGTTGCGGCATCCATCACAGCCTCTTCCGACCAGCATAAGGGAGATTATATGCCCACCCAGCCTGAGGAATGCGGCTATCCTCCTGCCGACGACCGGGCCTCCCTCCGGCCGCTTAAAACTGCAGCAGTGAAAGCGCGGCTCAGCCCGCCTCGGAGGCCCCTCTGCGACTGGTAGCGGGTGAGCCTGAGGCCAGGGCTGCGGTGCCTCGCTGGGCCCCTCTCTATCCTTTTCCAGCACCTCCAGACCTGCGGAGCGGGTTGCAGCGGCTCAGAGTGTAGGGGGGCCATTCCGACCCACACCGGAGACCTCGCGGTGACAAGGGCCGCGGGTGAGCCTGAAGTGGTGTCGGTGACATCCCGCCAGGCCCCCTTGCTGGACCAGGGGCGGGTGTGGACTTGGTGGCAGGCATCACGCCTGACTGCCCCTTTTCTGCCGGGACCTGCTGGGGCCTGAGTTGGATGTACTGGTGTGCTCAGCTGCTGGGGCTGGGCGTGCCCTGTGCCTCCATTTGCCGTGGCTGGCCTCCCTTGGTGTGGGGTTGTGCGACCTACCGCATGGACTCCAGCATCTCCTTATCTACAGGACAGCACCGCCCTGACACTCGCCTGCCGCGGGGTTATCGGCAGCTTACGGCTGGAGTGCTGGTTCATCCCATCGCAGTTAGTACATATCTGCTACCCTTTGGCTGTCTATAAACTGCATCAGCAGTGACATTACCACCCTACTTGCCTCATTATTGGCACTGCCCCCTGGGGCTGCCCCCTGTGTGGGTCCCCTCTGACTGTTCAGGATCTGAGCAAGGAACATTTTCCACGGCAGTGCCACAAGTTACCTCTCCTCTCGACAACCTCTTGTTTGCCACCTGGTGCTCCTCACCTGCAATCCCTGGTCTCTCTCCAGACACTCCTCAATCACGTGACGCGGAGACCCTAAACAGCGCCGGCTCACAATTTATTGGCCTAAGTCCGTGGGCCGTCCTGGCCTCTCATTGGACGTCGAGGACGACAACGACCCTGCCAGTCATGCTGACCCTCCCCCAAAGGTATGGCAGCCATCTTGGTGGAGCAGTGGGCCGGCTTTTGTGCTATTGATGCACATTTTGACACCCTCACCTCCCAACTCAACCATATGGGGGAGCGCCTGGATTGGCATGGTACTCGTATTGATGCCGCGGATGAGCGGATCTCCACCCTGGAGGACACCTCAGCTTCGTTGACTCATAGGCAGGAGAAAGCGGAGCATCTCTTAAAAGCTGTTGCCATTAAAAATGAGAATTTGGAGGCACGCTCGCAACGGAACAATATCTGCATCGTTGGCCTAGCGGAATCGACCATTATAAGACGCCCTGAACATGGAATCGCTGCTATTGAACTATTCGGCGCCCAACACTTCTCCTTCACCTTTATAGTGGAAAGGGCCCACAGATACCTAGGCCCACATCCACCCCCAGGAGCACCTCCTCGCACCATTGTGGCACATCTCTTGAATTATAGAGACCGAGATACTGCACTGCGACTGGCCTGAGAGAAGTCTCCTCTGCAGTACCAGGGGGCCGTAATCTTGATTTATCCCAACTTCACCCTTGCTGTGCAGGAGGCGCAATGGAAATTCACCGACGCAAAGGCACAACTTAGGAAGCATGGGCTGAAATACCGTATGTTATATCCAGCTAGACTCCCTTTGGTGAGGGAAGGTAAACCAGGCTTCTTTGAATCCCCAGGCGAGGTCCTCTCTTTCTACAAGCAGCTGGCTCGCGACAGCCCCTCACGGACCCGCACCACCCTGGAGCGCTCCTTCCCAGATGTTAAAATCTCTGCCAGTGCCAACCTCTTCTACCCAGGCTGAACAGCTTCAATGCCTCTGTGTGGGATGTGCCACTCTGTTGCTGATGTTTTGCAATGTGCTATAGTTACTGTATAACTTTATGCCTTACCTCTCCCCGCAGGCCATCGGCTGCTACCCTTCACTATATAGTTAAATGTTGCATTTCAAAATGGGCGCTGAGTTCCGATGCGTTGCCCGTCCCCCAAGGATGATTCCATGCTTTGACCTGTTGGGGACTTTATGTACGGGTGGGTTTTATTGGGATTCACTAGGATCTTTGCACCTAGTGTGGGTGGGGGATCACCTGGGGTTTCTGTATGACAGTTTTTGTTCTGACTCCACTTTCCCTTTTACTATCTCTCAGTATCCGAGGAGACGGGCCAACTGTATTAAACTACACAAGACAGGCATGACTTCTCAGTATCCTGATGGGGGCCACTAAATGCTTTTTGGAGCTTACACTCCTCACCTGGAACATCCGTGGGTTGAATAACCCTCAGAAGGGTAAACTGGTGCTATCGTATCTCGCCAGACACAGTGTTAAAACTGTATTCCTGCAGGAGACGCACCTCCCTCCACAGTCATCTCCCGCCTTCACCATATCCTGGGGACCACATCAATTTTTTGCTAGTTATAGCTCTTATTCCAGAGTGGTCTGCATACTCATACATAAAACACTCCCATTCATGCATCATACTACTATCGCAGATGTTCAAGGCTGCTATCTTTTGGTGACGGAGACAATGCTGGGGT
Source organism: Calotriton arnoldi (assembly GCA_963921515.1). Classification (NCBI taxonomy): domain Eukaryota; kingdom Metazoa; phylum Chordata; class Amphibia; order Caudata; family Salamandridae; genus Calotriton; species Calotriton arnoldi. The sequence continues at coordinate 1,001,158 of CAWUFW010006341.1, forward strand.
GGAAGCTTCTTTTCCTAAACCTGTATGCCCTAAATACTGACAACCCCCTTTTCTATCAGAACGTATTTGACAGTTTCGCTGCCCCACCACTCCAAGCTATACCTTTTACTCTGTGCCGCACATAGCATGGATGCAGTTGGACTATTGGTTCCTCTTGGCAAGCGGTACACCCTGGGTCCGGGACATAAAGGTGTTGCCGCACACCCTCTTGGACCACACACCAGTTCGGTTGCTACTCATGCTTCCATACGGTGGGGGCTTGGAACGTCGTTGGTCCTTCCCCTCATCCGCTCTGCTGGATGCAGTTTTCTGCTCCGAACTACAAGATGCCATAACTGAGTACTTTGAGATCAACACAGGCTCTGTCAACCGATATGCCACACTCTGGGATGGCTTCAAAGTAAATATTTGTGGTATTTGCATTTCAAAACACACAGGGGTGCTGCGTGACACTTGCGGAAGCCTGGCGCATGTGGAGGCTGTGCTCACAGTAATTGATAAAGAGAACGTCCCGCACCCCTCCCCTGTATCTCTCCATAAGCGCTGAATTGTGCTGGAGGAATTCTGGGATCTGGCTGAGAGGGAGGTCTCCTTCCTTGGCGAACACCCCGGGCGAACTTTAGCTCACCTCCTGCACCCTCCTCGAGGTAAGAGACACATTATAGAACTTGTCCTTAATGACGGCACCTGAGTCATACAAAACAAGAGTATAATACACTAAATAGTCTTCTACTATACTTCTTCATATACTTCACGCCTATCATCTGGAGCCACGAAGCGCCAGACCTACCTTAAGGAGATTGTCATGGTCTGGCTCACTACTGGCCAATCGCAGTTCCTGAGTGAGCCGTTCTCTACTGAGAAAATCGCCCAGGCGATTGACTCTCTGGATGGCACTAAGGACCATGGCCTTCATGGCCTCACGGGCGCCTTCTACAAAGCATATAAACATTTTGATCCCCCATTTATTGGAGATCTACATGGAGGCCCTTGAGAGTGTTATACTCCCACCACGATGCGAGAGGCGGCAATCTCATTGCTGCTCAAACCTGGAAAAGACCCCACACGCTGTTCATCCTACAGGCCATCCTTACTACTCTATTTTGACACCAAAATTATTTCTAAAGCAATGGCTAACAGATTATCACTGTTGTTTGAACAAGTGCTATCCCCTACGCAGTCGGGTTTTATACCTCACAGCTCCACCTCACTCAACCTTCGTGCTGTCTTCTCCATTCTGAATAGGGTGTCCCCGGACATTCCAGCAGTGGTCGCCCTTTTGGATGCGGAGAAGGCATTCGACACCCTAGAATGGCCTTTCCTCCATGCGACATTATGGAAGCTTGGCATCCCAGACAGATTCATGGTCCTCATCTCCTTGTTATATTCAAACCCCACGGCTCATATTCGTATTACTGGCTCCCTCTCAAAGCCTTTTACTATATCCTGGGGCATCAGGCAGGGCTGTCCGCTCTCACCTTTATTATTTATTATAGCCATGGATCCCTTGATACGCCACCTACATGAGTGCCACATGCATCGGGGTCTTCAATTTAAACCCTGGCCACTTCTTATTTCAATGTATGCCGACGGCATACTACTGTTCGTTTGGCACCCCTCTAACAACCTGAACCCTTTAGTGCGGGAGATAGTCCAGTTCGGAGACCTATCAGGCCTATGCATCAATTGGGCAAAATCAGAACTATTTACCCTCGCTGACATTACTACTCTCCCATGTGCAAATACCCTTTTAAATGGTCCGCCAACTCCACTAAATACCTGAGCACCATCTTACATAGGGACAGCGTACAGGTCATCCGTTTAAATTACGGACCCGCCATGGACCAACTCTAGACACAAGTAGATCGATGGATACAACTCCCCCTTTCCATGGCGGGCCGCATCGCTGTCACACGCTTTTTGTATTTATTTGCAAATATTCCTATTCCTCTGATGAACTCTTTCTTTCTAACGCTACGCAGTCTACTTTTGAAGTTGGTATGGGCGGGCGACAGACCCCGGGTTGCTTGGGACACACTCATTCTCCCATTTGATCGTGGTGGCTTTGCCGTCCCCGATGTCCATATCTATTTCTTAGTTGCCCAAGCTCATTTTGCATATCATTGGTTTCACCCAGATGCCAGACTGCCCTACTCCAAACCGGAACAAGATCTAGTGGCTCCTACACCCTTAAATACCCTACTGCCACGGGGTCTTAAACTGGACCTCACGGACATCCAAACGTATTCCATCACCTGCTGGGCATGGCGAAAGCTTAGTGGTACGATGGGCCTTGACTTTCTATATTCTCCCAAACTCCCCACTTTTCCAAATCCTTTGCTACCACTAACAGCTGAAAAGCTAGTACAATGTACCTTGACCCGGCATGGTCTTCAAACCTTTGGGGATCTTTTCCCCGACGGGCACACCTTATCCCTCACCGCTAATACTACACATACTGCCATCACATTCATGGATACATTTATTTTTAAAAGATTCCACAGCACATTACGATCTCGCATGCCTTCCTACCTCCTTGCCCCAGGCGGCGTCCCCCCCCTCACTCTCTTGATAAAGGACCCAGATGGGTCACATCTGATTGCCAAACTGTACAGCATGGCTTTCAAACACACTAATGATGGGGGTAGCGACGACGCTGGGAGGAAGACCTGGGTCATCCTATTACTGATAAAGACTGGGCTTTCTATTGTGCGCAGATTAAATTAGTATCCCCAACCACCGCCACAAACTGCTTCATTTCTGATTCCTACACAGATCCTATACCACTCCAGCTGGACTTGCCAAGATTGACCCTTCCAGGTCATCTCTTTGTTCTAAGTGCTGATTTCCCGGGGCGGACTTCCCGCACCTGACTTCGACCTGTCCAGCTATTGTGACGTTCTGGTCTGAAATGTTCAGTGCCCTCTCGAATGATCTCTCTAACGCTGGACCCCTCACCTTCTTTAGCATTGTTGGGCAACGTTTCACCTGTCTTTATAATATATCGCCGATTTACTCCCATTGCTTTACTGTTAGCAAAATGAGAGGTCGCAATCCCCTGGGGCAATGCTACATGCCCTACTGTCAAGGCCTGACTACGAAGCATGACATACTGCGATCTAACTAGTAAGGTCTACGCCACACTACAACCTCCCTCTGCCCAACCAAGGGACATATGGCAGCCTCTCCGTTCATACCTACTTACCCTTGACTCGGACTCCCCGATGTCTACACCATTAGCACCCATGCCTGCCCTGTCCTCAGGACACACTATCCAAGATACTACTGCATGATTCATCACTTACTGTCACATCTCTCTTCTCTGGGTACACCCCCACTATCCTCCTATTCCGACCCGCTATTGTTTTTTTCTTCTTTCTTTTAGCGATGTGCTGCAGCTATAATTTATGTGCATGTCGAGATATGTTCATACACAAACACCTTGATGTCTTGAACCCCATCTCCCTCTCTTTTCTTGTATTGTAGCTCTGAAAAATTGTTAAATAAAGTCTTACAAAAAAACAATGGTGCATTTTTGAAACGCAAGCTAACAAATATCTCACTTGTAATAAAAACAAATGGAAACGTATGCTCAGCTGCAATCTTTTTGTTTATAATTGCATTAAGGGTTCGTTCGAAATCGAGTCATTGTAAATGTTAAGCACAATCAAAATTCAGTACACATTGGAGACAGCTTGGAGCAGAAAATAATTACAGAAGACATAGTGCCTGATAGTAGATATATCCTCCATAGAATATTCAGGTAGAATCAAAGTCGGCAATAGCAAGTTAGATATTAGGCATAACTATGGCCTAAGTACAAGTATCCCTAAACTGTAATTGTCTTCTGTGACATAACTGTGTATTTCGGATGTGGTAAGGTAAGTAAAGGGATATGCTCTTAACCAGTGGTGTTATAGGGACTGTCTCTTTACTATGTAAGGAAGAAGGTGCGGTCTTGTGTTCAGCCAACAGTCAGCCTGCCAGAGTATCTATTTTACAGTAAAGATGACCTATTAGAAAAGTTTTATACTAGTGAGGATTTCATGTGGAGTACTGAAAATAGCTATGTTAGATTAGGAGAGATACCATAAAGAGATATATGTATAGCGAGAGCCATAGTCAGCCTAGCGTATAAGGCGGATGGGATAGTAGCTCATCAGTGGTTATCACAGGAATTGTTTAATTAAGAGCTTTCTTATGAGAATCAGTCAATCTTGTAGTGGTCTCCCCTGGCCTAAGCAGGTGATGGATTTGAGGGAAGAAACATGTTTGCTGGTGGACTGGGACCTTAAGACTTCTGATATGCTGTCAGACTTACTTATGTGAGGCATACCTTTCATTTATAATAACATATGGAACAATGTATCATAAAGGGCAGTGTAGATGTTGGATGGAACCTATGGCCTGAAATATAGACCAAACAACGTGACCTTAGGTAGAAAACAAACAGCATGTACCAAGAGGAACATGGAAAATGAATGACAACCAGATGACAACTAAAGGATATGTTCATGGAGACAGCTTCAATGGTTGAGCAACTTCCAACGAATATAAACCTTTTTTTCGCATGCGTTTACAACGCATGCCATAACAACGCGGTCGTTACAACGACCGCGTTGTTATTTCGCATACCGTTACAACGCATGTCGGAACAACGACTTGCTGTAGGGGGCGCTGAATGTTGGAATAGTATAATTTACTCTTCCAACTCCAGTCTGTGCGGACACTAGGGAAGGTGTTGGATTTTAAATCCAACACCTTCTTCCCCCTTAACGCAAGTCGTTTTTCCGACTTGCGTTGTAACGGTATGCGAAATAACAACGCGGTTGTTCTAACGACCGCGTTGTTATGGCATGCGTTGTTCCGCTTGCGAACTAAACGCTGTTTACCACTTCCAACAGATCAGATGTGATGATGATGAGTGGAAGTACTAGGATGAGAGTCCGATTCCATCAGAGATTTTGATTGGTTGTCCAGAAAGGCAGTTAACTCTGCTGGTTCTATGAAAATATTTGTCTGCCCTTTGAAGGTTATTCGAAATTTGAGGGGCCTGAAAAAGAATAAGGAATTAGGTTTAGGAACCCCTTTCGACGTATTACAGTGTCTCTAGCATAGTCCGGTGAAATGGAGATTTTGTGATCTTGCGACTGTATCATCCGAGCCTTCCTCATATGTGCCAAAATTTGTTCCGTGTGTTGATGGCGTAGCGGTTTAAAGATCAAAGTTTTTGGAGTAGACATGTTTTTGTTACCACTTTTGTCCCTGCCATACTTCACTGTGCATTCCATCTCTTGTTTTCTCTCATTCCCTGCTGTTTCCCCTCTCCTTCCCATTGGCTGAGACACACCATGTGATGCCAAAGGGGATGATGGACGGAGCGTTTGAGCTAATCAAACACTCACCCCCAGTCAACTGATCTGGGTTTAATCCATCATCATTCTTTAGCTCACTCCACCACCCCAGTTCAGACATGGCCATATGCAAATCAGTCTGACCCTGTGCCTCATGGGAACAGTCCAGCCCGAACTGCCAAGCCATGTCTTCCCTGGACCGGAAACAAGCATCCTGGGACCGGTTTCTGGCCATTCAGCCGTCATCAGCCAGGCTAGCTTGAATCCAGTGGCAAAGTGAGCAAGGGACCCACGTCTGGGTATACCCTGCCAACTTAGGGCGAACAAGCGATACCAAAGGGGATGATGGACGGAGCGTTTGAGCTAATCAAACACTCACCCCCAGTCAACTGATCTGGGTTTAATCCATCATCATTCTTTAGCTCACTCCACCACCCCAGTTCAGACATGGCCATATGCAAATCAGTCTGACCCTGTGCCTCATGGGAACAGTCCAGCCCGAACTGCCAAGCCATGTCTTCCCTGGACCGGAAACAAGCATCCTGGGACCGGTTTCTGGCCATTCAGCCGTCATCAGCCAGGCTAGCTTGAATCCAGTGGCAAAGTGAGCAAGGGACCCACGTCTGGGTATACCCTGCCAACTTAGGGCGAACAAAGCGATACCAAAGGGGATGATGGACGGAGCGTTTGAGCTAATCAAACACTAACCCCCAGTCAACTGATCTGGGTTGAATCCATCATCATTCTTTAGCTCATTCCACCACCCCAGTTCAGACATGGCCATATGCAAATCAGTCTGACCCTGTGCCTCATGGAAACAGTCCAGCCCGAACTGCCAAGCCATGTCTTCCCTGGACCGGAAACAAGCATCCTGGGACCGGTTTCTGGCCATTCAGCCGTCATCAGCCAGGCTAGCTTGAATCCAGTGGCAAAGTGAGCAAGGGACCCACATCTGGGTATACCCTGCCAACTTAGGGCGAACAAAGCGATACCAAGGTTTTGAACCCGAAACCGGTTCCAGGATGCTTGTTTCCGGTCCAGGGAAGACATGGCTTGGCAGTTCGGGCTGGACTGTTCCCATGAGGCACAGGGTCAGACTGATTTGCATATGGCCATGTCTGAACTGGGGTGGTGGAGTGAGCTAAAGAATGATGATGGATTAAACCCAGATCAGTTGACTGGGGGTGAGTGTTTGATTTGCTCTAGCGCTCCGTCCATCATCCCCTTTGGTATCGCTTTGTTCGCCCTAAGTTGGCAGGGTATGCCCAGACGTGGGTCCCTTGCTCACTTTGCCACTGGATTCAAGATAGCCTGGCTGATGAGGGTTTTGAACCCGAAACCGGTCCCAGGATGCTTGTTTCCGGTCTAGGGAAGACATGGCTTGGCAGTTCGGGCTGGACTGTTCCCATGAGGCACAGGGTCAGACTGATTTACATATGGCCATGTCTGAACTGGGGTGGTGGAGTGAGCTAAAGAATGATGATGGATTAAACCCAGATCAGTTGACTGGGGGTGAGTGTTTGATTTGCTCTAGCGCTCCGTCCATCATCCCCTTTGGTATCGCTTTGTTCGCCCTAAATTGGCAGGGTATGCCCAGACGTGGGTCCCTTGCTCACTTTGCCACTGGATTCAAGATAGCCTGGCTGATGAGGGTTTTGAACCCGAAACCGGTCCCAGGATGCTGGTTTCCGGTCCAGGGAAGACATGGCTTGGCAGTTCGGGCTGGACTGTTCCCATGAGGCACAGGGTCAGACTGATTTGCATATGGCCATGTCTGAACTGGGGTGGTGGAGTGAGCAAAAGAATGATGATGGATTAAACCCAGATCAGTTGACTGGGGTGAGTGTTTGATTTGCTCTAGCGCTCCGTCCATCATCCCCTTTGGTATCGCTTTGTTCGCCCTAAGTTGGCAGGGTATGCCCAGACGTGGCTCCCTTGCTCACTTTGCCACTGGATTCAAGATAGCCTGGCTGATGAGGGTTTTGAACCCGAAACCGGTCCCAGGATGCTTGTTTCCGGTCCAGGGAAGACATGGCTTGGCAGTTCGGGCTGGACTGTTCCCATGAGGCACAGGGTCAGACTGATTTGCATATGGCCATGTCTAAACTGGGGTGGTGGAGTGAGCTAAAGAATGATGATGGATTAAACCCAGATCAGTTGACTGGGGGTGAGTGTTTGATTTGCTCTAGCGCTCCGTCCATCATCCCCTTTGGTATCGCTTTGTTCGCCCTAAGTTGGCAGGGTATGCCCAGACGTGGGTCCCTTGCTCACTTTGCCACTGGATTCAAGATAGCCGGGCTGATGAGGGTTTTGAACCCGAAACCGGTCCCAGGATGCTTGTTTCTGGTCCAGGGAAGACATGGCTTGGCAGTTCGGGCTGGACTGTTCTCATGAGGCACAGGGTCAGACTGATTTGCATATGGCCATGTCTGAACTGGGGTGGTGGAGTGAGCTAAAGAATGATGATGGATTAAACCCAGATCAGTTGACTGGGGGTGAGTGTTTGATTTGCTCTAGCGCTCCGTCCATCATCCCCTTTGGTATCGCTTTGTTCGCCCTAAGTTGGCAGGGTATGCCCAGACGTGGGTCCCTTGCTCACTTTGCCACTGGATTCAAGATAGCCTGGCTGATGAGGGTTTTGAACCCGAAACCGGTCCCAGGATGCTTGTTTCCAGTCCAGGGAAGACATGGCTTGGCAGTTCGGGCTGGACTGTTCCCATGAGGCACAGGGTCAGACTGATTTGCATATGGCCATGTCTGAACTGGGGTGGTGGAGTGAGCTAAAGAATGATGATGGATTAAACCCAGATCAGTTGACTGGGGGTGAGTGTTTGATCTGCTCTAGCGCTCCGTCCATCATCCCCTTTGGTATCGCTTTGTTCGCCCTAAGTTGGCAGGGTATGCCCAGACGTGGGTCCCTTGCTCACTTTGCCACTGGATTCAAGATAGCCTGGCTGATGAGGGTTTTGAACCCGAAACCGGTCCCAGGATGCTTGTTTCCGGTCCAGGGAAGACATGGCTTGGCAGTTCGGGCTGGACTGTTCCCATGAGGCACAGGGTCAGACTGATTTGCATATGGCCATGTCTGAACTGGGTTGGTGGAGTGAGCTAAAGAATGATGATGGATTAAACCCAGATCAGTTGACTGGGGGTGAGTGTTTGATTTGCTCTAGCGCTCCGTCCATCATCCCCTTTGGTATCGCTTTGTTCGCCCTAAGTTGGCAGGGTATGCCCAGACGTGGGTCCCTTGCTCACTTTGCCACTGGATTCAAGACAGCCTGGCTGATGAGGGTTTTGAACCCGAAACCGGTGCCAGGATGCTTGTTTCCGGTTCAGGGAAGACATGGCTTGGCAGTTCGGGCTGGACTGTTCCCATGAGGCACAGGGTCAGACTGATTTGCATATGGCCATGTCTGAACTGGGGTGGTGGAGTGAGCTAAAGAATGATGATGGATTAAACCCAGATCAGTTGACTGGGGGATGAGTGTTTGATTTGCTCTAGCGCTCCGTCCATCATCCCCTTTGGTATCGCTTTGTTCGCCCTAAGTTGGCAGGGTATGCCCAGACGTGGGTCCCTTGCTCACTTTGCCACTGGATTCAAGATAGCCTGGCTGATGAGGGTTTTGAACCCGAAACCGGTCCTAGGATGCTTGTTTCCGGTCCAGGGAAGACATGGCTTGGCAGTTCGGGCTGGACTGTTCCCATGAGGCACAGGGTCAGACTGATTTGCATATGGCCATGTCTGAACTGGGGTGGTGGAGTGAGCTAAAGAATGATGATGGATTAAACCCAGATCAGTTGACTGGGGGTGAGTGTTTGATTTGCTCTAGCGCTCCGTCCATCATCCCCTTTGGTATCGCTTTGTTCGCCCTAAGTTGGCAGGGTATGCCCAGACGTGGGTCCCTTGCTCACTTTGCCACTGGATTCAAGATAGCCTGGCTGATGAGGGTTTTGAACCCGAAACCGGTCCCAGGATGCTTGTTTCCGGTCCAGGGAAGACATGGCTTGGCAGTTCGGGCTGGACTGTTCCCATGAGGCACAGGGTCAGACTGATTTGCATATGGCCATGTCTGAACTGGGGTGGTGGAGTGAGCTAAACAATGATGATGGATTAAACCCAGATCAGTTGACTGGGGGTGAGTGTTTGATTTGCTCTAGCGCTCCGTCCATCATCCCCTTTGGTATCGCTTTGAGACACATCATGTGAGCAGGGAGCACCCTATTTAAAAAACGCCAGTTGCTTGGCTTAAACTGTACTTTGCCTACGTGCGGATTCCAGGCTTAGTGAGAGCGCAGGAGCGCTTACTTCGTTCCCTCATCTGTAACTGGTGCGCGGCAGGAGCCGCGACCACCCTGCACTTTCCTGGTGGCTGCGCATGCGGCCTCTTGACCCCTGATGGCTCCCGGTGCACGGCTGGTGCCGTTCTCTCCCGTCGACTCTCCCTAACCGCGGACGCGGTTAAAACTTTGTCGAGTGTTCCGGGGAGTGCGGCTGGAGCCGTTGAACTCCCTTCATCTTCCCGACCGCGGACGCGGTCTTTGATATCCCTTCTGCAAGTGGTGCGCGGCAGGAGCCGCGAGCACCGTTTGGGCTTCATACCGCGGAAGCGGTTCCCTCATTATTTTTTACATCTTCCAGGGTGCCCGGCAGGAGCCGTGAGCACCCTCGGTGTACATAGACCGCAGTGACGGTCTCTTCTTCAGTTTATGCTCCCTCAGGTGCGCGGCAGGAGCCGTGAGCACCCTCGGTGTACATAGACCGCGGTGACGGACTCTTCCTCAGTTTATGCTCCCTCAGGTGCGCGGCAGGAGCCGTGAGCACCCTCGGTGTACATAGACCGCGGTGACGGTCTCTTCTTCAGTTTATGCTCCCCCAAGTGCGCGGCAGGAGCCGTGAGCACCCTCGGTGTACATAGACCGCGGTGACGGTCTCTTCTTCAGTTTATGCTCCCCCAGGTGCGCGGCAGGAGCCGTGAGCACCCTCTGTGTACATAGACCGTGGTGACGGTCTCTTCTTCACCTTTGTCCCAGCAGGAGCACGGCAGGAGCCGTACTCCTTTCGCACGTTATCCCCATAACCGCAGGTGTGGTTACTTGTTCCCCTTCTTCGTTTGTTTCCCCCTGGAGCACTGTGGATCTCTGGGAAATCATCCCCTTTCAGGAGTATAACATCAACAAGAACTCAGCTCGTGGTTGAGAATCTGAAGTGAGTGCACATTCTCCCGTCCTTTCTATTAGATAGAAGGTCTCTTTTTACTCTATTGTGTGCTTCCTTCTGATCTGTCCCTCCTCTAAAGTCTATCTCCGGTTTATGTCTTCCAGAAACTTCCTCTACCCTTCACTCTAAAGACTCCTGCTAAACAGACGCTGTCTGTGGTATCCTCCTTCTCTTATCGTGCCACTCCTGGACTCCCCTTCAGGCACCAACTTCCTCAAACCCTCAAGGTCATCTAGTGGGGTTTATTTCACGTCCCTTTCCCTTTGGGATCAATCGCCCATCCTGTGGTATCAGTGTGGAGGATTGGTCTGGAGGTGAGAGGGGGGACTCTCTCCGTTTCCGCGGTTCCTGGTATTCAGGTGAGTGGGATTGTGACAAAAAAGCCAAGCCCACGAAATTTATACCGCCCAAGCGGAGATGGATCTGGAAGAAAATGGTGAGGCCCTGTTCCCTGCAACCCCTACCCCCCCTTACTACTGTACAGGAATTAGCGACAGCTCTAGTAGTCATGCAGACAGAGGTCCAAAATCTCAGACAGGAGAATCTTTCCCTAAGGAATGAGCTCCTCGATAAACAGGTGGGAACATCTTGGAGTTCACCGTCTGGGGCAATTCCAAAGACGCCACGTCCAGTAGTACAACCTGCCACTTTCCTCTTTGATAAACCTCTTATAGGAAGCGGGGCTCCCCCCACTAATATTACTGTGGTCACTCCTGTGCCGGTACCCTTAGCCGCTCCAGAGAGATTTAGTGGAGATAGCGGTAAATACCCCAGTTTTATGAATCAATGTCATTTGCAGTTCGTATGTAGACCCACTGCCTTTCCTGACGATTCAGCCAAGTTAGCGTTCGTAATATCCTACCTTATGGGGACTGCCGCTAATTGGTCCATCCCATTGGTAGAAAATTATGACCCTCTGTTACACGATTTCCCGGCATTCAAGGAGCAGATGCGGAGACTTTTCGACAAACACGTTTATGCAGGCCAGTGACACGGAACTGCTAAATCTTCGGCAGGGTAGGAATTCACTGCTCTCTTACGTAACCGACTTTAACAGGTTAATGGCAGAAACCCGTTGGCCCCTTGCCAAAAGGACATCCCTGTTTTATCGGGGACTCAATGACGAATTGAAAGATATTCTGTCCCAAATAGTAGATCCTCCGGATGACTGCACAGAATTCATAGACCTAGTCATAAAGATGGACCACCGACTTCGTGAAAGACATGATGATAAGGGGAGAACCGATACCTCTCGTGTTTTGGTGTATAAATCCGACAAGAAAGAAGAACCTAGAACACCCCCAGCTGAACCGATGCAAATCGGAGGGGTTCGAGGGCCGTTGTCCCGAGAGGAGAAAGAGAAAAGACGCAATCTCAACCTTTGCCTCTATTGTGGTAGAGGGGGTCATTTTGCGAGAGAATGCCCTATCCGACCAAAGACCCATGGGCCTAGAAAAACCGTGGCTTACGCTCAACATCTCCAAAACACTTCAGTAGCAAGGGTGCCTAGACATTTCACCATTAGTGTCACCTTGATATTATCCAATAGTAACAGAGTAACATTGTCGGTACTTTTAGACTCGGGAGCCACTGGCAATTTTCTGGATAATCGGTTGGCCTCTTCTTTGGGTGTGGACTGTATCATGAAGAAGGTACCTGAACCCGTAAGAGCTGTAGATGGGACCGAATTATCATCAGGGCTCATTACTAGACATACGGTCCCACTTACGTTGGTCTGTGACAATGGTCATTCCGAGGACATCTCTTTTGATTTAATAGACACCCCCACGTTTGGAGTGATTCTTGGAGTGCCCTGGTTGCAACTGCATAACCCCAAAATAGACTGGGTACGGCGAACAGTAACCTTGGATTCCAGCCATTGTGTCCAACAGTGTTATCAAGAGGCAATAGAATGGGTCTCTCCTCTGGTATGCGCCTCATGTACCATCCCCGAACGAAGCTCTATCCCTCACATCTACAGGCAATACTCCGATGTGTTTGATAAAGCAAAAGCTACTGCACTGCCTCCGCATCTCAGTTTTGATTGCCGGATAGATCTAGTACCTGGAGGGGTGTTGCCCTGTAGTCGTATCTATGCCCTATCCGAACCAGAAACAGCTTACCTAAAGGAGTACTTGGATGAGATGTTAGCCTGTGGTTTCATTCGACACTCATCGTCACCGATCTCATCGCCTCTCTTTTTCATATCTAAAAAAGAGGGGGGTCTTCGCGCGTGCCTAGATTATAGCTCACTTAACAAAGTTACCATCAAGAACAAATACCCATTACCACTCATCCCTGTCTTACTTGATCAAATAAGAGATGCCACTGTGTTTACTAAAGTGGATCTCCGAGGGGCGTACCATCTCATCAGAGTACGTGAAGGGGATGAGTGGAAAACGGCTTTCCGCACTAAATTCGGCTTATACGAATACTGGGTAATGCCTTTCGGCCTTTGCAACGCCCCTGCCGCCTTCCAATTCTTTATAAACGAAATATTCCGGGATTTTTTAGACCGTTTCGTAATTGTCTATATTGACGATATTCTGATCTTTTCTAAATCCCCGGCGGAACACGAGGAACATGTGAAACAAGTGCTACAAAGACTAAGGGAACATCATCTGTTTTCTAAACTCGAAAAGTGCACTTTCCATGCATCCACGGTAGAGTTTTTAAGTTTTGTGATTTCTGAAAGCGGGATACAAATGGATAAAAAGAAGGTGGCAGCTATCTTATCGTGGCCTGTACCCACTTGTGTAAAAGACATACAATCTCTGTTGGGGTTTGCGAATTTTTATAGATGCTTTATCACGCACTTCTCAGATATAGTAACACCGTTAACCAGATTAGTGAAAAAAGGGGTTCCTTTTTTGTGGTCTCCTGAAGCACAACACGCATTTGAGGTATTAAAAGCGGTATTCACCTCTGCTCCTGTTTTGATACACCCTGACCCAGCTTTTCCTTTCTTTGTGGAAGCAGATGCGTCACAATACGCTGTAGGGGGGGGTCTTATCCCAAAGAGACATGACTGGACAAATGCATCCTGTCGCATTCTTCTCAAAGAAGTTACTACCTGCGGAACAGAATTACACAATCGCAGAAAGAGAATTGTTGGCCATTAAAAAGGCCTTTCAGGAGTGGAGACACTAACTTTGGGGAGCTAGACATCCTATAACCATATATTCGGACCACAAGAATTTGGAATTCTTTCGCACTGCTAGGGCATTAACACCCAGACAAATGCGGTGGGTGTCTTTCTTCAACGAATTCGACTTCGTGATCACTTATCGACCTGCAGCACAACAGGTCAAAGCTGACGCTCTGTCTTGTCTATGTGTGTCACTCCCACATAAAAGAATGAATCCTGATCTTGAGGCCCTAATACCCCCTGATAAAATACTAGGGTGCGTTTCCTTCGGTCAGTTCTGTTCCGAACTAGAGAAGACACTAACCCAAACAGACATGTCCCCTTGGTTGGAACAACCCGAATATCATCTGAAACAGGGGTTGTTGTATCGTGGGGATCAGCTGTACATTCCGGACAAACATCGTGATCAGGTTTTACAGTGGAGCCACTCTTCGGCTTTAGTGAACCACCCTGGTATTCAGAAGACCACAGATATTTGTAACAGATGGTTTTGGTGGGAGAACATGGTTAGTGATATACAACAGTACGTCAAATCTTGTCCCATATGCGCAACTCAGAAAGTACCGCACACTCCGCCTGTCGGGTTGTTACATCCTCTTCCGGTCCCCCCTTATCCCTGGCACACTGTGAGCATGGATTTTATCACTGATCTCCCGAAGGAAGAAGGCTTCACCGCTATCTTCGTGGTGGTGGACTCCTTTACGAAAATAGCGCATTTTGTGCCTCTCCCCAAGATCCCTACCGCCAGTGAACTGGTATCTGTGTTTATTCAAAACGTCATACGGTTGCACGGAGTGCCCTCTATTCTTGTTTCCGATAGAGGTCCCCAATTTGTCTCCAAAGTTTGGCAGGAATTAGGTTCCACTTTAAAAATGGATCTACGTCTGTCGTCCGCCTACCATCCACAGACGGACGGGCAGACGGAGAGAGTGAACCAGACAATGGAGCAGTATCTTCGTTGTTTGTTGGCCACTTTAACCAGTAGCTGGGTAAAAGCATTGCCTGTGGCTGAGTTCGCATACAACAACAGCTGGCATTCCGCTCTAGGGATGTCACCTTTCTTTTGTGCCATGGGTTTTCACCCGAGAACAGTGCCCTTGCAACCCACTTACAAAGTCCCTACAATAGATTCCCTATGTAGAAACCTAAAAGAGATATGGAAGTCTGCCCAATCCCAGTTGCAGCTGACCAAAGAAACTATGAAGCGCAAGGCAGACAAACAGACTCCCTGCTCCTATTTATTCCCTAGGAGATAAGGTTTGGTTATCATCAAAAAATCTACGATTAGTAGGCCCAAAAAGTTGCAGCCCCGTTTTATTGGTCCCTTTAAGATAGTACAACTCATCAATCCTGTAGCTATGAAACTGGAACTACCGGATGAATACCACATCCACCCGGTGTTCCACACTTCCCTTCTCAAGCCCTTCGTTCCTTCTAATCATCCCTTGATACCGCCACCCCCAGTGCTAATTGGTGACCAAGAGGAGTATGAAGTGAACCGCATTGTGGATTCACGTAAACAAAATGGGAGACTGTATTATCTGGTGGATTGGAAGCGGTACCCTCCTGAGGAAAGGTCCTGGGAACCCGCCACGTATGTTCATGCACCCCACTTGGTACGGAGGTTTCATGCTCGTAATCCTGCTAAACCTCGCCCTAATAAAAGACCCTTGCGGGGGAGGTAATGTTACCACTTTTGTCCCTGCCATACTTCACTGTGCATTCCATCTCTTGTTTTCTCTCTTTCCCTGCTGTTTCCCCTCTCCTTCCCATTGGCTAAGGCACACCATGTGAGCAGGGAGCACCCTGTTTAAAAAATGCCAGTTGCCAACACCAGTTGCTTGGCTTAAACTGTACTTTGCCTACGTGCGGATTCCAGGCTTGGTGAGAGCGCAGGAGCGCTTACTTCGATCACTCATCTGTAACTGGTGCGCGGCAGGAGCCGCGAGCACCCTGCACTTTCCTGGTGGCTGCACATGCGGCCTCTTGACCCCCGATAGCTCCCGGTGCACGGCTGGAGCCATTCTCTCCCGTCGACTCTCCCTAACCGCGGACGCGGTTAAAACTTTGTCGAATGTTCCGGGGAGTGCGGCTGGAGCCGTTGAACTCCTTTCATCTTCCTGACCGCGGACGCGGTCTTTGATATCCCTTCTGCAAGTGGTGCACGGCAGGAGCCGTGAGCACCGTTTGGGCTTCATACCGCGGAAGCGGTTCCCTCATTATTTTTTACATCTTCCAGGGTGCCCGGCAGGAGCCGTGAGCACCCTCGGTGTACATAGACTGCAGTGACGGTCTCTTCTTCAGTTTATGCTCCCTCAGGTGCGCGGCAGGAGCCGTGAGCACCCTCGGTGTACATAGACTGCGGTGACGGTCTCTTCTTCAGTTTATGCTCCCTCAGGTGCGCGGCAGGAGCCGTGAGCACCCTCGGTGTACATAGACCGCGGTGACGGTCTCCTCTTCAGTTTATGCTCCCCAGGTGCGCGGCAGGAGCCGTGAGCCCCTCGGTGTACATAGACCGCGGTGACGGTCTCTTCTTCAGTTTATGCTCCCCCAGGTGCGCGGCAGGAGCCGTGAGCACCCTCTGTGTACATAGACCGTGGTGACGGTCTCTTCTTCACCTTTGTCCCAGCAGGAGCACGGCAGGAGCCGTACTCCTTTCGCACGTTATCCCCATAACCACGGTTGTGGTTACTTGTTCCCCTTCTTCGTTTGTTTCCCCCTGGAGCACTGTGGATCTCTGGGAAATCATCCCCTTTCAGGAGTATAACATCAACAAGAACTCAGCTCGTGGTTGAGAATCTGAAGTGAGTGCACATTCTCTCGTCCTTTCTATTAGATAGAAGGTCTCTTTTTACTCTATTGTGTGCTTCCTTCTGATCTGTCCCTCCTCTAAAGTCTATCTCCAGCTTATGTCTTCCAGAAACTTCCTCTACCCTTCACTCTAAAGACTCCTGCTAAACAGACGCTGTCTGTGGTATCCTCCTTCCCTTATCGTGCCACTCCTGGACTCCCTTTAGGCACCAACTTCCTCAAACCCTCAAGGTCATCTAGTGGGGTTTATTTCACGTCCCTTTCCCTTTGGGATCAATCGCCCATCCTGTGGTATCAGTGTGGAGGATTGGTCTGGAGGTGAGAGGGGGGGCTCTCTCCGTTTCCGTGGTTCCTGGTATTCAGGTGAGTGGGATTGTGACAAAAAAGCCATGCCCACGAAATTTATACCGCCCAAGCGGAGATGGATCTGGAAGAAAATGGTGAGGCCCTGTTCCCTGCAACCCCTACCCCCCTTACTACTGTACAGGAATTAGCGACAGCTCTAGTAGTCATGCAGACAGAGGTCCAAGATCTCAGACAGGAGAATCTTTCCCTAAGGAATGAGCTCCTCGATAAACAGGTGGGAACAGCTTGGGGTTCACCGTCTGGGGCAATTCCAAAGACGCCACGTCCAGTAGTACAACCTGCCACTTTCCTCTTTGATAAACCTCATATAGGAAGCGAGGCTCCCCCCACTAATATTACTGTGGTCACTCCTGTGCCGGTACCCTTAGCCGCTCCAGAGAGATTCAGTGGAGATAGCGGTAAATACCGCAGTTTTATGAATCAATGTCATTTGCAGTTCGTATGTAGACCCACTGCCTTTCCTGACGATTCAGCCAAGGTAGCGTTCGTAATATCCTACCTTATGGGGACTGCCGCTAATTGGTCCATCCCATTGGTAGAAAATGATGACCCTCTGTTACACGATTTCCCGGCATTCAAGGAGCAGATGCGGAGACTTTTCGACAAACATACGTTTATGCAGGCCAGTGACACGGAACTGCTAAATCTTCGGCAGGGTAGGACTTCACTGCTCTCTTACGTAACCGACTTTAACAGGTTAATGGCAGAAACCCGTTGGCCCCTTGCCAAAAGGACATCCCTCTTTATCGGGGACTCAATGACGAATTTAAAGATATTCTGTCCCAAATAGTAGATCCTCCGGATGACTGCACAGAATTCATAGACCTAGTCATAAAGATGGACCGCCGACTTCGTGAAAGACATGGTGATAAGGGGAGAACCGATACCTCTCGTGTTTTGGTGTATAAATCCGACAAGAAAGAAGAACCTAGAACACCCCCAGCTGAACCGATGCAAATCGGAGGGGTTCGAGGGCCGTTGTCCCGAGAGGAGAAAGAGAAAAGACGCAATCTCAACCTTTGCCTCTATTGTGGTAGAGGGGGTCATTTTGCGAGAGAATGCCCTATCCGACCAAAGACCCATGGGCCTAGAAAACCGTGGCTTACGCTCAACATCTCCAAAACACTTCAGTAGTAAGGGTGCCTAGACATTTCACCATTAGAGTCACCTTGATATTATCCAATAGTAACAGAGTAACATTGTCGGTACTTTTAGACTCGGGAGCCACTGGCAATTTTCTGGACAATCGGTTGGCCTCTTCTTTGGGTGTGGACTGTATCATGAAGAAGGTACCTGAACCCGTAAGAGCTGTAGATGGGACTGAATTATCATCAGGGCTCATTACTAGACATACGGTCCCACTAACGTTGGTCTGTGACAATGGTCATTCCGAGGACATCTCTTTTGATTTAATAGACACCCCCGCGTTTGGAGTGATTCTTGGAGTGCCCTGGTTGCAACTGCATAACCCCAAAATAGACTGGGTACGGCGAACAGTAACCTTGGATTCCAGCCATTGTGTCCAACAGTGTTATCAAGAGGCAATAGAATGGGTCTCTCCTCTGGTATGCGCCTCATGTACCATCCCCGAACGAAGCTCTATCCCTCACATTTACAGGCAATATTCCGATGTGTTTGATAAAGCAAAAGCTACTGCACTGCCTCCGCATCTCAGTTTTGATTGCCGGATAGATCTGGTACCTGGAGGGGTGTTGCCCTGTAGTCGTATCTATGCCCTATCCGAACCAGAAACAGCTTACCTAAAGAGTACTTGGATGAGATGTTAGCCTGTGGTTTCATTCGACACTCATCGTCACCGATCTCATCGCCTCTCTTTTTCATATCTAAAAAAGAGGGGGGTCTTCGCGTGTGCATAGATTATAGCTCACTTAACAAAGTTACCATCAAGAACAAATACCCATTACCACTCATCCATGTCTTACTTGATCAAATAAGAGATGCCACTGTGTTTACTAAAGTGGATCTCCGAGGGGCGTACTATCTCATCAGAGTACGTGAAGAGGATGAGTGGAAAACGGCTTTCCGCACTAAATTCGGCTTATACGAATACTGTGTAATGCCTTTCGGCCTTTGCAACCCCCCTGCCGCCTTCCAATTCTTTATAAACGAAATATTCCGGGATTTTTGGACCGTTTCCTAATCGTCTATATTGACAATATTCTGATCTTTTCTAAATCCCCGGCGGAACACGAGGAACATGTGAAACAAGTGCTAGAAAGACTAAGGGAACATCATCTGTTTTCTAAACTCGAAAAGTGCACTTTCCATGCATCCACAGTAGAGTTTTTGGGTTTTATGATTTCTGAAAGCGGGATACAAATGGATAAAAAGAAGGTGGCAGCTATCTTATCGTGGCCTGTACCCACTTGTGTAAAAGACATACAATCTCTGTTGGGGTTTGCGAATTGTTATAGACGCTTTATCAAGCACTTCTCAGATATGGTAACACCGTTAACCAGATTAGTAATGTAATGTAATGTAATGTAAAAGCGTACTTGTATAGCGCTACTATCACTCCAAGGAGCATCTTGGCGCTAATGCGAAAATCAGAGATGGAAAGAAAACTGGTTTACTGCTCATGACAGAAGGAAGTAGGGTATTTAAATCAGAGTTTTGCACAATATATCTGGTGCACTGTAAATCCAAGTTTTAAGGGCCTTCCTGAATACAGACTCGGACACAATCTGGCGGAGCTGAGATGGAAGTTGATTCCATGCCTTTGAGCCTATAACTGCAAGTGATTTTCCTCCCTTTGACACCAATCTAAAAGTTGGAATGGTCAGCAGATTTGCGTTGGATGATCTTAGGCTACGGGAGGGGACGTAGCGCTTAAAGCCAGTTTGAAGATATTGTGGGCCTCGTGAGTGAAAGGCCCTAAAGGTAATAATAAGGACCTTAAACAGAATATGTTTGTGAACTGGCAACCAATGCAAGATGTCTAATGCAGCAGAGGCAGATGATTTCCTAGCCACTTCAGTACCAGACGGGCAGCCGCGTGCTGGACCATCTGAAGCTTGTGCATGACTGATTTGTTAGTTCCTGCATAAAGACTGTTACAGTAGTCCAGTCTAGATGTAATGAGTGCAACAGCAACAGTTTGCCTGGCTGAGTAGGGGAGCAAGTCAAAGAATTTCTTTAGACTTTTTATAATATGGAAACATGTTCCCGCAACTGCCAAGGATTGTTGTTTGAAAGATAGGGTGGTGTCAAATTTTATTCCTAGGTTTCTAGCTGCATTTATTGTATTAGGAGGGGGGGTGGCATTTTCTGGCCACCAAAGTTTAGGCACAAAGGGGTTTTGTTTGCCAAATGGCAGGATCTCTGTTTTTTCCGAGTTACACCTCAGATGGTTGTTATTCATCCATTTGAAGGTTGCTGAGAGACATTTTCTGAGGTTTTCCTCCGCCTTAGTAGTGTCGTTATCCAGGACCAAGATAAGCTGTGTATCGTCCGCATATGAGATGGTATTGATCTTGAAGGACGATATTAGCTTAATCAGGGGGACATATATACATTGAAGAGGGTTGGGCTCAGGCTCGATCCTTGGGGAACACCTGATATAAGTGCTTTTTCTTCTGAGTTATATTGTCCTAGCGTGATAACTTGGCGCCGATCTTGCAGAAAGTTCTTAATCCACTCTAGGACATTCCCGGATACGCCAGATGATGCAAGACGGTCTAGAAGAATGATATGTGAGACCGTGTTGAAAGCCGCGGACAGGTCTAGCAGCACCAGGACTGCTTTCTTTCCCTGATCCAGGGCTGCTCGTAGGGTCTCTGCAGTGTACAAAAGGGCAGATTCTGTCGAGTGTTGGGCTCTGAAACCTGACTGATTAGAGTGCCATACATTTGTTTCCTCTAGAAACGTGGTAAGTTGTTTATTAACAAATTTTTCAGTTAACTTACACAGGGTGGGTAAGAGCGAGATGGGTCGTAAGTTAGAGAGGGTCGTAGGATCGGCCAGTTGCTTTTTCTGGAGAGGTTTTACCGCCGCAAGTTTCCATTCTGTTGGAATCTTAGCTGTGAGAATCGAAGAGTTTATAATATTGTTGATAATGGGGTTTACAACATCAATGAGAGCGTGTAGCAGAGTGGGGGCAAGGGTCGAAAGGAGAACCTGATTTGGTGGATAAGATGGCCAACCGTGATTCCTCCAGCGTGATAGGTTGGAAGATTTTCATACAGGCGGTATCTATGTCTACAAAGGTTCTCTTATTTATAGTGACTGGAGTAGGAGGAGAGAAGTCTTTTATAAGTGTCAAGACTTTTTCTTCAAAATAGTCTGCTATGTTATTGCAGAGACTCTGGGAGGGAGGGATCTCTTGAAGTAGACTATTCGGATTTGTAAACAAGTTAACTATTTTGAAGATCTCTTTCTGTTTGTTTTTGGAATTTTTAACAGCCTCAGTATAAAATGTTTTTTTGAAGCTTTGATCAAGGCATGATATTTTCTGCGTGCGATTTTGTAAGTGTTAAGGTCATTCCTATCGTAGTTCCGGCGCCATCTACGTTCTAATACTCTAACTTGAACTTGCAGTTCTTTCAAGGATAGTGAAAACCATTAGTGAAAAAAGGGGTTCCTTTTTTGTGGTCTCCTGAAGCACAACACGCATTTGAGGTATTAAAAGCAGAATTCACCTCTGCTCCTGTTTTGATACACCCTGACCCAGCTTTTCCTTTCTTTGTGGAAGCAGATGCGTCACAATACGCTCTAGGGGGGGTCTTATCCCAAAGAGACATGACTGGACAAATGCATCCTGTCGCATTCTTCTCAAAGAAGTTACTACCTGCGGAACAGAATTACACAATCGCAGAAAGAGAATTGTTGGCCATTAAAAAGGCCTTTCAGGAGTGGAGACACTATCTTTGGGGAGCTAGACATCCTATAACCATATATTCGGACCACAAGAATTTGGAATTCTTTCGCACTGCTAGGGCATTAACACCCAGACAAATGCGGTGGGTGTCTTTCTTCAACGAATTCGACTTCGTGATCACTTATCGACCTGCAGCACAACAGGTCAAAGCTGACGCTCTGTCTTGTCTATGTGTGTCACTCCCACATAAAAGAATGAATCCTGACCTTGAGGCCCTAATACCCCCTGATAAAATACTAGGGTGCGTTTCCTTCGGTCAGTTCTGTTCCGAACTAGAGAAGACACTAACCCAAACAGACATGTCCCCTTGGTTGGAACAACCCGAATATCATCTGAAACAGGGGTTGTTGTATCGTGGGGATCAGCTGTACATTCCGGACAAACATGGTGATCAGGTTTTACAGTGGAGCCACTCTTCGGCTTTAGTGAACCACCCTGGTATTCAGAAGACCACAGATATTTGTAACAGACGGTTTTGGTGGGAGAACATGGTTAGTGATATACAACAGTACGTCAAATCCTGTCCCATATGCGCAACTCAGAAAGTACCGCACACTCCGCCTGTCGGGTTGTTACATCCTCTTCCGGTCCCCCCTTATCCCTGGCACACTGTGAGCATGGATTTTATCACTGATCTCCCGAAGGAAGAAGGCTTCACCGCTATCTTCGTGGTGGTGGACTCCTTTACTGAAAATAGCGCATTTTGTGCCTCTCCCCAAGATCCCTACCGCCAGTGAACTGGTATCTGTGTTTATTCAAAACGTCATACGGTTGCACGGAGTGCCCTCTATTCTTGTTTCCGATAGAGGTCCCCAATTTGTCTCCAAAGTTTGGCAGGAATTAGGTTCCACTTTAAAAATGGATCTACGTCTGTCGTCCGCCTACCATCCACAGACGGACGGGCAGACGGAGAGAGTGAACCAGACAATGGAGCAGTATCTTCGTTGTTTGTTGGCCACTTTAACCAGTAGCTGGGTAAAAGCATTGCCTGTGGCTGAGTTCGCATACAACAACAGCTGGCATTCCGCTCTAGGGATGTCACCTTTCTTTTGTGCCATGGGTTTTCACCCGAGAACAGTGCCCTTGCAACCCACTTACAAAGTCCCTACAATAGATTCCCTATGTAGAAACCTAAAAGAGATATGGAAGTCTGCCCAATCCCAGTTGCAGCTGACCAAAGAAACTATGAAGCGCAAGGCAGACAAACATAGACTCCCTGCTCCTATTTATTCCCTAGGATA
The DNA here is from genome assembly GCA_963921515.1 of Calotriton arnoldi. Lineage (NCBI taxonomy): Eukaryota > Metazoa > Chordata > Amphibia > Caudata > Salamandridae > Calotriton > Calotriton arnoldi. The sequence goes on from CAWUFW010006341.1 coordinate 1,024,193, forward strand.
TAAGGTTTGGTTATCATCAAAAAATCTACGATTAGTAGGCCCAAAAAAGTTGCAGCCCCGTTTTATTGGTCCCTTTAAGATAGTACAACTCATCAATCCTGTAGCTATGAAACTGGAACTACCGGATGAATACCACATCCACCCGGTGTTCCACACTTCCCTTCTCAAGCCCTTCGTTCCTTCTAATCATCCCTTGATACCGCCACCCCCAGTGCTAATTGGTGACCAAGAGGAGTATGAAGTGAACCGCATTGTGGATTCACGTAAACAAAATGGGAGACTGTATTATCTGGTGGATTGGAAGCGGTACCCTCCTGAGGAAAGGTCCTGGGAACCCGCCACGTATGTTCATGCACCCCACTTGGTACGGAGGTTTCATGCTCGTAATCCTGCTAAACCTCGCCCTAATAAAAGACCCTTGCGGGGAGGTAATGTTACCACTTTTGTCCCTGCCATACTTCACTGTGCATTCCATCTCTTGTTTTCTCTCTTTCCCTGCTGTTTCCCTCTCCTTCCCATTGGCTAAGGCACACCATGTGAGCAGGGAGCACCCTGTTTAAAAATGCCAGTTGCCAACACCAGTTGCTTGGCTTAAACTGTACTTTGCCTACGTGCGGATTCCAGGCTTGGTGAGAGCGCAGGAGCGCTTACTTCGATCACTCATCTGTAACTGGTGCGCGGCAGGAGCCGCGAGCACCCTGCACTTTCCTGGTGGCTGCACATGCGGCCTCTTGACCCCCAATAGCTCCTGGTGCACGGCTGGAGCCATTCTCTCCCGTCGACTCTCCCTAACCGCGGACGCGGTTAAAACTTTGTCGAGTGTTCCGGGGAGTGCGGCTGGAGCCGTTGAACTCCTTTCATCTTCCTGACCGCGGACGCGGTCTTTTGATATCCCTTCTGCAAGTGGTGCACGGCAGGAGCCGTGAGCACCGTTTGGGCTTCATACCGCGGAAGCGGTTCCCTCATTATTTTTTACATCTTCCAGGGTGCCCGGTAGGAGCCGTGAGCACCCTCGGTGTACATAGACTGCAGTGACGGTCTCTTCTTCAGTTTATGCTCCCTCAGGTGCGCGGCAGGAGCCGTGAGCACCCTCGGTGTACATAGACTGCGGTGACGGTCTCTTCTTCAGTTTATGCTCCCTCAGGTGCGCGGCAGGAGCCGTGAGCACCCTCGGTGTACATAGACCGCGGTGACGGTCTCCTCTTCAGTTTATGCTCCCCCAGGTGCGCGGCAGGAGCCGTGAGCCCCCTCGGTGTACATAGACCGCGGTGACGGTCCTTCTTCAGTTTATGCTCCCCCAGGTGCGCGGCAGGAGCCGTGAGCACCCTCTGTGTACATAGACCGCGGTGACGGTCCTTCTTCAGTTTATGCTCCCCCAGGTGCGCGGCAGGAGCCGTGAGCACCCTCTGTGTACATAGACCGTGGTGACGGTCTCTTCTTCACCTTTGTCCCAGCAGGAGCACGGCAGGAGCCGTACTCCTTTCGCACGTTATCCCCATAACCACGGTTGCGGTTACTTGTCCCCCTTCTTCGTTTGTTTCCCCCTGGAGCACTGTGGATCTCTGGGAAATCAGCCCCTTTCAGGAGTATAACATCAACAAGAACTCAGCTCGTGGTTGAGAATCTGAAGTGAGTGCACATTCTCTCGTCCTTTCTATTAGATAGAAGGTCTCTTTTTACTCTATTGTGTGCTTCCTTCTGATCTGTCCCTCCTCTAAAGTCTATCTCCAGCTTATGTCTTCCAGAAACTTCCTCTACCCTTCACTCTAAAGACTCCTGCTAAACAGACGCTGTCTGTGGTATCCTCCTTCCCTTATCGTGCCACTCCTGGACTCCCCTTTAGGCACCAACTTCCTCAAACCCTCAAGGTCATCTAGTGGGGTTTATTTCACGTCCCTTTCCCCTTTGGGATCAATCGCCCATCCTGTGGTATCAGTGTGGAGGATTGGTCTGGAGGTGAGAGGGGGGGCTCTCTCCGTTTCCGCGGTTCCTGGTATTCAGGTGAGTGGGATTGTGACAAAAAAGCCATGCCCACGAAATTTATACTGCCCAAGCGGAGATGGATCTGGAAGAAAATGGTGAGGCCCTGTTCCCTGCAACCCCTACCCCCCTTACTACTGTACAGGAATTAGCGACAGCTCTAGTAGTCATGCAGACAGAGGTCCAAGATCTCAGACAGGAGAATCTTTCCCTAAGGAATGAGCTCCTCGATAAACAGGTGGGAACAGCTTGGGGTTCACCGTCTGGGGCAATTCCAAAGACGCCACGTCCAGTAGTACAACCTGCCACTTTCCTCTTTGATAAACCTCATATAGGAAGCGAGGCTCCCCCACTAATATTACTGTGGTCACTCCTGTGCCGGTACCCTTAGCCGCTCCAGAGAGATTCAGTGGAGATAGCGGTAAATACCGCAGTTTTATGAATCAATGTCATTTGCAGTTCGTATGTAGACCCACTGCCTTTCCTGACGATTCAGCCAAGGTAGCGTTCGTAATATCCTACCTTATGGGGACTGCCGCTAATTGGTCCATCCCATTGGTAGAAAATGATGACCCTCTGTTACACGATTTCCCGGCATTCAAGGAGCAGATGCGGAGACTTTTCGACAAACATACGTTTATGCAGGCCAGTGACACGGAACTGCTAAATCTTCGGCAGGGTAGGACTTCACTGCTCTCTTACGTAACCGACTTTAACAGGTTAATGGCAGAAACCCGTTGGCCCCTTGCCAAAAGGACATCCCTCTTTATCGGGGACTCAATGACGAATTTAAAGATATTCTGTCCCAAATAGTAGATCCTCCGGATGACTGCACAGAATTCATAGACCTAGTCATAAAGATGGACCACCGACTTCGTGAAAGACATGGTGATAAGGGGAGAACCGATACCTCTCGTGTTTTGGTGTATAAATCCGACAAGAAAGAAGAACCTAGAACACTCCCAGCTGAACCGATGCAAATCGGAGGGGTTCGAGGGCCGTTGTCCCGAGAGGAGAAAGAGAAAAGACGCAATCTCAACCTTTGCCTCTATTGTGGTAGAGGGGGTCATTTTGCGAGAGAATGCCCTATCCGACCAAAGACCCATGGGCCTAGAAAACCGTGGCTTACGCTCAACATCTCCAAAACACTTCAGTAGTAAGGGTGCCTAGACATTTCACCATTAGAGTCACCTTGATATTATCCAATAGTAACAGAGTAACATTGTCGGTACTTTTAGACTCGGGAGCCACTGGCAATTTTCTGGACAATCGGTTGGCCTCTTCTTTGGGTGTGGACTGTATCATGAAGAAGGTACCTGAACCCGTAAGAGCTGTAGATGGGACTGAATTATCATCAGGGCTCATTACTAGACATACGGTCCCACTAACGTTGGTCTGTGACAATGGTCATTCCGAGGACATCTCTTTTGATTTAATAGACACCCCCGCGTTTGGAGTGATTCTTGGAGTGCCCTGGTTGCAACTGCATAACCCCAAAATAGACTGGGTACGGCGAACAGTAACCTTGGATTCCAGCCATTGTGTCCAACAGTGTTATCAAGAGGCAATAGAATGGGTCTCTCCTCTGGTATGCGCCTCATGTACCATCCTCGAACGAAGCTCTATCCCTCACATCTACAGGCAATATTCCGATGTGTTTGATAAAGCAAAAGCTACTGCACTGCCTCCGCATCTCAGTTTTGATTGCCGGATAGATCTGGTACCTGGAGGGGTGTTGCCCTGTAGTCGTATCTATGCCCTATCCGAACCAGAAACAGCTTACCTAAAGGAGTACTTGGATGAGATGTTAGCCTGTGGTTTCATTCGACACTCATCGTCACCGATCTCATCGCCTCTCTTTTTCATATCTAAAAAAGAGGTGGGTCTTCGCGTGTGCATAGATTATAGCTCACTTAACAAAGTTACCATCAAGAACAAATACCCATTACCACTCATCCATGTCTTACTTGATCAAATAAGAGATGCCACTGTGTTTACTAAAGTGGATCTCCGAGGGGCGTACTAACTCATCAGAGTACGTGAAGAGGATGAGTGGAAAACGGCTTTCCGCACTAAATTCGGCTTATACGAATACTGTGTAATGCCTTTCGGCCTTTGCAACCCCCCTGCCGCCTTCCAATTCTTTATAAACGAAATATTCCGGGATTTTTTGGACCGTTTCCTAATCGTCTATATTGACGATATTCTGATCTTTTCTAAATCCCCGGCGGAACACGAGGAACATGTGAAACAAGTGCTAGAAAGACTAAGGGAACATCATCTGTTTTCTAAACTCGAAAAGTGCACTTTCCATGCATCCACGGTAGAGTTTTTGGGTTTTATGATTTCTGAAAGCGGGATACAAATGGATAAAAAGAAGGTGGCAGCTATCTTATCGTGGCCTGTACCCACTTGTGTAAAAGACATACAATCTCTGTTGGGGTTTGCGAATTGTTATAGACGCTTTATCAAGCACTTCTCAGATATGGTAACACCGTTAACCAGATTAGTAATGTAATGTAATGTAATGTAAAAGCGTACTTGTATAGCGCTACTATCACTCCAAGGAGCATCTTGGCGCTAATGCGAAAATCAGAGATGGAAAGAAAACTGGTTTACTGCTCATGACAGAAGGAAGTAGGGTATTTAAATCAGAGTTTTGCACAATATATCTGGTGCACTGTAAATCCAAGTTTTAAGGGCCTTCCTGAATACAGACTCGGACACAATCTGGCGGAGCTGAGATGGAAGTTGATTCCATGCCTTTGAGCCTATAACTGCAAGTGATTTTCCTCCCTTTGACACCAATCTAAAAGTTGGAATGGTCAGCAGATTTGCGTTGGATGATCTTAGGCTACGGGAGGGGACGTAGCGCTTAAAGCCAGTTTGAAGATATTGTGGGCCTCGTGAGTGAAAGGCCCTAAAGGTAATAATAAGGACCTTAAACAGAATAAGTTTGTGAACTGGCAACCAATGCAAGATGTCTAATGCAGCAGAGGCAGATGATTTCCTAGGCCACTTCAGTACCAGCCGGGCAGCCGCGTGCTGGACCATCTGAAGCTTGTGCATGACTGATTTGTTAGTTCCTGCATAAAGACTGTTACAGTAGTCCAGTCTAGATGTAATGAGTGCAACAGCAACAGTTTGCCTGGCTGAGTAGGGGAGCAAGTCAAAGAATTTCTTTAGACTTTTTATAATATGGAAACATGTTCCCGCAACTGCCAAGGATTGTTGTTTGAAAGTTAGGGTGGTGTCAAATTTTATTCCTAGGTTTCTAGCTGCATTTATTGTATTAGGAGGGGGGGTGGCGTTTTCTGGCCACCAAAGTTTAGGCACAAAGGGGTTTTGTTTGCCAAATGGCAGGATCTCTGTTTTTTCCGAGTTACACCTCAGATGGTTGTTATTCATCCATTTGAAGGTTGCTGAGAGACATTTTCTGAGGTTTTCCTCCGCCTTAGTAGTGTCGTTATCCAGGACCAAGATAAGCTGTGTATCGTCCGCATATGAGATGGTATTGATCTTGAAGGACGATATTAGCTTAATCAGGGGGGACATATATACATTGAAGAGGGTTGGGCTCAGGCTCGATCCTTGGGGAACACCTGATATAAGTGCTTTTTCTTCTGAGTTATATTGTCCTAGCGTGATAACTTGGCGCCGATCTTGCAGAAAGTTCTTAATCCACTCTAGGACATTCCCGGATACGCCAGATGATGCAAGACGGTCTAGAAGAATGATATGTGAGACCGTGTCGAAAGTCACGGACAGGTCTAGCAGCACCAGGACTGCTTTCTTTCCCTGATCCAGGGCTGCTCGTAGGGTCTCTGCAGTGTACAAAAGGGCAGATTCTGTCGAGTGTTGGGCTCTGAAACCTGACTGATTAGAGTGCCATACATTTGTTTCCTCTAGAAACGTGGTAAGTTGTTTATTAACAAATTTTTCAGTTAACTTACACAGGGTGGGTAAGAGCGAGATGGGTCGTAAGTTAGAGAGGGTCGTAGGATCGGCCAGTTGCTTTTTCTGGAGAGGTTTTACCGCCGCAAGTTTCCATTCTGTTGGAATCTTAGCTGTGAGAATCGAAGAGTTTATAATATTGTTGATAATGGGGTTTACAACATCAATGAGAGCGTGTAGCAGAGTGGGGGGCAAGGGTCGAAAGGGGAACCTGATTTGGTGGATAAGATGGCCAACCGTGATTCCTCCAGCGTGATAGGTTGGAAGATTTTCATACAGGCGGTATCTATGTCTACAAAGGTTCTCTTATTTATAGTGACTGGAGTAGGAGGAGAGAAGTCTTTTATAAGTGTCAAGACTTTTTCTTCAAAATAGTCTGCTATGTTATTGCAGAGACTCTGGGAGGGAGGGATCTCTTGAAGTAGACTATTCGGATTTGTAAACAAGTTAACTATTTTGAAGATCTCTTTCTGTTTGTTTTTGGAATTTTTAACAGCCTCAGTATAAAATGTTTTTTTGAAGCTTTGATCAAGGCATGATATTTTCTGCGTGCGATTTTGTAAGTGTTAAGGTCATTCCTATCGTAGTTCCGGCGCCATCTACGTTCTAATACTCTAACTTGAACTTGCAGTTCTTTCAAGGATAGTGAAAACCATTAGTGAAAAAAGGGGTTCCTTTTTTGTGGTCTCCTGAAGCACAACACGCATTTGAGGTATTAAAAGCAGAATTCACCTCTGCTCCTGTTTTGATACACCCTGACCCAGCTTTTCCTTTCTTTGTGGAAGCAGATGCGTCACAATACGCTGTAGGGGGGGTCTTATCCCAAAGAGACATGACTGGACAAATGCATCCTGTCGCATTCTTCTCAAAGAAGTTACTACCTGCGGAACAGAATTACACAATCGCAGAAAGAGAATTGTTGGCCATTAAAAAGGCCTTTCAGGAGTGGAGACACTATCTTTGGGGAGCTAGACATCCTATAACCATATATTCGGACCACAAGAATTTGGAATTCTTTCGCACTGCTAGGGCATTAACACCCAGACAAATGCGGTGGGTGTCTTTCTTCAACGAATTCGACTTCGTGATCACTTATCGACCTGCAGCACAACAGGTCAAAGCTGACGCTCTGTCTTGTCTATGTGTGTCACTCCCACATAAAAGAATGAATCCTGACCTTGAGGCCCTAATACCCCCTGATAAAATACTAGGGTGCGTTTCCTTCGGTCAGTTCTGTTCCGAACTAGAGAAGACACTAACCCAAACAGACATGTCCCCTTGGTTGGAACAACCCGAATATCATCTGAAACAGGGGTTGTTGTATCGTGGGGATCAGCTGTACATTCCGGACAAACATCGTGATCAGGTTTTACAGTGGAGCCACTCTTCGGCTTTAGTGAACCACCCTGGTATTCAGAAGACCACAGATATTTGTAACAGATGGTTTTGGTGGGAGAACATGGTTAGTGATATACAACAGTACGTCAAATCCTGTCCCATATGCGCAACTCAGAAAGTACCGCACACTCCGCCTGTCGGGTTGTTACATCCTCTTCCGGTCCCCCTTATCCCTGGCACACTGTGAGCATGGATTTTATCACTGATCTCCCGAAGGAAGAAGGCTTCAACGCTATCTTCGTGGTGGTGGACTCCTTTACTGAAAATAGCGCATTTTGTGCCTCTCCCCAAGATCCCTACCGCCAGTGAACTGGTATCTGTGTTTATTCAAAACGTCATACGGTTGCACGGAGTGCCCTCTATTCTTGTTTCCGATAGAGGTCCCCAATTTGTCTCCAAAGTTTGGCAGGAATTAGGTTCCACTTTAAAAATGGATCTACGTCTGTCGTCCGCCTACCATCCACAGACGGACGGGCAGACGGTGAGAGTGAACCAGACAATGGAGCAGTATCTTCGTTGTTTGTTGGCCACTTTAACCAGTAGCTGGGTAAAAGCATTGCCTGTGGCTGAGTTCGCATACAACAACAGCTGGCATTCCGCTCTAGGGATGTCACCTTTCTTTTGTGCCATGGGTTTTCACCCGAGAACAGTGCCCTTGCAACCCACTTACAAAGTCCCTACAATAGATTCCCTATGTAGAAACCTAAAAGAGATATGGAAGTCTGCCCAATCCCAGTTGCAGCTGACCAAAGAAACTATGAAGCGCAAGGCAGACAAACATAGACTCCCTGCTCCTATTTATTCCCTAGGAGATAAGGTTTGGTTATCATCAAAAAATCTACGATTAGTAGGCCCAAAAAAGTTGCAGCCCCGTTTTATTGGTCCCTTTAAGATAGTACAACTCATCAATCCTGTAGCTATGAAACTGGAACTACCGGATGAATACCACATCCACCCGGTGTTCCACACTTCCCTTCTCAAGCCCTTTCGTTCCTTCTAATCATCCCTTGATACCGCCACCCCCAGTGCTAATTGGTGACCAAGAGGAGTATGAAGTGAACCGCATTGTGGATTCACGTAAACAAAATGGGAGACTGTATTATCTGGTGGATTGGAAGCGGTACCCTCCTGAGGAAAGGTCCTGGGAACCCGCCACGTATGTTCATGCACCCCACTTGGTACGGAGGTTTCATGCTCGTAATCCTGCTAAACCTCGCCCTAATAAAAGACCCTTGCGGGGAGGTAATGTTACCACTTTTGTCCCTGCCATACTTCACTGTGCATTCCATCTCTTGTTTTCTCTCTTTCCCTGCTGTTTCCCTCTCCTTCCCATTGGCTAAGGCACACCATGTGAGCAGGGAGCACCCTGTTTAAAAATGCCAGTTGCCAACACCAGTTGCTTGGCTTAAACTGTACTTTGCCTACGTGCGGATTCCAGGCTTGGTGAGAGCGCAGGAGCGCTTACTTCGATCACTCATCTGTAACTGGTGCGCGGCAGGAGCCGCGAGCACCCTGCACTTTCCTGGTGGCTGCACATGCGGCCTCTTGACCCCCAATAGCTCCTGGTGCACGGCTGGAGCCATTCTCTCCCGTCGACTCTCCCTAACCGCGGACGCGGTTAAAACTTTGTCGAGTGTTCCGGGAGTGCGGCTGGAGCCGTTGAACTCCTTTCATCTTCCTGACCGCGGACGCGGTCTTTGATATCCCTTCTGCAAGTGGTGCACGGCAGGAGCCGTGAGCACCGTTTGGGCTTCATACCGCGGAAGCGGTTCCCTCATTATTTTTTACATCTTCCAGGGTGCCCGGTAGGAGCCGTGAGCACCCTCGGTGTACATAGACTGCAGTGACGGTCTCTTCTTCAGTTTATGCTCCTCAGGTGCGCGGCAGGAGCCGTGAGCACCCTCGGTGTACATAGACTGCGGTGACGGTCTCTTCTTCAGTTTATGCTCCCTCAGGTGCGCGGCAGGAGCCGTGAGCACCCTCGGTGTACATAGACCGCGGTGACGGTCTCCTCTTCAGTTTATGCTCCCCCAGGTGCGCGGCAGGAGCCGTGAGCCCCCTCGGTGTACATAGACCGCGGTGACGGTCTCTTCTTCAGTTTATGCTCCCCCAGGTGCGCGGCAGGAGCCGTGAGCACCCTCTGTGTACATAGACCGTGGTGACGGTCTCTTCTTCACCTTTGTCCCAGCAGGAGCACGGCAGGAGCCGTACTCCTTTCGCACGTTATCCCCATAACCACGGTTGCGGTTACTTGTCCCCCTTCTTCGTTTGTTTCCCCCTGGAGCACTGTGGATCTCTGGGAAATCATCCCCTTTCAGGAGTATAACATCAACAAGAACTCAGCTCGTGGTTGAGAATCTGAAGTGAGTGCACATTCTCTCGTCCTTTCTATTAGATAGAAGGTCTCTTTTTACTCTATTGTGTGCTTCCTTCTGATCTGTCCCTCCTCTAAAGTCTATCTCCAGCTTATGTCTTCCAGAAACTTCCTCTACCCTTCACTCTAAAGACTCCTGCTAAACAGACGCTGTCTGTGGTATCCTCCTTCCCTTATCGTGCCACTCCTGGACTCCCCTTTAGGCACCAACTTCCTCAAACCCTCAAGGTCATCTAGTGGGTTTTATTTCACGTCCCTTTCCCTTTGGGATCAATCGCCCATCCTGTGGTATCAGTGTGGAGGATTGGTCTGGAGGTGAGAGGGGGCTCTCTCCGTTTCCGCGGTTCCTGGTATTCAGGTGAGTGGGATTGTGACAAAAAAGCCATGCCCACGAAATTTATACCGCCCAAGCGGAGATGGATCTGGAAGAAAATGGTGAGGCCCTGTTCCCTGCAACCCCTACCCCCCTTACTACTGTACAGGAATTAGCGACAGCTCTAGTAGTCATGCAGACAGAGGTCCAAGATCTCAGACAGGAGAATCTTTCCCTAAGGAATGAGCTCCTCGATAAACAGGTGGGAACAGCTTGGGGTTCACCGTCTGGGGCAATTCCAAAGACGCCACGTCCAGTAGTACAACCTGCCACTTTCCTCTTTGATAAACCTCATATAGGAAGCGAGGCTCCCCCCACTAATATTACTGTGGTCACTCCTGTGCCGGTACCCTTAGCCGCTCCAGAGAGATTCAGTGGAGATAGCGGTAAATACAGCAGTTTTATGAATCAATGTCATTTGCAGTTCGTATGTAGACCCACTGCCTTTCCTGACAATTCAGCCAAGGTAGCGTTCGTAATATCCTACCTTATGGGGACTGCCGCTAATTGGTCCATCCCATTGGTAGAAAATGATGACCCTCTGTTACACGATTTCCCGGCATTCAAGGAGCAGATGCGGAGACTTTTCGACAAACATACGTTTATGCAGGCCAGTGACACGGAACTGCTAAATCTTCGGCAGGGTAGGACTTCACTGCTCTCTTACGTAACCGACTTTAACAGGTTAATGGCAGAAACCCGTTGGCCCCTTGCCAAAAGGACATCCCTCTTTTATCGGGGACTCAATGACGAATTTAAAGATATTCTGTCCCAAATAGTAGATCCTCCGGATGACTGCACAGAATTCATAGACCTAGTCATAAAGATGGACCACCGACTTCGTGAAAGACATGATGATAAGGGGAGAACCGATACCTCTCGTGTTTTGGTGTATAAATCCGACAAGAAAGAAGAACCTAGAACACCCCCAGCTGAACCGATGCAAATCGGAGGGGTTCGAGGGCCGTTGTCCCGAGAGGAGAAAGAGAAAAGACGCAATCTCAACCTTTGCCTCTATTGTGGTAGAGGGGTCATTTTGCGAGAGAATGCCCTATCCGACCAAAGACCCATGGGCCTAGAAAACCGTGGCTTACGCTCAACATCTCCAAAACACTTCAGTAGTAAGGGTGCCTAGACATTTCACCATTAGTGTCGCCTTGATATTATCCAATAGTAACAGAGTAACATTGTCGGTACTTTTAGACTCGGGAGCCACTGGCAATTTTCTGGACAATCGGTTGGCCTCTTCTTTGGGTGTGGACTGTATCATGAAGAAGGTACCTGAACCCGTAAGAGCTGTAGATGGGACTGAATTATCATCAGGGCTCATTACTAGACATACGGTCCCACTAACGTTGGTCTGTGACAATGGTCATTCCGAGGACATCTCTTTTGATTTAATAGACACCCCCGCGTTTGGAGTGATTCTTGGAGTGCCCTGGTTGCAACTGCATAACCCCAAAATAGACTGGGTACGGCGAACAGTAACCTTGGATTCCAGCCATTGTGTCCAACAGTGTTATCAAGAGGCAATAGAATGGGTCTCTCCTCTGGTATGCGCCTCATGTACCATCCCCGAACGAAGCTCTATCCCTCACATCTACAGGCAATATTCCGATGTGTTTGATAAAGCAAAAGCTACTGCACTGCCTCCGCATCTCAGTTTTGATTGCCGGATAGATCTGGTACCTGGAGGGGTGTTGCCCTGTAGTCGTATCTATGCCCTATCCGAACCAGAAACAGCTTACCTAAAGGAGTACTTGGATGAGATGTTAGCCTGTGGTTTCATTCGACACTCATCGTCACCGATCTCATCGCCTCTCTTTTTCATATCTAAAAAAGAGGGGGGTCTTTGCGTGTGCATAGATTATAGCTCACTTAACAAAGTTACCATCAAGAACAAATACCCATTACCACTCATCCATGTCTTACTTGATCAAATAAGAGATGCCACTGTGTTTACTAAAGTGGATCTCCGAGGGGCGTACTATCTCATCAGAGTACGTGAAGAGGATGAGTGGAAAACGGCTTTCCGCACTAAATTCGGCTTATACGAATACTGTGTAATGCCTTTCGGCCTTTGCAACCCCCTGCCGCCTTCCAATTCTTTATAAACGAAATATTCCGGGATTTTTTGGACCGTTTCCTAATCGTCTATATTGACGATATTCTGATCTTTTCTAAATCCCCGGCGGAACACGAGGAACATGTGAAACAAGTGCTAGAAAGACTAAGGGAACATCATCTGTTTTCTAAACTCGAAAAGTGCACTTTCCATGCATCCACGGTAGAGTTTTTGGGTTTTATGATTTCTGAAAGCGGGATACAAATGGATAAAAAGAAGGTGGCAGCTATCTTATCGTGGCCTGTACCCACTTGTGTAAAAGACATACAATCTCTGTTGGGGTTTGCGAATTGTTATAGACGCTTTATCACGCACTTCTCAGATATGGTAACACCGTTAACCAGATTAGTAATGTAATGTAATGTAATGTAAAAGCGTACTTGTATAGCGCTACTATCACTCCAAGGAGCATCTTGGCGCTAATGCGAAAATCAGAGATGGAAAGAAAACTGGTTTACTGCTCATGACAGAAGGAAGTAGGGTATTTAAATCAGAGTTTTGCACAATATATCTGGTGCACTGTAAATCCAAGTTTTAAGGGCCTTCCTGAATACAGACTCGGACACAATCTGGCGGAGCTGAGATGGAAGTTGATTCCATGCCTTTGAGCCTATAACTGCAAGTGATTTTCCTCCCTTTGACACCAATCTAAAAGTTGGAATGGTCAGCAGATTTGCGTTGGATGATCTTAGGCTACGGGAGGGGACGTAGCGCTTACAGCCAGTTTGAAGATATTGTGGGCCTCGTGAGTGAAAGGCCCTAAAGGTAATAATAAGGACCTTAAACAGAATACGTTTGTGAACTGGCAACCAATGCAAGATGTCTAATGCAGCAGAGGCAGATGATTTCCTAGGCCACTTCAGTACCAGCCGGGCAGCCGCGTGCTGGACCATCTGAAGCTTGTGCATGACTGATTTGTTAGTTCCTGCATAAAGACTGTTACAGTAGTCCAGTCTAGATGTAATGAGTGCAACAGCAACAGTTTGCCTGGCTGAGTAGGGGAGCAAGTCAAAGAATTTCTTTAGACTTTTTATAATATGGAAACATGTTCCCGCAACTGCCAAGGATTGTTGTTTGAAAGTTAGGGTGGTGTCAAATTTTATTCCTAGGTTTCTAGCTGCATTTATTGTATTAGGAGGGGGGTGGCGTTTTCTGGCCACCAAAGTTTAGGCACAAAGGGGTTTTGTTTGCCAAATGGCAGGATCTCTGTTTTTTCCGAGTTACACCTCAGATGGTTGTTATTCATCCATTTGAAGGTTGCTGAGAGACATTTTCTGAGGTTTTCCTCCGCCTTAGTAGTGTCGTTATCCAGGACCAAGATAAGCTGTGTATCGTCCGCATATGAGATGGTATTGATCTTGAAGGACGATATTAGCTTAATCAGGGGGACATATATACATTGAAGAGGGTTGGGCTCAGGCTCGATCCTTGGGGAACACCTGATATAAGTGCTTTTTCTTCTGAGTTATATTGTCCTAGCGTGATAACTTGGCGCCGATCTTGCAGAAAGTTCTTAATCCACTCTAGGACATTCCCGGATACGCCAGATGATGCAAGACGGTCTAGAAGAATGATATGTGAGACCGTGTCGAAAGCCGCGGACAGGTCTAGCAGCACCAGGACTGCTTTCTTTCCCTGATCCAGGGCTGCTCGTAGGGTCTCTGCAGTGTACAAAAGGGCAGATTCTGTCGAGTGTTGGGCTCTGAAACCTGACAGATTAGAGTGCCATACATTTGTTTCCTCTAGAAACGTGGTAAGTTGTTTATTAACAAATTTTTCAGTTAACTTACACAGGGTGGGTAAGAGCGAGATGGGTCGTAAGTTAGAGAGGGTCGTAGGATCGGCCAGTTGCTTTTTCTGGAGAGGTTTTACCGCCGCAAGTTTCCATTCTGTTGGAATCTTAGCTGTGAGAATCGAAGAGTTTATAATATTGTTGATAATGGGGTTTACAACATCAATGAGAGCGTGTAGCAGAGTGGGGGCAAGGGTCGAAAGGGGAACCTGATTTGGTGGATAAGATGGCCAACCGTGATTCCTCCAGCGTGATAGGTTGGAAGATTTTCATACAGGCGGTATCTATGTCTACAAAGGTTCTCTTATTTATAGTGACTGGAGTAGGAGGAGAGAAGTCTTTTATAAGTGTCAAGACTTTTCTTCAAAATAGTCTGCTATGTTATTGCAGAGACTCTGGGAGGGAGGGATCTCTTGAAGTAGACTATTCGGATTTGTAAACAAGTTAACTATTTTGAAGATCTCTTTCTGTTTGTTTTTGGAATTTTTAACAGCCTCAGTATAAAATGTTTTTTTTGAAGCTTTGATCAAGGCATGATATTTTCTGCGTGCGATTTTGTAAGTGTTAAGGTCATTCCTATCGTAGTTCCGGCGCCATCTACGTTCTAATACTCTAACTTGAACTTGCAGTTCTTTCAAGGATAGTGAAAACCATTAGTGAAAAAAGGGGTTCCTTTTTGTGGTCTCCTGAAGCACAACACGCATTTGAGGTATTAAAAGCAGAATTCACCTCTGCTCCTGTTTTGATACACCCTGACCCAGCTTTTCCTTTCTTTGTGGAAGCAGACGCGTCACAATACGCTGTAGGGGGGGTCTTATCCCAAAGAGACATGACTGGACAAATGCATCCTGTCGCATTCTTCTCAAAGAAGTTACTACCTGCGGAACAGAATTACACAATCGCAGAAAGAGAATTGTTGGCCATTAAAAAGGCCTTTCAGGAGTGGAGACACTATCTTTGGGGAGCTAGACATCCTATAACCATATATTCGGGCCACAAGAATTTGGAATTCTTCCGCACTGCTAGGGCATTAACACCCAGACAAATGCGGTGGGTGTCTTTCTTCAACGAATTCGACTTCGTGATCACTTATCGACCTGCAGCACAACAGGTCAAAGCTGACGCTCTGTCTTGTCTATGTGTGTCACTCCCACATAAAAGAATGAATCCTGACCTTGAGGCCCTAATACCCCCTGATAAAATACTAGGGTGCGTTTCCTTCGGTCAGTTCTGTTCCGAACTAGAGAAGACACTAACCCAAACAGACATGTCCCCTTGGTTGGAACAACCCGAATATCATCTGAAACAGGGGTTGTTGTATCGTGGGGATCAGCTGTACATTCCGGACAAACATGGTGATCAGGTTTTACAGTGGAGCCACTCTTCAGCTTTAGTGAACCACCCTGGTATTCAGAAGACCACAGATATTTGTAACAGACGGTTTTGGTGGGAGAACATGGTTAGTGATATACAACAGTACGTCAAATCCTGTCCCATATGCGCAACACAGAAAGTACCGCACACTCCGCCTGTCGGGTTGTTACATCCTCTTCCGGTCCCCCCTTATCCCTGGCACACTGTGAGCATGGATTTTATCACTGATCTCCCGAAGGAAGAAGGCTTCACCGCTATCTTCGTGGTGGTGGACTCCTTTACGAAAATAGCGCATTTTGTGCCTCTCCCCAAGATCCCTACCGCCAGTGAACTGGTATCTGTGTTTATTCAAAACGTCAAACGGTTGCACGGAGTGCCCTCTATACTTGTTTCCGATAGAGGTCCCCAATTTGTCTCTAAAGTTTGGCAGGAATTAGGTTCCACTTTAAAAATGGATCTACGTCTGTCGTCCGCCTACCATCCACAGACGGACGGGCAGACGGAGAGAGTGAACCAGACAATGGAGCAGTATCTTCGTTGTTTGTTGGCCACTTTAACCAGTAGCTGGGTAAAAGCATTGCCTGTGGCTGAGTTCCCATACAACAACAGCTGGCATTCCGCTCTAGGGATGTCTCCTTTCTTTTGTGCCATGGGTTTTCACCTGAGAACAGTGCCCTTGCAACCCACTTACAAAGTCCCTACAATAGATTCCCTATGTAGAAACCTAAAAGAGATATGGAAGTCTGCCCAATCCCAGTTGCAGCTGACCAAAGAAACTATGAAGCGCAAGGCAGACAAACATAGACTCCCTGCTCCTAGTTATTCCCTAGGAGATAAGGTTTGGTTATCATCAAAAAATCTACGATTAGTAGGCCCAAAAAAGTTGCAGCCCCGTTTTATTGGTCCCTTTAAGATAGTACAACTCATCAATCCTGTAGCTATGAAACTGGAACTACCGGATGAATACCACATCCACCCGGTGTTCCACACTTCCCTTCTCAAGCCCTTCGTTCCTTCTAATCATCCCTTGATACCGCCACCCCCAGTGCTAATTGGTGACCAAGAGGAGTATGAAGTGAACCGCATTGTGGATTCACGTAAACAAAATGGGAGACTGTATTATCTGGTGGATTGGAAGGGGTACCCTCCTGAGGAAAGGTCCTGGGAACCCGCCACATATGTTCATGCACCCCACTTGGTACGGAGGTTTCATGCTCGTAATCCTGCTAAACCTCGCCCTAATAAAAGACCCTTGCGGGGGAGGTAATGTTACCACTTTTGTCCCTGCCATACTTCACTGTGCATTCCATCTCTTGTTTTCTCTCTTTCCCTGCTGTTTCCCCTCTCCTTCCCATTGGCTGAGACACACCATGTGAGCAGGGAGCACCCTGTTTAAAAAATGCCAGTTGCCAACACCAGTTGCTTGGCTTAAACTGTACTTTGCCTACGTGCGGATTCCAGGCTTGGTGAGAGCGCAGGTGCGCTTACTTCGTTCACTCATCTGTAACTGGTGCGCGGCAGCAGCCGCGAGCACCCTGCACTTTCCTGGTGGCTGCGCATGCGGCCTCTTGACCCCCGATGGCTCCCGGTGCACGGCTGGAGCCGTTCTCTCCCGTCGACTCTCCCTAACCGCGGACGCGGTTAAAACTTTGTCGAGTGTTCCGGGGAGTGCGGCTGGAGCCGTTGAACTCCCTTCATCTTCCCGACCGCGGACTTTGATATCCCTTCTGCAAGTGGTGCACGGCAGGAGCCGTGAGCACCGTTTGGGCTTCATACCGCGGAAGCGGTTCCCTCATTATTTTTTACATCTTCCAGGGTGCCCGGCAGGAGCCGTGAGCACCCTCGGTGTACATAGACTGCAGTGACGGTCTCTTCTTCAGTTTATGCTCCCTCAGGTGCGCGGCAGGAGCCGTGAGCACCCTCGGTGTACATAGACCGCGGTGACGGTCTCTTCTTCAGTTTATGCTCCCTCAGGTGCGCGGCAGGAGCCATGAGCACCCTCGGTGTACATAGACCGCGGTGACGGTCTCTTCTTCAGTTTATGCTCCCCCAGGTGCGCGGCAGGAGCCGTGAGCACCCTCGGTGTACATAGACCGCGGTGACGGTCTCTTCTTCAGTTTATGCTCCCCCAGGTGCGTGGCAGGAGCCGTGAGTACCCTCTGTGTACATAGACCGTGGTGACGGTCTCTTCTTCACCTTTGTCCCAGCAGGAGCACGGCAGGAGCCGTACTCCTTTCGCACATTATCCCCATAACCGCGGGTGTGGTTACTTGTTCCCCTTCTTCGTTTGTTTCCCCCTGGAGCACTGTGGATCTCTGGGAAATCATCCCCTTTCAGGAGTATAACATCAACAAGAACTCAGCTCGTGGTTGAGAATCTGAAGTGAGTGCACATTCTCTCGTCCTTTCTATTAGATAGAAGGTCTCTTTTTACTTTATTGTGTGCTTCCTTCTGATCTGTCCCTCCTCTAAAGTCTATCTCCGGTTTATGTCTTCCAGAAACTTCCTCTACCCTTCACTCTAAAGACTCCTGCTAAACAGACGCTGTCTGTGGTATCCTCCTTCCCTTATCGTGCCACTCCTGGACTCCCCTTTAGGTACCAACTTCCTCAAACCCTCAAGGTCATCTAGTGGGGTTTATTTCACGTCCCTTTCCCCTTTGGGATCAATCGCCCATCCTGTGGTATCAGTGTGGAGGATTGGTCTGGAGGTGAGAGGGGGGGGCTCTCTCCGTTTCCGCGGTTCCTGGTATTCAGGTGAGTGGGATTGTGACAGTTTTGGGGTTTGAAGTTTGGAACCCTGATGGCTCTTTCAATCTCAAAGTCATTACTGAAGGACAACTGGAGGACCTCTGGAATCCAAGATATTAAAAAATCAGCTACCGAAGGGGCAGAATTTTCGATACCTTCCGGGATCCCAAAGATGCGGAGACTGCTTCTCCAGTTGCAGTCTTCCTGTTCCGTGAGGTCCCTCTTTAGTGAGGAGATAGTCCGCTCCAGGTTCTGAAGATGTTTAGCTTGGACATTTGTGAAATCTTCCACCATACTTATTCTAGTTTCAGCATTCAACATTCTTATTGCTAAGTCTCTAAAATCTTTGTGAATCCCCGCCACTTCAAATTGAAGGAGATCTGTGTTGGTTTTAGTGCTCTGAACTTTATCATGTACAGTATTGAGTTTAAGAAGAATTGCCTCCAAAGTAGAGGCGGAGTGTGGACTGCCTTTTACTGGTGACTCTGGGATAGGAGAAGGCTGTTTCGAATGCTTCAGATTTGCCTTAGTATCTCTGTCTTTCATGCTTCCTTCTCTACTGTCGGACCTTTTGTGATAGTTAGACTGACAGTTCTCATGTAGGAGTGGTACCGCTGAATGAGGTGACCAGCGGAGTCATTAAGTGTCACTTAAGAACTGACTTGTTTGTCTCTATGTTTATTATCAGGCACTATGTCTTCTGCAATTATTTTCTGCTCTAAGCTGTCTCCAATGTGTACTGAATTTGGATTGTGTTTAACATGTATGATTAATAGATTTGAAATGGATCATACTGTTTTTTCTTTTCAGGGCTACTTGTGTCTGTTGTTCCTCTACTCATGACCGTTTTATTAATATGTTTAAAGCTTGGGTACCATGTACATGGATAAGTCACACTACACTATACTAGTGTTATTTACCATCCTCCGCTTATCTTGATTCCCGGCCGGTCTTCTATTTACCGGTTTTAGCAGCTTTCTCCTGTGCTCCGACCATGATTCTTCCCATGTACCATGTCTCTCACAGACATTCCCTGGTGAGAAGGGGTCCTGGTGTTTCTCTGGGAATTTCCGGAGATCATGGGAGCCTCTAATGTTGTTTTTTCTCTCCCTGTCCTTTTTCCCCTACATCCTTATCTAGTGAGATATGTGCCCCATCACAGTCTTATCTACAACCACTGAAGGCCTGCTTAGAGCCCCATACATCAAGTTGCCCATCAGCAACACAGAGATACATCCAATGCCCTCTATGAATGGTGTTTCTCTGAACACCAAGGGGTTGAACTACCCTGTTAAAAGAACCAAAATCTTAGACAATTGCAAAGAACTTGAGGGTGACCTAATTCTCCTTCAAGAGACCAAGATAGGCGTCAAAGAGGCCTTACTAATGAGAAAAGGGTGGGTTTCAGACGTGACATGCGCTGAAGCTAGCAGGAAGAGAAATGGTGTTGTCACCCTTCTATCCAAGAAATCTGGTCTAACCATCATCACATCTGAGCATGACACCAATGGGAGATGGCTAATTACTAGGCTAAATAATGGGGCTGATGACCTGCACGTTATGAATATATATGCCCCCAACGTAGATGACCTCACTTTCTGGCATACACTTAATAAAAAATTGGCAGACATCCAGGGAGGTTGCAAAACAATAGTACGGAGAGATTTTAACCTCCCACTGGATCCCATTTTGGATTGTCATTCAGCGTTCAAATACAGAACTCCCAGGGCACACAAGCAGTTGCTTAACCTCTGCTCCTCACAACACCTCCTAGTTGCATGGAGATTACATAACCTTAAAGTTAGTGACTTTACATTTTTAACCTCCCCTCACTCCAGCTTCTCTCGTATTGATTATCTTCTTGTAGATGCCTCACTCCTAAAATGCACTTTGGATACTAAAATTCATCCAATAGTTGTCTCAAATCATTCTGCAATCTCGTTGTCCATTAGTAGTCTTACTGATAAAAGTGGGAGTCGTACTTGGTGCCTAAACACTGAAATCCTAGAGAATGAAGCTGACGTGGACCTTAATGAAATTGACCTCTTCTTTAAAGAAAATGAACACTCTGTCAATTCCCCGATAATATTATGTGATGTGTTTAAATGTGCTGTGAGAGGGCAAATAATTCAACGAATGTTCAGGAAAAACGGCGAAATTAAGAGATCCCTTCACTCATCAGGGAATTAAATTAAAAGTAAAGAGGAGGAGTTTAAACACTCTAATAATAAATCCCCACTTCAAGACATCAAACAGTTAAAATGCACCTTTAATTCCATCGTCAGTAAAAGAGCCTACCTTGGTGTTCATGCCCAAAAATCTCGACAACTGTTACTGCACAACAGAGCCGGTAAACGACTTGCCTCCACCCTTAACTTTAACAACCTCACTAACCACGTTACTCACATCACACACCAAGATGGCTCTCAAAAATTCCATTATAAAGAAATTTTTGAGGTCTTTAAAGAATTTTACAGCAAACTATATACCCCACAATCGTTATGTGAGAAATCTAAAACCCATGAGTTCCTTAACTCCCTCCATATGAATTCAGTCTCTGAAGAAGAAAGATCGTGCTTGAATAAACCAATAGACATAGAGGAGATTGTTAAAGCAATAAAGCCCATGCGTTCAGGGAAGGCACTCGGCCCGGATGGCTTCCCAATTGCTTTTTATAAAACGTTTACATCTTCAATCATCAAGCACCTCAAAAATATATTTGATCACTTTGCTCTGCATGGCAAGGTTTCTGGTACACCGGTTCCCGGTAAGGCTGCTGCCACTTGGCTGAATTTACCACCGGCAAATCTTTTATGCAAGCATTTTAGAGTTTTTAAAAACCTTTCAACTTTTAACTGTTTAATGTTTTAAGTACATTTTACGCCGTACTCACCTGTCTCCCTGTCCCGGTCCACCGCGGCGCTGCTGTTTGTGAGGAGGGCGTGGTAGACAGCCCCCAGGCCAATCACTTTTCAGTTCCGGGTGAGGAGAGGGGCGGAATAGTTTTGACGCTCTCTCCCCTTTATCAGACCGATGTGCAAGCGGATGTGCAGCGGTTCCCGATAAGGCTGCTGCAACTTGGCTGAATTTACCACTGGCAAATCTTTTATGCAAGCATTTTAGAGTTTTTAAAAACCTTTCAACTTTTAACTGTTTAATGTTTTAAGTACATTTTACGCCGTACTCACCTGTCTCCCCGTCCCGGTCCACCGTGGCGCTGCCGTTTGTGTGGAGAGCGTGGTAGACAGCCCCCAGGCCAATCACCTTTCAGTTCCGGGTGAGGAGAGGGGCGGAATAGTTTTGCGACTCTCACCCTTTATCAGACCCATGTGCAAGCGGACGCGCCACTGGCGCGCCAAAGCGCGCCTAAGGCAAGTCCGTCTGCGCCTGTCCGCACCCAACCGGGACCAGGGGCCAGGACCCCGGCCACTTCTAAACCAGACAACAGGGGTTATCGTCACTACTCTAGAGATAGACTCCTTGCACTATCCAAGCACATACTAGGCAACAAAGCACCCTGTATGAAAGCCTACCCTGGGAATATGGAGGGCCCTTTTTCCTGTCTCAGCTGCAAATGGTGCAGCCAAGCACAATCAGATTGGTCACACAGAGAAACCGATGACCAGTCCAAATTGAACAGCATTTACTTCAATGCCAGATCGGTACCCAAGCATTCCTTTGAGATCTGGGACACCATAAAGGAGATGAATCCTGATGTAGTTTTCATCACCGAAACCTGGCTGGACGATAATAATTCCCCTGATATCGCCAATGCCTTACCTATTGATTATAAATTATTAAAACAAGACAGGCAGGGACTTGCCATTCTGTTCAAGGACTGCTTCACTTGTCTCCCTGTCACAGTGACACAACTAGGAGAACATGAAACATTATCATTCCAGGTATCCAGGGGTGGCCACATAATACTCGGTGGAGCGGT
The DNA here is from genome assembly GCA_963921515.1 of Calotriton arnoldi. Taxonomy (NCBI): domain Eukaryota; kingdom Metazoa; phylum Chordata; class Amphibia; order Caudata; family Salamandridae; genus Calotriton; species Calotriton arnoldi. Next base: position 1,046,252 of record CAWUFW010006341.1, read on the forward strand.
AATTTACAATCCCCCCGGATACCAATCAGACTTCAGTGTGCAGCTACTCACCCAATTATTTCCCTCATGCTTAAAACACAAACATTTCATAGTAATAGGGGATTTCAATGTTCATTTCGAAAAAACAAACAATTCTGTGGCAAAACAACTAGAAAATGATATGCAGATTCTGCAATTAAAACAGTGGGTTAAGGGGCCCACGCATATAGCAGGACATACACTGGACGTACTATTCTCTAATATAGAATCCACCCTTGTCCAAGAGGTCAGACCTCTCTCCTGGACAGACCACTTGCTAATTTCCTTCTCGTTTAGCCTGATGGCAAGCCCAGTAACACTCATATGCCCCTATCAGTGGCAAACAGAGCCTGGAGGTTGGTCACTCCTGACTCATTTCAACTCCACTCCTCTCTCAATGATCCTAAGGCCCTAGGCACACTCCCTGTCAACAAGGGAGTAGTAAGCTTTCAAACTGAGATCTCAAACATACTGGATCAGTGTGCACCCAGATTAAAATACAAACCCAGAAGAGGAACACCATCTGAGAATTGGTATCTGCCTGAACTCAGGACACTAAAGAGAAGGTGCAAAATGTTGGAACACAAATGTAGATTGTCTAAACAGGATATGGACAGGCTGGTAGATAAGGCTGAGCTGAAAAGCTACAATAATGCTATTAAGAATGCTAAGAAAACCTACTTTGCGAAGAGAATAAACGAGAACAGCAACTCAACTAAAGAGCTGTATAAAATAGAGAAAGAACTCTGCAAACCAGCAAGTATGTCACAATCGCTGCCTCCTTCAGAAGAAACCTGTGAGAGGATTAGCAAATTCTTCTCCGACAAAATCAGCGAGATATACTCTTCATTCAGTATTAAACCCCACACCGACACGACCGATCGGGAATACTTGGATCCCCACCCTGATGCCCTAGCTCGACTGGGAAGTATCTCCCCTTTTACTGAGGAACAGGTTGCAAAGGCAATGGGGAAGTTAAATCAGGGTCCCCACTTGACCCATGCCCGCACTTCATTTTCTCTCGGATCATACCAGTATTATGCCCACATGTAACCCAACTATTCAATCAATCTTTGGATACTGCAGTTTTCCCAGAAACTTGGAAGAAGGCTATTGTGACTCCTCTGCTGAAAAAGGCAGGCACAGACGTTCGCAACCCAGCTAATTATCGGCCAATCTCCCAACTCCCTTATCTATCCCCTCATCTACAGACCCCCCGGACCCCGACCACAGTTCAGCGATTCTATCGCTGACTTCGTCAGCACACACGCCATCGCCTCCACGGACTACATCCTCCTCGGGGACCTGAACTTCCACCTCGAGAACAACAAGGACACCAACTCCACCACCCTGATCGACAACCTCGCCACCCTCGGACTCAGACAGCTCGTGACTACACCCACCCACGCCGCCGGCCACACACTAGACTCCATCTTTTCCGCAAGCCCACACGTCTCCTTCAACCACACCTCCGAACCCCACTGGACTGACCACCACTACAGGAAGTCCACCACGCACCACCGCACCGAACAAATGCCTCGCCGCTGCTGGAGCAGAGTCACCGAAGACCAGCTAACCACAACCCTCGCCCTGAGCCCACCCGCCGAACCCTCCGACCCCGACACCGCCGCCCGCAACCTCAGACAGTGGATCGACGACTGCGCCAACACCCTCACCCCGCTCAAGAATCCGCCCAACAGCCACACCAGCAAGAAAGCCACCTGGTTCACCGAAGACCTCCAGGCCTCCAAACGAACATGCCAAAAACTGGAGAAGATCTGGCTCCACGAACGGACAGCGGACAGCTACGCCGCCCACAAGAGCGCCACCCGCAGTCACCATCACCTCATCAGATCCGCCAAAAGGGCCTCACTCAAAGACCACCTAGACAACAACGCACACAACAGCAAAGAGCTCTTCAACATCGTGAAGGAACTCTCCAACCCCAGCTCCAACACCAACGACATCCCGCCGTCGCGAGACCTGTGCGACTCACTGGCCACCTTCTTCCACCGCAAAATCGCCGACATCCACGACAGCTTCAACACCACGACCGCCCGGCAACCACCGAGACCACTGCCCCCACAACCACCAACCGCCTGCTCTCCTGGACCAACATCAACGACGAGGACACCAGCGAGATCATGAACACCATCCACTCCGGCTCACCGCTAGACCCGTGCCCTCACCACGTCTTCAACAAAGCCAGTACAGCCATCGCGCCCCATCTCCGGAAAATAATCAACATCTCCTTCGAGACAGCAACCTTCCCGGAAAGCTGGAAGCACGCCGAGATCACCGCCTTACTCAAGAAACCCAAGGCAGACCCCAAGGACCTCAAGAACTTCCGACCCATCTCTCTGCTCCTGTTCCCCGCGAAGGTCACCGTGAAAATCGTCAACAAACAACTGACCCGCTACCTCGAGGAGAACAACATCCTGGACCCTTCCCAGTCCGGCTTCCGCAGCAACCACAGCACCGAAACCGCCCTCATCGCCGCCACCGATGACATCAGGACCCTGCTAGACAACGGAGAAACAGCAGCCCTCATCCTCCTGGACCTATCAGCCGCCTTCGACACGGTCTGCCACCACACACTACGAACACACCTTCACAACGCCGGGATCCAAGAGAAGGCCCTGGACTGGACCACATCCTTCCTCTCCGGCAGAACACAAAGCGTCCGCCTCGCCCCCTTCCGATCCAAGGCCACCAAGATCATCTGCGGCGTACCCCAAGGCTCCTCCCTCAGCCCAACGCTGTTCAACATCTACATGGCACCCCTCGCCCACGTCGCCCGACAGCACAACCTCAACATCATCTCCTACGCCGACGACACCCAGCTGATCCTCTCCCTCACCAAAGACCCTCACACCGCCAAAGCCCACCTCCATGAAGGAATGAAGGCCGTCGCCGAATGGATGAGTACCAGCCACCTGAAGCTGAACTCGGACAAGACGGAGGTCCTCATCCTTGGTTCCAACCCTTCAGCATGGGACGACTCCTGGTGGCCAACATCACTGGGAACAGCCCCGACACCCACCGACCACGCACGCAACCTAGGGGTCATCCTCGACCCCACCCTCTCCATGACTAAGCAGGTCAACGCTGTTTCCTCATCCTGCTTCAACACCCTCCGAATGCTCCGCAGGATCTTCAAGTGGATCCCCACCGAAACAAGAAAAACAGTCACCCAGGCCCTCGTCACCAGCAGGCTGGACTACGGAAACGCCCTCTACGCAGGAACGACGGCTAAGCTCCTGAGACGGCTGCAATGCATCCAGAACGCCTCTGCACGTCTTATCCTCGACATCCCCCGACGCAGCCACATCACACCCCACCTGAGAGACCTGCACTGGCTCCCTGTCAACAAGAGGATAACCTTCAAGCTCCTCACCCACGCACACAAAGCACTCCACAACTCCGGACCAGCCTACCTCAACAGACGACTCAGCTCCTACACCGCCAGCTCCGCTCCACCAGCCTCGCCCTCGCCACAGTCCCCCGCATCCGGAAAACGACCGCCGGCGGCAGATCCTTCTCCCACCTCGCCGCCAAGACCTGGTTCACCCTCCCCACCAACCTTCGGCAGACCCAAGACCTACTGGCCTTCAGAAGACTCCTCAAGACCTGGCTCTTCGATCAGTAGCAGCACCACCCCCATCTTCCCCCAGCGCCTTTAGACCCTCGCGGGTATGTAGTGCGCTTTATAAGTGACATGATTGATTGATTGATTGATATCCAAAGTTATGGAGAAGCTGGTTAATAAACAATTATCAAACTATCTTGAAGCCAATGCATTGCTAGACCCTTCTCAAACCGGCTTCAGAGCCACCAATAGTACAGAGGCCACTCTCCTGGCTGTCCTAGACAACATAAGATCTTTAATGGATCAGGGGAAAGCTGCAGCATTGATCCTATTGGACCTGTCGGCAGCGTTCGACACGGTCTTACATGGACTGCTGCTGAAAACCCTACACGAAAATGGTATACATGCCAAAGCCCTCCAGTGGTTCAGCTCCTTTTTTGAGCAACAGAACGCAAATTGTACAAATGGGCACGTTTTCCTCAAGCCCAAAATCTATCAGCTATGGTGTCCCGCAGGGAGCCTACCTGAGCCCCACGCTCTAACGCCTATGTATCATCTCTGCCTAAAATCAGTGAGAAATGGGGATTCAGTATCTGCTCCTATGCGGATGACACACAACAGATGATAGCTCTTGAAGAAAAGAATGAAGACACCAGGATCAAGTTGAACAACTGCCTCTCAGAGATGGCGACCTGGATGTCGTAGCTCTGCCTGAAGTTGAACAAGGACAAATCAGAGATCCTGCTCTTTGGAGGAGCCCACTTAATCTGGGATGCATCTTAGTGGCCCCAATCGTTGGGAGCCGCCCCAGCACGCAAGCAAGTTGCAAAAAACCTGGGCATCCTTATTGATAACACATTAACCATGCAGGACCATGTTCGGGCTCTGTGCGGAAGAAGCTTCGCCACCCTGAAGCTTCTAAAAAGGCTTTTTCCGTGGATTCCTGTGGAATGTAGAAGAAGTCACATAGGCCCTACTCATTAGCAAGCTGGATTACGGGAACGCGCTGTTCGTGGGAATGGCTGACTATCTCTTTACACACCTTCAGGTGATACAGAACGCAGCCGCCAACCTGGTGTGCAATAAAAATAGATATAGGTCAGCATCAGAATGCATGAGACAGCTCTATTGGCTGCCCGTGCAAGCTTCTGAGCCATGCACATAAGGCGCTACATCAATGCGGTCCCAGAATTCTTCAAAACAAAGTCAAATTTTATGCCCCTACAAGGTGTCAAGTACCACGCACCTGGTATTCTTGGACTTCCACAGGAGCAGATGACTATTCTCCAAATCCCAAACTCCACTAAGAGCGGACAATAAAATCCACTGCCAGTAGAGAGGGGGAAAGGGGAATGGGATAAACAAGAGAGACTCCACTGCTGTGCATCTTCCTCTCGGGAATTCTCAGCAAATTCTGCCAGGCATCTACAACACAAATAGCACCATTAATACATTCCCAACCTCTCCAGAGCCTCAACAATATACTCTAAGCACTTGCCCCAATGCATCTCTCTTATATTAGACAGTTGCAATTTTTTGGATAGAAGATAGACTCGTAATTCACTCTTGTTATTACTTATATAGATGTAGATTCAAAATCAGTTGGTAAGTATAATATATATATATATTTCTAACATACTAAATTGTAGGAGTGATGAGGAAGTCTGAAACTGCCTTATTCGTGAGCCTTCTGTATTCACATTAATGATGAGTATTGCATTCGATGCAGATTTATTGAAACAATTGAGCTGAGTTAGTATTTGTAATTCTTGTGAGAAAAAGTTCCATGCAATTTTAGCTCAACAGAGTAAGCGCAAAAGAGAAAGAAAACAAGAAGAAAATATACAATAGCTGCAGTTCCTGATGACTGACTGTCTTTATAAAGCACTGTTACAATCACAGTATAGGTAATGGCTCTGTGACTTGAAAGGTTTCTTGACAAGCAATAATATGGCGCACTGAAAGCTGCTAGGACTGCTGCTCTGAAAGTCTTTAGCTGGAAGCCTGTAGTGCACTGAAAACTGAACTCAGCAGTTCGGAATTTCCATGCAGTAAAATAAACTGAGCGCTGACTGCGGAATGGATTAGACAAACTTACTTCTCTGTGAGAGAGGCTTACCTCACATTTACTGACTCACGAGACTCTGAAATGAAATTGGTTCCAACGATGAAACCATTCACCAGAAGGTGAGCACTGGACTCCTGAAGCAAGCTGCAACACTGCCGGAGGGTGTCAGGTGGAGATACGTTAGAAATAACTAACTCCCCTGACTAAATTTCTAAGAACAAGACGAGCGGCAGAGAAACACAACCGCTTCCTCAGAAAAGACGGTTGAAGTGCGCCGAACAATAAACGCTCGAGCGGCAACACCTGGCCCCTGACAACCCAGCCCAAAACACTAGACTGCTTCCACAGGAATAGAAATAACCCGCCAATGGCTGCCATATTGGAGGCACGACGGAAATCTGGAAACCTCTAAGAGGTGAATCAACAAAGCCGATTCCAAGGATAATTTAAAATCTTCTTGCGTCTGAAACCTAACTGGGGGTGACATGGGCATTTGAATCGGCCAACCCTGACAGTACCCCCCCACCAAGGCCCCTCCTCCTCCCTCCTTGGGTTTGAAAGGATGAGTCTTGTGGAATTCTCGAACCAATCTGGGGGCATGGACATTAGAACCAGGTTCCCAGGATCTGTCTTCTGGACCAAAACCTTTCCAATCCACTAAGTAAAACATCTTTCCTTTCTTTAGCTTGGAATCAATTATACGTTTTACTTCAAACTCCTCTCCTGGCTGACACTGAATAGGGGCAGGTGGTTGAATCTTTCTCAAATTGGGCGGATTTTTTTTACTAAAGAAACATGGAACACAGGATGTATCCTAACATTAGTTGGAAGCCTGAGCTTAACACTGACTGGATTCACCATCTTGTCAACTAAATAAGGTCCCACAAATCTAGGTTGGAATTTCCTATTTCCTTTTAATCTCATGTTCCGTGTGGAAACCCAAACCTTATGTCTAGGTTAAAAACTGGATTCCCTCTTCTTTTCTTGTCTGCCTGCCTTTTATGTGATTCTTTAGCTTTCACTAAATTCTGTGTTGCAGTTTGAAAACCTTCTGTAATTCGCTCACCACCTTCTCCACTGCTGGTACCTCACTCTCAGTCTTTCCCACTTAGGTGTTTGGGTGCCTGCCTGAATTTAAAAAGAAAGGGGAATAACCAGTGGACAATTGAACTGCGTTATTATACGCAAATTCAGCAGCCCAAATCAAACCTGGCCAATCCCCTTCATGATCCATCAAATAAAGATGTAGATATTGTTCCAGTTCCTGATTGACTCTTTCAGTTTGTCCATCAGTCTCAGGATGGAAACTGGAAGACAATCAAGAGTCCACTCCTAATCTACCCAGAAAGGCCCTCCAAAAGCGTGAAACGAATTGGGGTCCCCGATCAGAGATAACCACTTTGTGAATACCTTGAGACTTAACTATGTGTTGAGTGAATAAGGTGGCAAGTTGTGCAGAGTTGGGGATTGACTTTAATGGAACAAAGTGACTTATTTTAGAAAAATGGTCTACCACGACCCAGATAGTGGAATATCCCTGACTGGAGGGAAGGTCAACAATGAAATCCATAGAAACTGTATGCCATGGATATGGGGCTACGGGCAAAGGCATAAGTAAACCTTGTGGGGCCTGCCTATTGGCCTTCCCCTTAATGCACTGCTCACAGGATGCCACATATTGTCTCACTGGGCATCTAATTCAGGCCACCAAAATTCACGTTTAATCATTTCTAAGGTCTTCTTCACACCCTTATGTCCAGCCAAAAGATTATCATGATAGTGTTCCACGATTTCTTTTCGTAGATCCTCTCCAGGTACATAAAGATTCCCTTGATGGTATGGTTTGCCATTCTTTATCTCTCTTCCATGCCCTTCTTTCAGCCAAGCAAGCATTTCCTCTTCAGGAAGGGACTTTTTAATTTTGTCCTCCAGTTCAGAATACAAAATGGTGCTAATGATCTTTTCCTCCGGAATTATGTGACCTTCCTTTTTAACTTCTTCATGGTCACCGACATTCAAACGAGACAAGGCATCTGCCTTTCCATTGGCAGATCCAGGTTTGTATGTCAGAACGAAATTGTAATCAGCAAAGAATAGAGACCACCTCAGTTGCCGAGGAGTAAGGGTGCGAGCGGACTTCAAAAATTGTAAATTTCTGTGATCTGTAAAAACGGTGACTTCATGCTTAGCACCTAATAAATAATGCCTCCATTCCTGAAAGGCATCTTTCACTGCGAGTAATTCCTTGTCAGCAATGGAGTAGTTGATTTCAGCCGCTGAAAGTTTTCGAGACCGATAGGCTACAGGATGCAGTTGCCCTGTGGTTTTATGCCTTTGAGACAGTATACCTCCAATAGCTAAATTAGAAGCATCGGCTTCAACAAAAAATGGTTCCTCTGGATTTGGATGCTGCAAATGGGTGCTGTTGTAAACACTTCTTTTAAGTACTGAAATGCCTTATCGGTTTCGTGACTCCACAAAAATTTCTCTTTCTTCTTTAGGAGCCGGGTAATGGGAGCTACCTTTTCTGAGAAATTGTTGATAAAACGCCTATAAAAATTTGCGAATCCAAGGAAACTTTGGATTTCTTTCACATTTTGAGGAGGTGGCCAGTCCCTAATTGCCTTCAACTTAGACTCATCCATCGATACTCCTTCGGGGAATAATATGAACCCCAAAAACTCCACACGACTGGTGTGAAAAACACACTTTTCCAGTTTCACAAAAAGCTGGTGGTCAAGCAATTTCTGTAAACTAGCTCGTACATGTTGGACATGTCCTTCCAGATTTGCTGAGAAAATAAGGATGTCATCGATGTAAACCACTGCAAAGCGATCCAAAAAGTCTCATAGTACATCATTGACAAAGTGCTGGAAGGCAGCAGGGGTATTACACAAGCCGAAGGGCATGACCTGATACTCAAAGAGGCCAAATCGAGTACAAAATGCTGTCTTCCATTCTTCCCCTTCGGCCATCCTTACCAGATGATATGCCCCTCTTAAATTCAATTTGGTGTACACCTGGGCCTCCTTCACTTGGTCCAATAGCTCTGAAATCAACGGCAAAGGGTAACGATTCTTCTTGGTCACAGCATTCAAGGCACGATAGTCTATGCAGGTCCTAAGTTTCCCATCCCTCTTCAGGATGAAGAAGAGTGGAGAGGAAACCGGGGACTGCGATGGCCGAATGAAACGATTTCCCAAATATTGATCTAAGTAATTCTTAAGATGACAGTTCTCGGTTTCTGAAAGCGCATAAATTCGGCTACATGGTAAAGAAGCTCCAGGTTCCAGCTCGATCTTACAGTCATACTCCAGATGAGGAGGTAACTTCTTGGTCTCTCGTTCGTCGAAAACTGCCTTCAAATCTTGATATTCCACAGGAATTTCTGGAACTTCTACGGCACAAATCACTAGAGGTGTCTTTGCCAAAAGAGACGGTTGGGAAGGTTGATGATCAGATACCCTGGAATAAAAGCAATGTTCCTTGCAATAGTCTGAATCCAATTCTACAGTTCTTTTGGCCCAATCAATCCTGGGATTATGTTCTGTCAACCACGGAAGCCCCAAGATCAACTGAAACTGTGGAGCATCAATGAGACTGAATCTCAAATAGCTTTGATGAAGACCTGGGCCAATCACTGTTAACTCTTCCGTATCATAAGTGATGGGTCCCGAAGATAAATTAGTACCGTCGACTGCACGCACCGGTTCAGGTTTGTCCTTCTTTAGAAATTGAATGCCCAAAGACTGAGCGAACTTAATGTCGCAAAAATTCCCAGTTGCCCCATAATCAATAATTACTGAGATCTCATCCACCTCGGTGGTTCCAAATTTAATCACACTGGAAATGATTAAATGAGTGGCTGCAGATTGTAAGGTGTTTGCTACCAACTGAACATCTGGAGTTGTCTTGTCAGACGCTCCCACTAGAGCAACTCCTCTTACTGGTGGGGCCTGGCTTTTACCCACGCACTGGTCTTGGGCTTCTTCGGGCACTCCTTAACAAAATGCCCAGGATTACCGCAATACATGCACAGCTTACCACTTCTGCGCTTTTCTCTCTCCTCCTTGGTAAGAGGTCCCCGCACGGAACCAATTTGCATGGGCTCTTCTCCTACTACAGTCTCACTGGGCTTCGTAAATTCAGGTTTAATCCGGTCAAAACGAGGTGGAAAATGTCTAACTTCTTTACGACGTTCGCTCTTTCTTTCATTTTGTCGCTGGTCTATTTGAAGTACCAAATCAATTAACTCAGAAACTTCTGTGGGTCTTTTGGGAATCTGAGCTAACACATCCTTAAGTTCATCTTTGAGACCCCGATAAAAAATTGCAGCTCTCTTAGCTTCGGGCCATTGAGTCGCCACAGTTAACTTATTAAATTGTGCAAAGTAAGCTACCAACTCACGATTGCCTTGTTTTAGATCCAAAAGCTCATTATCAGTGGTCTGCGAGATGGTTCTTCGATCAAAAATCCGAAGGAACTCTGCCTTGAAATCTTCAAAATTGTAAAGAATAGGGTCGTTGCAATTCACCAGAGGCATGGACCACGCCGCTGCATCCCCACTCCGGTAAGACAATAAAAAGGCTACCTTAGACTGGTCCTCCTTAAAGATAATTGGCCTACATAAGAAGTGGAGGGAGCATTGGGTGAGGAACACTTGGGCCTAATGGGGGTCTCCATTAAACCTCTCCGGAGCAGCTAACGGGATTGTAGGGGAAATGGCGTGTATGACTTGTGTGGTCAACTCGCTGCAGAGGGGGAAGGGGAAAAAGGTTGCGGTTTGTGCTCTTTGGACATTAGGTTGGCCCCTGCAACAAAATCATCAAATCGCTGTCTAAAGAAACTGGTTTCCTGACTGGACTTCCTAACCTCCTCTCAAAGATTCTTGTTATCTTCCATGGTCTCACTAAGCTGTTTTTGTATTCCCTCTAAGACCGCAGCTAAGGCCTTGACATCTAATCCCTCCGCCATCCTGCCCAGGTGGAAGTTGGAGTATGGCACTTCAATCTGCCAAGTACCACGCACCTGGTATTCTTGGACTTCCACAGGAGCAGATGACTATTCTCCAAATCCCAAACTCCACTAAGAGCGGACAATAAAATCCACTGCCAGTAGACAGGGGGAAAGGGGAATGGGATAAACAAGAGAGACTCCACTGCTGTGCCTCTTCCTCTTGTAAATTCTCAGCAAATTCTGCCAGGCATCTACAACACAAATAACACCATTAATACATTCCCAACCTCTCCAGAGCCTCAACAATATACTCTAAGCACTTGCCCAAACGTATCTCCTCCTTCACCTCCGCAGTGGTTAGCTTCTCTATTAGGCAGTTGCAATTTTTTGGATAGAAGATAGACTTGTAATTCACTCTTGTTATTACTTATATAGATGCAGATTCAGAATCAGTTGGTAAGTATAATATATATATATTACTACATACTAAATTGTAGGAGTGATGAGGAAGTCTGAAACTGCCTTATTCGTGAGCCTTCTGTATTCACATTAATGATGAGTATTGCATTCAATGCAGATTTATTGAAACAATTGAGCTGAGTTAGTACTTGTAATTCTTGTGAGAAAAAGTTCCATGCAATTTTAGCTCAACAGAGTAAGCGCAAAGAGAAAGAAAACAAGAAGAAAATATACAATAGCTGCAGTTCCTGATGACTGACTGTCTTTATAAAGCACTGTGACATTCACAGTATAGGTATTGGCTCTGTGACTTGAAAGGTTTCTTGACAAGCAAAAATATGGCGGACTGAAAGCTGCTAGGACTGCTGCTCTGAAAGTCTTTAGCTGGAAGCCTGTAGTGTGCTGAAAACTGAACTCAGCAGTTTGGAATTTCCATGCAGTAAAATAAACTGAGCGCTGACTGCGGAATGGATTAGACAAACTTACTTCTCTGTGAGAGAGGCTTACCTCACATTTACTGACTCACGAGACTCTGAAATGAAATTGGTTCCAACGATGAAACCATTCACCAGAAGGTGAACGCTGGACTCCTGAAGCGAGCTGCAACACTGCCGGAGGGTGTCAGGCGGAGATACGTTAGAAATAACTAACTCCCCTGACTGAATTTCTAAGAACAAGACGAGCGGCAGAGAAACACAACCGCTTCCTCAGAAAAGACGGTTGGAGTGCGCCAAACAATAAACGCTCGAGCGCGAACACCTGGCCCCTGACAACCCAGCCCAAAACACTAGACTGCTACCCCAGGAATAGAAATAACCCGTAAACGGCCGCCATATTGGAGGCACGATGGAAATCTGGAAGCCTCTAGGGGGTGAATCGACGAAGCCGATTCCAAGGATAATTTAAAATCTTCTTGCGTCTGAAACCTAACTGGGGGTGAAATGGGCATTTGAATCGGCCAATCCTGACACAAGGTGTCTGAGGTCACGCTATCAGGCGCGGGCCAAGACTAAGAGTATCAAGGAAGCAAGGGCAGGAGGCCGCACCTTTTCTTACCTGGCCGCAACTCAATGGAATGATCTACCGCTAGGTCTACGTCTCACTGACAACTACTTGGCATTCAGAAAAAAGCTGAAAACCCATCTGTTCCCTAACACCTAATTGCTGGATATAGTGGCAGCAATCATTATTCCACTTCAACCCCTACCATTGGATCTCGCTTCTTTAGCGCCGTGATATCCTTCCGGATGAATGTTGCGCTCTATAAATAAAAAAATAAATAAATAAGTACAGCCGCTGAGGCCACCATAGTGGTCATCCCCAAGGGGGACAAGGACCACTCGGACCCAAAGAATTTTTGGACCATTTCCCTCCTAAATATGGGAGCAAACATTTGGGGGCGTGGCCAAGCCGCCGACCGTAATGGCCGCGTAGGCTTGGAGCTCCTCCGTCGCTCCCCGGAATCCTGCCGCCAGGGAGGCGTTCACCGCAGCATCACGGTCGACAGAGATGTGGGAGATGTAACGGAGGCGACTGGCACTGCATCGGAACTCCGGGAGGCCCGATGTCGATGCCTGCTCCGACCTTGAAAGCCTAAGTGAGGTGGGGCCTACACACACGTGAGAAGCCGCAGGCTCGAGTGGTGCGGTGCCGGCGGGCACCGCAACGAACAGGCAAGGACGCTGGGGGAGAGACCGGTGGGCTGCGGCTGAGAGGGGTGTGGTGACTACCAACGTGGTGAGCGGCAGCGGTGGAAACATCCCGCTCCTTCAGTTTTCAAGCACAGAGCCCCGTAGACGCTCCCCCAGAGGCCCGTGGTGACAGGGTCCACGGGTGAGTTTGGGGGCTGGCCGTCGGGCCGGGAAGCATAACGTCTAATAGGAGCTCCCCTGCCGCATCACTGCAAGCAAACTCAGGTGGGGCATCCATAAGAGATCGACCGCTGCCCCCCACCTTCTCTCTCACGCTTCATGAATAAAAAGTGGAAAGGCACCAGGGAATATTCTTAGAACTATGGCGCATGCACAGGCCCGCAGCAGTGAGCCTGGGACACAGTTAGAAAGCGACCAGTGGCACACCATAACTGCCTTTGCGCAGTGTCATTCTGCAGCAACTACATCGCCCGAGGGTCCTGCTCAGCGCCTAGGGTCGGGGCATGGTCCGGACTGACCCTAAACAACAGAAACTTTCCTTCACGAAAGCAGGCCATGGCACAGAGGTTCAGCGACCCGACATGGCGGAGGGAGGCGGTGCACCCACAGCCGTGGCGGCTGGGTCGGATGCTATGCCGGTGTAGCTCCGGGCGGGCTTTAAGGCCCTAGATACCCTCTTTGACTCCCTTGATAAGCGCTTAGATACCATGGGCATACGACTTGACCAACAAGAGGGGTGCTTGACAACAGCTGAGGGCAGGATCTCCGACCTGGAGGATGGTGCCGCCCAAGCCACGAAAAAGTTTGAGCGTATGGAGAGGTTGCTCTAGTCGATTGCCATCAAGAACGAGGACTTGGAGGCATGGGGGCGGCACAATAACCTACGCGTAGTGGGTATACCTGAATCCACTAACACAGGGCGGCTGGATGGATTTATGGAGACGCTGCTGACCGATCTCTTTGGACAGGACTCCTTCACTTTTGTAGTGGAACATGCACATCGCACACTCGGGCGGCGCCCCAATCCTGGCTGCCCTCCAAGACCTATAATAGCCCGGCTTCTCAATTTTAAAGATAGGGACACCATGTTGCAGATGGCTTGTGAGAAAGGCCCACTTGAGTGGCAGGGGTCCTCCATATCACTCTACCCGGACTTCACTGCGATGGTGCAAAAGGCCAGACGCAAATATGCAGGTGTCAAGGCAAACCTTCGCAAGCTGGGTCTTCGTTATGGGATGCTCTACCCCGCCCGCCTCAAGGTTGATGTGGATGGTCTTTGACTCTCCCCACAATGCTCAGGAGTTCTGCCAGGCCTACACTAAGTCGGCGCGACAGCGTGGATCCCCTTCCTCACGTCACTCATCGGACATTCAAAACTCTGGTGCGAGCGCGGACCTTTTCTCGCCCAGTTAGTGGGACATTGCCGCCACTCAGGATGGTTTGCTGTTTCACATCTTGTTGACTGAACTATTGCCTATTTGGCTCACATTTTCATCTCACATGCCGGTGTGGCGGGGACTGCCGCACGTGTCGGACTGCACTTCCCCTTACAGGTATTATTGATCCGTCAGTACCGGGGAAGTGGCAACCCCACTACTGGGGAATCGGCGTGGGGTTGCCACTTCCCCAGTGCAGCTGCACTTCCTATGTTTACTATCGTATTGTAGAATGCTTATTTTCTTTTCATGTTTGAATTTCACAGCAGAGGGTTGGGTATTTCCCCTGAAGATTGGTGCGGGGGATGGGTGGATATGGGTTGATTCAAAAATGTTTGCAGAAATGTTTTTTTGATTGTTTCAATTGCAGTACAGTAACAGTTATTCAGATCTTTACAGTTCATATACCTTGGGTATGGATAATGGTTAATAGAGTGCAACCAGAAGCTGATAATACGATGATGTCCTGGAACGTAAGGGGCCTTAACAGCACGCGTAAAGTATCTAATTATCCACAAATGCATCAGGTGGATATTGCTTTCCTACAGGAGAAGCATTTGGCACCTTCAGCCCAATCCACGTTGGCAGCCAATTGGGGAGCGCATAGATACTTTGCAGGATACAGTTCCTATGCCAGAGGAGTTGCAATATTGATTCACAAGCGTGTCCCTTTTTGGGAGGTGGAGGTTTACAGAGATGCTGAGGGGCGATTCCGGTTGGTTAAAGGATGGTTGTTGGAGCACTCCATGCTGCTAGTCAATGTATATGCACCAAATATTGACGATCCCGACTTTTTCAGTGCTATTCATACACAAATTGAAAACATGGGGGCGGATCAGATCTGTTTGGGTGGGGATCTAAACATACTGCTCGACCCCGATAGGGACAGCACAGCCGCCACTATAGACACTAAGCCCAGAGCCAGGCGCTCCTTGTCCGACATCAGAGAGGCATATGATCTGGTTGATGCATGGAGGCATCACAGCCCTGACCAGAATGAATGCACCCACTACTCTGCTCCACACAATACATGGACATGGCTGGATTACTGGCTCCTTACAGCAGGGGTGATGCTGTGGGTTGGTGCAGTCCGACATCTACTACGCACACTGTCAGATCACTCCCCGGTTCTGCTACAGCTGCGAGTCCCCTGTGCTGGGGGCGTTGAGAGGCCATGGAGGTTCCCCGATATGGCCTTACGGGACTAAGTGTTCAAATCAGAGCTTCGGGATGCGATAGTGGAGTATTTTGTACTCAACACCAGCACCGTGAGCACTAAAGCCACCCTATGGGTGGCTTTTAAAGTTTATACCAGGGGAGTGTGCATCTCAAAGAGTGCCGGGGTGCTCAGGGACCTACGTCGCACATTGTCACAGCTGGAGTCACAGTTGGCGGAGATTGACGGCAGCGACGCTGCCCTATCCCGCCCCCCCAACTACAACGTCCTGCATCCCTTATGGCCGAGTTTACTGAGGCAGCAGAACGTGAGGCACATTATCTGGGTAAATACGCAGTAGCCAGGTGGTACGGGGAAGGGGAGAGGCCGGGCAGGACCCTAGCTAGGTTAATACAACAATCCCGCAAACAGACATACATAGCCGAATTGCACGGACAGGATGGCACGCGAATAACAGGCAATGTAGGTATACTTGAGGAGGTGCTTACCTACTATACAGATTTATATACATCCAGAGCCACAGTGGATATGACGGCATATAGAGAATATTTGGATGAGATCTCCCTAGTTTGGCTCAAAAAGGCACATCGCGAATTCTTGGCTGAACCCTTCACGGAAGATCCAGGGCGCCGGACCTCGATGGGTTCTCTGGCTGCTTTTATAAAAAGTTTAAAAAGATCCTGGCCCCACGCCTCATAGATGTGTATCAGGAGGTGGTGGAATCGGGAGTACTCCCCCCCACACTGCGGGAGGCGGTCATAACACTTCTCCCTAAGCCTGGAAAAGACCCACTGAAATGTGGCTCATATAGGCCGCTCTCACTTCTAAATTTTAATAACAAGATTTTAGCCAAGATACTGGCAACGCGGCTTGCTCTAATTGTCGACCAAATGATCTCGCCCGCCCAGTCGGGATCTATACCACACAAGTCAACTGCCCTGAATCTCCGCACGCTATTCACCACTTTGCACAGAATTTCCCCTTCAGTGCCTGCGCCAGCCGCGCTCCTCGATGCGGAGAAGGCTTTCGACTCCCTCGAGTGGCCCTTTTTATATGCCACGCTGGGACGTCTTGGGAAGCCAGATCAATTCCTGACAGTCATTAAGTTATTGTATACACAACCCATAGCGCGCATCCGTCTGAAGGCATGCTAACACCCCCATTCCCACTCACGCAGGGAACACGGCAGGGGTGTCCGCTCTCCCCTTTATTGTTCGTTATGGCACTGGATCCTTTAGTTCGGCACTTACAGGAGAAGCATCTTCACCGCGGTTTGCAGTTTAATACCGGTCCCCTACTCCTTACTCTATATGCTGATGATATTATACTCTACGTGCAGCATCCTGACGACAATCTTGCCCCAATCCTTCATGAAGTCACCAGGTATGGCGCCCTCTCAGGCCTCTGCATTAACTGGGAAAAGTCAAAGGTTTTCCCATTGACGCTGGTGCCTTGTGATAGGACGGCGGAATACCCCCTTGCATGGTGTGAGGACTCTGTCAAATTCCTTGGCATCCACATTCACAGGAATGCGGACCGCATCCTGCAGCTCAACTCCGGCCCGGTGGTCGAGAGACTAGAGCGTAATGTCGATCGTTGGCTAAAGCTGCCTCTGTCAATGGCGGGACAGATCGCCATTATTAAAATGGTCGTTCTCCCCCAATTCTTGTATTTATTTCAAAACATTCCCATCCCACTATATAACAGTTATTTCCTCAATCTTCGATCGCACTTTATCAGGCTAGTATGGGGTTGCAAACAACCCCGGATAAGTTAGGACACTCTGATGTTGCCGTATGAGCGGGGTGGGTTTGGGTTTCCAAATTTCCGTATATATTATCTGGTCGCACAGGCGAGTTTTGCGCAACACTGGTACCACGCGGACGTTAAAATTCCATACTTTCGGCCAGAAGCGGACCTTGCGCACCCAGCGCCACTGTGTACGCTTTTGCCGGCCAGGATGCAGCGGTTCCCATAGGATATTCAAACGCTCTCCACAACCAGTTGGGCCTGGCGCCGACTGCTTAATGTGACCGGGTCCCTCCTTTTATACTCCTCCTTATTACCGCTGGCGGGAAATGGATGGATTCCCATCCTACAGGAGACCCTTGTGAAACGTACGTTAGCCAAATTACAACTGGTTACGTTTGGAGATTTGTTCCCCAATGGTCACGTTTTCTCATGCACCGAGGACCCCCGTTTTAGAGAGGCAACAGTGATGGACCACTTTATATTGCAGAGACTTCAGAGGGCCCTTAGGGCCAGCATCCACAGTTACCCGCTCAAACCTTCTGAATTTCCTCTTCTATCAGAAATCATTAAAGACACGAGTGGGCCCCACCTTATGTCCCGGCTCTACTGAGCCGCTGTGTCCCTACTCCCTAGTTGGGATGCTGGGGTGCGCGCGGCCTGGGAGCGGGACCTGGGCCATCCCATCTCTGACTCGCAGTGGAGTCGCTGCTGCACACAGACACGCCGAGTCTCTCCTAATCAAAGGCATAAACTGCTACACTTCAAATTTCTTTGGCAGGCATACATGACGCAGAGTAAACTACATCGCATTGACCCAACCCGCCCGCACACGTGCTCCAGATGTCACTCCCCAGAGCCAGATTTTGCACACATGGCATGGACATGCAAGAAGATAGCTAGGTATTGGAGGGAGGTTTTTGTGGAAATCTCCCGTATTATGGAGCTCGCACCCTCCCCGCTGTTGGCGCTCATGGGGTACACGCATGACCTCCCTAAAGCCTAAAGACAATTTGTCGCAATTGCACTCCTTATCGCCAAAAGGGAAGTAGCCTTAAACTGGGGTAGCACACTCTCATCGACACTGAAAATGTGGTTACGCAGCATGATATACTGCAACACAAACAGTGACACATATGCATTGCTGCAACCACGGGCCTCCAGGCCCCTTGATATATGGCAGCCATTCCACTCATATTTATTAACAGTGCAGGACACAGGTGGCACATCGTCCCCACAGCAGCACACCTCTTCAAGAACTGGGACAGATGAGAGAGCACATGCATCCATTGGGGAGTCCGCGTCGCGATAGTGATGTGTATGTACGCTGCTGTTCCTTTGTGACTTCTGTGTGTAAAGGGACCTGATATCAAATTAACCACAATCAATATTAAGCTGTACTGTATTTTTGTTATAATGCTAATAGTGAAAATCAATAAATAAAAGTAAAAAAAAAAAAATATGGGAGCAAACATTTTGCAAAAAAAAAAGCCAATAGGCTAGAAAGTTGCATACCCAAACTTATTCATAACTCCCAAACGGGTTTTGTCAAAGACCGCCTTGCAAAAAGATAACATTTGCACTTTCTGCCATATATTAGAAAAAGGTCGCCTTTCTTCACTGCCGACTGCGACGATTGCTTCGAAGGCCGAAAAGGCGTTTGACAAAGTGTCTTGGCCATTTTTCACTGCGGTCCTTGAATCTCACAACTTGGCCGACTCTTTCATTAATATTGTTTTGGCACTCTATGCGAATCCCAAAGCAAACATTAGGATTAATGGCATCACCTCCTTATATTTTGACCTACACCAAGGGTGTCCTCTCTCACTCTTACTCTTTTTACTTACTATCAACCCCTTACTTAAATTGCTTAATGGTATTAAAGGTCTCCAATTTGGGTCAAATATATATAAAACAGCAGCATACCCGGATGACATCCTTATTTTTT
Organism: Calotriton arnoldi; assembly: GCA_963921515.1. Classification (NCBI taxonomy): domain Eukaryota; kingdom Metazoa; phylum Chordata; class Amphibia; order Caudata; family Salamandridae; genus Calotriton; species Calotriton arnoldi. The sequence continues at coordinate 1,065,304 of CAWUFW010006341.1, forward strand.
CAAAGGATGTCGAAGCAGCAATCCCTTCTATTATCAGCACTAGCCGTACGTCTCGGAGGTCTCCGGTTACACCTTGAATAAGGAAAAAACAGAGGTATTTCCTTTGAATCCTCTCTGTCTACGTTCTCACTTAGGCAATTCAGGTCTTAAGTGGCAATCCATACTTCTTAAATATTTGGGGATCTGGTTCTGTAAAAATCTCACTGACACATTACTTTTTAATGAATCACACACTATCGCCAAGGTTAGGGATCTTCTAAACGCCTGGTCACCCACATTTATTTCCTGGTGGAAATAAATAACATCCAATAGTAAATTTCTTGTCATCCATGCTCCCTCTTAAACTTTCCCTCTCCGTTTTCCAGTAAATGGATAAACTCACCTCCAGGTTTCTTTGGAGTGATAAGAGAGCGAGAATCTCCTACAAATACCTCAGAAAGACAGTATCATGAGTGGGATGTAATCTTCCAAACTGGAACTTGTACCAGTCAGCTTTTCTAGCTGCCCAAGGAGCTCTCTGGTTTCTTCCAGATTCTCAAAACACCCCACCATGGATACATATTGAACGTGAGATATGTTCCCCTTTTGGCACATCCTCCTTTATTACAATGTCTAAATTTACCCCGCCCCACTCTCACTGCATTCTTACCGATACTGCAAGTGGGCTGAAACTGATAGACACACGCTTCCCGGAGTCCATCCATACCTCAAGATGGGCATCTCTATGGTTTGATCCCAAAGTTAACGCTGATGTTGCTCCAACCATTGCAACTGTGTGGGCCTCTAAAGGTGTCAGGTTAATAAGGGACCCGCTCCCCTTTTCAGCCCTAGCTAAGAAGTTCAACCTCTCCAATTTTGACTTCTATAGTTTTCAAAAAATCAAGGTTAGACTCTCCAAACCTAATCTCTCTAAAAAATAGACTCTACTCACGTATCGTGCCCTTTGGCAACGTTATGGTCATGTTGCCTCTAAAATCTATAAGTTCCTCTCTGACCCTCAACCTTCACAAGACTCAATTACTTGCACCAAATGGGTCAAGCATTTTGAGAGGGGGGTTTTTGAACACATTTCGCCTGATTCCTGGCATAAGGTTGACAAATTCTCCTTGTACAATAAAATTGCCCCATCTCTTATTCAATCTAAATTCTTTGCAATGAATCTCTTGCAGTGGACCCCAGCTCGTTTGTATGAATTGAAACTACGAGAAAATGATAAATGCTGGGACTGTAACCAGGAATTGGGCTCACATCAACACATGTTCTTTGATTCTCAGTTGCTACACTCATACTGGTCACCGATCCAAAACCATCTGTCAGTAATCTTTAATACACCCATAGCCCTATCCTTCTCTATGGTAACACTGGGTCCCTGGACTTCACTGACTCCATTGCCCCTAGGTGCCAATGATATGGCGCTACTCGACCTACTCCTAACTATTGCAGTTAAAGTTATCCACTTAGAGTGGAAATCCTTCAACCATCTGTCATATCACACATGGTGGGCAGAGGTTTCATATCTCCGAGGTGCACACACGTTACAACTTAAGAATCAGTCAGCACCACCAATCTCTAGCACAGTATGGCAATCGCTGGATAAATACATCGAACTAAGTTCCCAACATCTTGTAGTTCAACCTATAACTGGGTCTTTTCCCTAAGTCATCTTAACGATGGCTATGAAGCAGATATCTCCTTTCCCCACCTCCTGTCCTCTTCTTTCTACCCCTGTTCATGTTTGGCATTTCTTAGTATACAGGTGATTCAAATGATGTTGTGTTCCTTTGAACGGAATGTATTTATTAAATCCTGTTCAGACAAATTATAATAGCCTTGTGCCTACAGCATGCACACTCTTCTAGATAACCTGAAGGCACTGTTTAGATTATAATTTATAATCCTTCTGAACCTGGATTGTTCTAATATATTCAATGATCATCCGCATTGTTATAACTATTGTATGTAATCAATAACATTTCCTGTGTAATCTGCACATCTTACCCTTTGATTGTATCACCATATTGTCTGATTGTATGCCTTTTTTCTTAAATTAATAAAATACTTTGAAATGAAAAATAATAATAATAATACTCGCATTAAAGGTGCAGTACCTTATGTGGCTAATAGAGGTCCCTTTACAACTCCATAGGGACACCTAGTAACAGCCTGTGGTACTGCACCCTTTCCTTACTTTGTTGAATTTTGTTTTATTAGTTATGCTCCGGGTTTTTAATAAATCAGTGGGGGTCCATAGAAGTGAAAAGGTTAAAAGCCGCTGTTTTTGAAAATATAAGATAAAAATGTTTTACAACCATCCCCAAAAGTAAAGTAAATAGTGTAATCAAACAACCGAAATTAGGCAAAGAAATAACACACTTCAAACTCATATAACACAGCTGAATGAGGGCTATAACTGCTAGTGTAGTAATGGTTGATGCTGGTGAGAACTTCTGGGTGCGACATTCCTGCGCTTGTTTTATTTTATACAAGTAGTTCCTTTGATTTATATTTAATTGAAGTTATAAACTTTAACCACTGGAGAGCTGCTATTATATGTGGCTATGAACTGCATATATGATATGCATTGAAGGCACAAAATGAAACACTTTGCTGCCAGCAGTGCAGTGCTGTGTTATGGAAACCAGGATGCAGGCTGGGGGCAAGAAGCGAATTCTGCCTGCAAACTAATTTGAAAACTTTATTAGTGACTCCCAGGATATCAGAGCCGAAGCTGGGTTATGGCGGATGGAGTCTGCACAGGCACGCCGTGCCAAGCAGCTGTGGTGTTGGCAGGGCTCTAAGGCAGCGTTGGCTGCCTTCGAGGAGAACAGAGAGCGGCGTCCTCGAGTGTGTTCTGAGGACAGCGCCGTATTTTGTGGTTCCAGGATGTAGGAACTGGGGTATGGCAGTCTGCACAAGCACGCCATGTTGAGCAGCTGTAGCTCTGGTGGGGCTCTGAGGCGCATTGGCGAGCGGTGAGCGGCGGCCCAGGTGAAAGAAAATTGATTATAGTTGTGAAAATGCACTCTGCAGAGTACGTAGCTGTTGTGACTGTAACAGTAGCTAACATTTTTTGATTATGTGTATTTTGTGGCTCCCAGGATGTCAGATTCGGAGCTGGGGGTATGGCAGGTGGAGTCTACATGGGCACGCCATGCCGAGAAGCTGCAGCACTTGCGGGGCTATGAGGCAGCGTCGGCTGGAGGAAAGCGGTGAGCGGCGGCCCGGGTGAAAGAAAATTGTTTATAGTTTTGAAAATGCTCTCTGTAGAGTACGTAGCTGTTGTGCCTGTAACAGTGGCTACAAATGTATGATTATGTGTATTTTGTGTCTCCCAGGATGTCAAGCCGGAGCTGGGGGAATGCTTGTGGAGTCTGCTTGGGCACGCCATGCCGAGCAGCTGCAGTGCTGGATGGGCTCTGAGGCAGCGTCAGCTGTTCTGGAGGAGAGCGCGGCAGCACGGGTAAAAGAAGAAATTGATTTAAAAAACATACTTGTGAACATGTGCTTAATACAGTCCGTAGCAGTTCTGCCTGCAACAGTAGCTAAAAATGTATGATAATGTAAATGCTGTGAAGTTCGTAGCTATCGTGACGCTTATGCTCGTGGAAATACACTCTCTAAAGTCTGGAGCTGTTCTGCCTGAAACAGTAGGTAATAATATTAAAAATGCTGTGAAGTCCTTAGCTATCGTGCAGGTAAATGCGTTGCAGTAGGGGAATGTTTGGGAAGTCGGTATATGTCATGCCTGCAACACCAGCTAACAAAAAGTCTGTAACAAAATAGTGCTCCCAAATTGAAAATAAAACAATCAGAGTAAGGTCACTTGTAAGAGGACCAGTCTTTATGGGAGGTTACAACTGTAGACAAGGAGGGACTAGGAGGAACTACTAAGGAAATTCACCATAGAAAAAAGAATATTCCCAAAAGACAGTCACACAAGCCAATGAAAAACATGGGCGGAACATAGGCGGAGCTTAATGCCATTCGTAAACCAGCATCATGTTTAAACAAAGGAATACTTTGCAACTCTAAAACTTTGTGATTTTCACCTTTCTTTTCTCCTACACGAGCACTTCCTTTCCCTCTCTCCTGAGCAACATTTTATTGCATCTATGTGGTAATGTCGTTACCGTTTGACCTATGTTTATATTGAATTTTGAAAATATATAAAAAAAAGAATTTCACTCAAACAAACTATTGTGGGCGTATTTTGTATATATGCACTGTGTATCTAGGGAAATTTTCCTTTTTCTTTCAAGGTGTGCATTTGGCTTAAAAATACAGTGAATAGTATTAATTACAGGTAGTTGACCGGTTCGGCAACCCACGTATGGCAACGTTTCCCTCAACATTGTGTCTTTTCCTTCAAAGTCAGTCAAGGACCAAATTTTTTCATATCACATTGTACCCAGGTCCTGTGGCGATAATTGGGTTACCCCATTAATTTGTAATGACTGATATATTGCTGGCATTTACTCATTCCTGGCACCAGCATTGGATCAGAAATTTCCAGTGGTGCAGTGAAATACCAACCAAGTGGAAACCCTATGCACATGCCACTAGGCCTTAGGGGCAACAGAGGGAGACACGGATTCAGGGGCGCGTACTCTGGAATGGCTCACCAGCTGTCCCAATCCCACTCTCAGCCTCCAGGAGACTGTGACTTGGGGACATCCCGCATCACAGTGGCCAGGTGGCTCACTACATGCATCAGAGAAGCCAGTCTACAGAAGCATGTGTGTGGGAAGTGTTCCTGTACACCTTTTGCTGACAGTGCGCTTTAGATGTTAAAGCATGTAGCACATCACCAAACCAGGTGACATAACAAAGTAAGCTTACAAGCTGGCTAGGCTAGAAGATGCAGGCGGTGTCTCTCGTGTGATGAAGAGCACAACACACAAAACCAACAGACAAAAGCGAGGATTCAGTTTGGCCGAGGGACAGCCCTGAATAAACTGGGCCCAGATATCTGTTTCGTCCTGCAGGATGTACACATGCTCACAAGCTGCTTGAGTCGAGTGTAAGAAGCATAGACAGATTCCTCTGGCCCCTGTTGAACCTGGTGTAGTAAAGATTTCTAGTAGTCTGGGTTTTGGCATGGGCTCAGAATGGCTGTTAAGTGTGGAAACTATGGTGGGTATGTGAACGGAGTACTGGCATGGGAAGATTGCTTGACAAATTGTAGATGTACTTCCCTGAATGATGTAGCAGCAGAAGTCACTTGCGGTTGTCTTCTACAGTGGTGGGTGCAAAATAAATCTTGAGCCTCTCCATCCACAGCTTCTACTTGGGTGCCCTGAAATTATGAAAGGCTGAATAGCTGGGATGGCTACCATCATTAATATGTGTAATATGAGATATAAGATGCGACTTCCCGTTCGTTTGTGGTAGAAGGTACAGGCAGGAGCCTGTTGGAGGAGGTTGGGGAGAGTTCGAAAAAACGGATATGTACAATATGGACTCCGTGTAGTAGGATTTTGTCCTATAAATTCAGGAAACATTGTGTAAGAAAAGAGAGGTTAACCGCCCTTTGTTGAATTACTCATACCAGCGGGACATATCAGCAGAATTTAAAGAGAGAGCCAACCGTTTCTGCCTGCGAGATACCATAGTCATAGTGGAACCCTAAGTTAAGCATATCGCTGCCATATGTGTGAAGTTGGCCTCTGTTCTGGCTGAAATCCCTGACACTCTTTTTCTCCTGAAATATATGGGATACTATACTACATTCTGAGGAAACAGAGGAGAAAATCTCTCTTTTTGCCCTCCTGATGTGTTATATTCATATTTAATTACAATACGGTCCTGAAGGAGGTAGTAACATAACATTAAATACCACCGAAACGTGCGTTGACTGTTAGTGTGCCCAGCCCAGTGCCACTACACCAGAAAGAGAGAATCAAAGAGACTCCGCCAGTGCATGTAGGACGTTTGCTGTTTTTCCGGATTGGTGTATGATGAATGTATGGTTTGCAGCGTGAGTGGGATGTTAGTAGAGAGTGTGATTTGGGAGGTCAAAAGGAGTTGTGGTTTTTTTAAGGTGTAGGTGTTTTAAATTTGTAAAATGAATGAGAACAATGTAATAATTGAAAAATTTACAATACAGTGTATGATTTAAAGAAATAAATATATGTCTGAATTGTAAATAGTAACAAATAATTATTCTTTTGTAATGACGACAAAAAGAACAAAAAAGAAACTAAATATGTCAAAGTAATATGCTATATATAAATAAATGAGCAAAGCAAAGTGTGGTCTGGATTTGTTGGATTTGTTCCTTTGTGAAAGAGATTGAGGCAGGTAGGACCCTCTATTATATTTTTTTGTGTATTGTTTCCCCCTGGTCCTATGCCTTTTCTATATATAAGTGAGGGGAGCCCATCTGTATACTATGGGATGGCTACCATCATTGCCTTGTCCATGGCTCTCCATTATTAGATGTGTTGTTAATATGACTTTGTGGGAGCAGGAGACTCAGTTACTGTGGGTGCTTTGGTGTGAGCTTGGCACACTTATTACCCCAACACAATGCGCTACCTACAGCCTTTCTTAGCTCTCCTTCATTATTTTCCCACTTTTCTCAGGTTATGGGGTTGGTCTGGCTGTCATCACAGGGTGGGTCACCCCTTTTTGGACAATATTGTGCCGGGCCCTCACCATATTCATGAGCGGCTGGATACCCTCATGGGTGATTAGCTGCACTTTATATGTCCTGCTTGATTGATTGATGAATGAGAATTACTGCATTGCCATTAGGGTGACCAACTGCCATGGGTGCAAATTCAGGACGGTGAGTGTAAAAATTCAGGACAAAGGGTCAAAATGCAGGACAAAAATTCAGGACACAAGGTCAAAATTCAGGACAAAACTTCGGGACAAAAGGTGAGTTTTACAGACACATCAGAGGAGGTCGCGCAATAGAATATAATTAAGCCCATCCATATCCAAACATATTCAACCATTTGCAAACCTATCCATCATGTATCTTTCCATGCAGCATTTCAATCATCCATCCCTCCATCCACCCTTTCACTCATCCATCCATTACCCATCCATCCATCCACCCTTTCACCCTATCCATCGGTACACTCATCCATCCACTCTTCCACCCATCCATCCATTCACTCATCCTTCCAGCCTTTTAGCCTTTTATCCATCCAGACATCCTTTCACTTACTCATCCATCCACCCAGTCACTCATCCTTCCACCCATTCACCCTTTCAGTCATCCATCCATCCTCCCTTTCTCTCTCCATCGACCCTTTCACTTAGCCATCCTCCCTTCCACCCATCCATCTACTCATCCACTCATGAATCCATCCATTGACCCTATCACTCATCCATCCACCCTTTTACTCCTTCACTCAACTATCCATCCTTTTGTCCATCTACCCTCCCTTTCACTCACTCATCCATCCTTACATCCACCCTTTCACTCATCCGTCCATCCATTCACCCTTTCACTTATCAATTCATCAATCCATCCATCACTTCACTCATCCATCCACCCATTCACTTGCCCATCATCCACCCTTTCACTCATCCATCCATCCTTTCACTCATCCATCCACCCTTTTACACATCCATCTACCTTTCCACCCATACATCCATCTTTTTACCTTTTCTCTCATCCATCCTTCCACTCACTCATCCATCCATCCTTTCTCTCATTATCCATCCATTCACCCTTTCATTCATCCTTTCACCCTTTCACTAATCTATCCAGCCATCGACCCATCCCTTCACTTACTCACTCACCCACCTTTTCATATTAATTATGAGCTGAGCCTTTGTCTGCAGAGTTGCAGACAGAAGAGGCCCATCAATAATTTCACCCTTGCTGTAGGTCCTAAAGCAAGGGGTGGGGTGGGGGTAGGGTTCACTATGCCCTTGCACATAGGCAATCTGAGTCATGAGTCATGCATGATGCACAGTGCCAGGCCATGAGGTGACTGACATGGTGTTGTTTCCAGGGCTTTAAGTGGGATGAAAAAACTGGGGGGTCTCTCCAAAGGGGGTGTTCGATGTAATTAAGGGCGTGGATTAAAACACCTAAGCTAAAAATCTGTGCTTAGTATAGTGTGCCGCCCGACTGGTATTTTGCCTCTTCTGTCATTGTATCCAGATATATAACACAACAAGTAACGTTACACCTGCAACAAGCCAGAACTATTGCCTTTGTCAATGGTTGTTAGTTGCATAAAATAAAAAAGCAGCAATCATGGCTTCCTTGAATATAATATTGAAAATGCATCAGTTCTAAAATGCCCCTTCTTTTTAACTTCTTTCACCAGCTTCTTTTCTGTAACTGGATTCTCATGTAGCAGTATTGGCGTTTTTGCACATTTCTTCTGTCTGACAGAATGCCCTGCCCGAGACCGAGGCTGGGGAGGCCACCACATGCTTTGCAGCCCAGACTGGCCCATTGTCATTCTGTATGTGGCAATCAGCTGCATACAGAATGACAATGGGCGGGTGGGGCTGCTCTTGTGCTCCGAGGATGAGTGCTAGGCCGCCCCATCAGGGAGTTGAGGCTTCATGCAGGGAACAGTGCTGTTCCCTGCAATGCCCAAAATTACGGACAAAAGGCGTCCTTAAAAAGGATCCTCACTGACAACGGACGTGAGGTCCAAATTACGGACGGTCCGTGAAATTTACGGACGGTTGGTCACCCTAGCCATGTGAGTACCACCTCCACAGTTCTTAGCTGGCCCCAGAGGCAAGTAGACACTGCCTGTGCTGCTGTGGCAAAGTGAATGATGGTCTGTTCCTGTGCTGCTGTGGGGTGTGGCTCCACTGGGGATTTGTGTTGCGCACTCCCTTGTGGTCAAAGTGTGAAAGTGGTTGCTCTTGTCAGTGCAGCCTTCCGCTGTGCAGTGGACCGCTACCAGCCCTCAAGTTTCAGTCGCAGCGGCTGGCTCCACGCTTTCCACCTGTTGATGGGAGCTGTGAGAAGGACTCTTTATGCTGGAGACACTGCTCTGCTCTCTGGTGATCTTTGGTAAGCTGCAGGCAGTGCAAGCTTGTGCCCTAATGCATCAAACCTGTTAGACCACTCAGTGGTACCACTCAAGTACTATGTATGCGCAATACTAAATCTACCAGTCTAGGCAATGGCATGAGCTGAGCCGCAAGGGCACACTTTTGCTTGCTACTTGTGGGCTGCATTTACAATAGACAGGGTGAATCAATTTACCACTTACAATTCAGAGTAGTGACTTATTGTCTTATTCCATCAGTTATTTGCCTTTTTCAGGAACTTACTTCAGACAATTCAGTTTTTGTAGTCTGGTGAAGTCTGGACTTAGAACTAATCCGCTGATTATTCAGTGCTGGTGTGGAGATAATTCATAGTTTGAACTAATATGCACTGGTCTTTGTCATGTGTGCACAACAGCAGTGCCTGGCTTGGAGAACCAGCCATGGCATGGAGGGAGAGAAAAGAATAGTTTGTAGGCTACATTTAGATTTTTATACAACTGTGATTGACCGGATAGGGGTTCAAAAAAACCTTTAAGAGCATATTGAAACTTGCAAGAAAGCACTGACTTGCGAGTTTCATGGGCAGGAAAACAATTTCCACTGCCTTGGGCGATTAGGAGGATCATCATGAGAGGTGCTAAACCACAAGAGGGGTTGCTGGGAGGAAGCCCTGAGGCATGGAAAAATGCACCTTTAAACCCCCCCAAAAAAATGTTCAAATCATGATAATTGTGATGCACAGGAAAATCGCTAGCCACTGCCAGCTTTTTTAGTAGCTCCAAAAAAGCTCCCATATTGTGCTAAAAACTTGTGATTTTTAGAACAATAAATGGGAATAAATTTCCCCATTTACAAAAATATGGGAAAATGAATTTCCCATTAAAAAAAAAAGCAAGGGTTCGAAGTTGCTTTTGCTGTATATGGAGATGGTTTTGATATAGAAGAATTCCGAGGTCTTGTGAGGAGATAATGTTGCTGTAGATGACAGGAGGTGCAGTGAAATCTTTGATGATGACAAAGATTCCGTTGGTGCTGTTTAGTGCTGGCTCAATGCGATCTGCAAGAGCTGTGTGCTTGGCGTTCCATATCTGCTGGTGGTAATTTGTTTAGGGCTGAATTGAAGATGTGTTTATCCGTGGTGTCTTGACTTGTTCTCCATTTGCACTCCAGTTGCTTGCAGTAGGAGTTTTTTGTCAGCCTGAGTTTCTCTGTATACCAATTGGCCTGTGGTTGGGCACTTGCCGTTGGGTTGCGCTTGAGGGGAGCCAGGGTGCCAGGGCATGCGGTGATCCGGCAGTTGAAGTTCTTGATGACTTTCTGCAAGTTGCTGGTGTGCCTAGGGTGGTGCGCGGACAGGGCGGAAGTCCACTCCTCTTCTGTGAAGTTTTTCAAGCCGTGGTGGGCTATTCCAGTGGTGGTAGGTCTATGGTGGTGCGGGATAGGTATGCTGAAATTGACGAGGGCATGGTCAGTTCAAGTCATGGTTGCTGGATTGTTGACTGTGAAGTTGCTAATTGAGGAGTAAATTGAGTCCAATAGGTGTCCGGCTGTGTGGGTGGGTTCGGTAATGTGCTGCGTGAGGCCAAAGTTTTCGACATTTCTCAAGGTGAAAGTTAAGGTCTACGAGGAGGATGAATTTGCTGACATTGTTGATGAAGGGTGCGACAAAGTCTGTGATGCCATTGGCAAAATTGTTGCGAGGTCCTGGTGGTCAGAGATGTTCCTCACTTGGCAAGATACTACAGAGTCTGGCCAGCAACATAGAAACTAACTGGTTTCGCAAACTTAATCCTCAGATCCATTGGAAGGGAAATAACATTGTTTTTTACTCCCAGTGCCTAGAAATGAAATGTCTTCCACAACAAGGTCTAGGAGAAGTACTGCTCTTAACCTGTGGTATGTTGAAAACTGAATCTCCTTCCATCTCTCGCCCAGGACCTCATTAGAAGTTTTAAGATGTGTTCAGTAAGAAAGGGGTAGACCAGTTACCACAATATTGGTCTTATCACTGTCCGATTAATTTTCTTCCAGAAGCTAAAATCTCTCATGAACACATTTATTAACTGTGAAAGAAGATGAGGCCCTCTGATAACCTAAAGAAAAATTTGCAGGTGTTTGCTCAACATTCTGCGTCTCCAGCTGGTTCTTCTATCTTCTTCATCCCAAAACCAGGTGGGGAGTACCGGCCATGCATTTGCTACAGGGAATATAGTGCAAACACAATATGTAATAGATATGTTCCCTTCTCATATCATTTCGCTTAGAGCACATCAAATCTGAAAAGATATGCTCCAAATTGGATTTGAGGGTTGCCTACAATTTGGTGAGAATCAGACAAGGAGATGAGTGGAAGACTGCATTCAACACCTTTAGGGCTTTTCAAATATATAGTCATAACATTTGGTCTGTGCAATGCTTCGGCCACATTTCAACACTTTGTCAATGACATTTTCAGAGATGTGCTGGATATATATGTGGTCATATACCTTAATGAGATCTTATTATTTTCGGAATCTCTTGAACAACATCAAACACATGGAAAGTTTGAAAAATGTCTATTTGAAGTCACTGAAGAGGTTTTTCTAGGTTTCAAGGTCTGTGACAAAGGAATCTATATGGACCAAGATAAAGTTAAGGCAGTACAAGATTGGCCATGTCCCAAATTAGTGAAAGAAATTCAGTGGTTTCAGCGATTTGCTCATTTCTACAGATGTTTCATGCAAGGGTCCTCAGAGACAGGGAGGCCTATACCTCAACATCAGCAGAAGTGGGTCTATTTCATTGGGAAAAGAAACAGGAGAAGATGTTTTAAAGATTTAAAGAGACCTTTAATACTGCCCCCATTTTGAAACATTCATTTAGTGAGTTACCCTTTATCCTGGAGATGGATGCTTCATTGTATGCTGTTGGAGCAATTTTGTCACAAAGATTGGGGCTGCTCATCCGGTTGTCTATTTTTCTACAACCCTCTGTGCTGCATAAACTAATAATACTATCTACGATAGAGAACATTTTGCTATGAAAGGTGCTTTGTCCCATCTGCGACATTATCTGGAGGGGTTTCAACATCAGATTACAATCTGGACAAATCATAAGAATTTGGGGTATCTCAAGTTAAAGAAATGCATGAACCCAAGACATGCTAGGTGGTCTCTCTTCTTTTCAAGATTTGATTATGAGGCCACTTATAGCCCTAGTAACAGACATGGACTTTGTCAAGGCAAGGAGAAGAGTAAAGACTGACGATCAGTTCTCCATAGATTTTGGCCATATTGGGAAGAACTAGGGCAGATGCTGAGACTTTGTTGCAACCCCTAAAGGAAAGATTTTGAACTCTCAGTGTAGCAAATGGATTGCACAAAGTCAGGAACACCAAAGGATAGAAAATGAGCTTCTGTGGCACAAGGGAAAGATCTAAATCCCAGTTTCTGAAATACAAAAATGAATCATAAAATGGGGACATGCATACCCTGTAGCAGGACATCCAGGAATTCATAAGACAACAGACTTGATAACCCTTCATTTTTTAGGTCCTCAAATGAGGAGAGAGATTGAGCAGTTTGTCAAACAATGCAGTATTTGTGCACAGAGCAAGGTCTCTCAAAAAACAGTGGGGTTCTTACAAATCTTGCCTAACCCTCAACAACAATGGTCATGGATCTAGATGGACTTTATTACACATTTACTCTAGTCAAAGTGTGATTTGTAGTAGTTGGCTATCTCACTAAAACATGACATTTTAAACCATTGGAATAGAATCCCACCGCTCCCACCCTTGCATCAGTATACTTCGAAGAAATCGTCAGATTGCCTGGACTCTCCATGCCATTATTACAGACAGACCATCTCAATTCATACCTCAAATTTAGAGAACCTTTCTGAAACAACCTGCAGAAGAATATTTTATGTCCACATATGCTTGTGAGCATAAAATGTTCTACCCCAAGTTGTTTCAGAGGGGTTTTCCAGAAAGGTTCTCCATCCCCAGACAGACAGACAGACTAAATCAATCCCTTGAAAAATATTTTATGTATTTTTTGATGAACCAGTTAGGAAGTGCAATGGATTCCAATTGCTGAATTCTCATATAATAACACTTTACACACCTCTTTGGGTTACTCCCTGTTTTTTCTGTTCCCCAGCAATTCAGCTCCACAATTGGCCATCTACCTTTTCCTCCTCCACAGTTCCTTCTGTTCAGACTCTCCTTCAAGACATACATAAGGTCCAAGGTCCAAGGTTCAGCATTAGGTAATCTAAGAAAGGTTAAGTCTCAGTACAAGAATTTTGCTGACAGGGTGTGTGTGCAAGTCCAGTGTTTAATGCAGACAAAAAGATTTGGTTATCTAATGATTAATTCTCCATTCAGGGGCTTCATCCCAAGTTGGCCCCAAGATTTGTAGTACCCTCTCCCATAATCAGATTAATAGGGTAGAGTGAACTGAAAGAAAGGCTCCGGGATCACCGGAAGATACACCTGGTAAAGCCTGCCTCCAGAGTAAAGAAGGCCACCTCCTCTAATTTGGTGGTTCCCCCTCCTACTTTAGTAGAAGAAACACATGAGTACAAACTAGAGGAATTACTTGACTCAGTATATCATAGAGGGCAACTGTAATGTCTAGGACCATGGAAGGAATATAATCAATGCTTAATTTGAGCCAGTGGTGTTGCTGGTGGGGCCCAGCAGCACTCATTTTTGGGGACTGGCACTTATTTGTTCTCATCAGACATTGACCTAGAAGAAGAGAGGAAAATAAAAACATAGGGAAAAGAAGAATGTAGTAAAAGACAGAAAAAACATCACAAATGTAGAAAGCAAGAACTTGCAAGAGAGCAATAAAGGGGCAGGTGTGTTTGGCAGTGAATTAAAGAGACATAAGGTGGATTCAAGACTATGCATTCCGCACACTGATATTTAATAGCATCGGCTGCCGGCATGTGAGCAAAGCTTATGGCTCCGGCACTAATTCTTTTACAAATTAAGCACTGGGTTCAATATATCCGATAACTCCTGGGAACTGCAGCATTTGTCTATATCCTGAGACTGGTAAAGCTTCTCCATAGAAAGTTTCACAACAGGCCCTGGCCTATGAAGAGGGGGGCCTTAGTCAGGGGAGGTACTGTCCGAATTCAACATCATATACCACATAAGAGAGTCTGAAAATGCACCAAACAGAGGAGATGTAAAACAAGGCAGTGGAGACTACAGTCATGGCGAACAATAGCTTCCAGGGTCAGGTCTGAAACATGCTGCCCCAGCCACCTCAGGACCGAGACTTGACTTCCAGGTCAGTGAGAGCAGAACCCTCTAAATTGTTAGAGGATGCGGAATACTGTGTCTGGAAACATCGGTTGTTTGGAATCTTTTGCTTGTCGCTATAGTTTGAACTTTTATATCCATCCTCTCACATTTGTTTGTTTTTCCATTTATCGGTTCACTCAGTTTCCCTTCTCCCTATTCCCTGTACTGACATTTGTATAATTTTGAACTGACTTTGGTCTTGCACCAATTCCTGTCTTCCCCTGCGATTAATCTTTGATGATAAACCTGCTTTTGTACATGGCTATGGATTTCCCCTTTTTAGGTCTCGCCTACGCAGCGCGCATGCGCTGCATAGGAGGAGACCTTTAGAAATCGATTCCGTTTTTCAGGCAAAAACGTGCACACATGGCATTGCTTTGCATGGCAACGCGTGCACGTTTGGCGATTCCCTTGCGGGAGCGAGCTTTGAAACCATCTGTTTGTAATTAACAGATGGTTCCTGCTCGCTCCCGCAAGGGAAACAGGCGCAGGCCCCCTCCTCTCTCCCCTCCCCCTGCTGCCTCCTCCTCTCCTCATCAACCTTGTTTTTTTTAAATTTTACTTTCAGCACGAGGCGCGCGCGCTTGTTTTTTTAGTTTAAATCAGAGTATGTGTGTGCTGTAGATTGCTTCTTGGAAACAAAGTAGACACTCACATAGTGCGACTTTTTTTGGGAACCCCGTTGCCGTGTAGGCTTAAAATCTTCAGAATGGAGCGCAGTTAATAGTTGATAAAAAGGCACTCGCGTGTTCTGATTTTGCGTTACATTTTTTCGTTAAAAATACCATATAAATGAAAAATATGTACTGCCAGCTGTCTAGCTCGCTGCTTGTCTTTGTCACCTCTGGAATTGCGGTGGGTTCAGTGGGGTAACATTAGCCCCTGCTTTACCGAGGAGGGGGAGTCCAGCACTGTGCACAGGCTCAAGTTTCGATACCTCGCTGGGTGGGTGATCACGTGTTAAACATAACCCCGCTACAGTTTGAATGCATGAGTGAATCAACTAACGAACACCGAAAAATAAATAAGTGCATGAATGAGTGAACAAAGCAGTGTCTAAACGAATACATACTTTGTGCTTCACGCACCCAGTTAGGGCTTCGGGGCGCTTTGGTGATCATGGTTAGAGCAACAGAGGGACCGATTTAGAATTTGGACACTTTAGTGATAGATGCTTTTTCAGGAACCCTTTTGAATTGCATGAAAGGCCCCTTTTCAGAAAGAGTATTCAGTTGGAGCAAAGTACACAATTTTAAATTGTTCAACTCTGCGGTGTACAAAAGTTTATTTATGTGCGTTTGCGTGCAGGTTCATGTGCACGCGCGCAAAATTAAAATTGGAAATACGAGACATTTTATTTTGTGGCGCATGCTGAACCTGCACACGAACATTATTACTTACGCTCAAGATGCCAATAGAGAGCCCTAAGAGAAATTATAGGACGTTTTCAAAACTGTTCCCATCATCGGCTCATTTGAATAAACCTTACTTGATGCACTTGGGGCAAGGGGCTAGACATCGTTGCTCCACCTGTGACCGAGGGTCGTTTGAGATTAGGAAAAAATGGGCGCAAATCATTTACTTAAATCTTGTGAATCAGAATTGCAATGCTTTTCAAGACTCTCCATTGGACACTTCAAGATTCGATATGTAAATACGGTCAAGTGATTGCCACTATCCCTGCCAACCAAGTTGTATTTTTTTCAGCTGCGCAAACTACGCACACGTACCGTGCGAGCATTGGCATAGCCAATAGGTCTCGCCTTTGGGACCTTATAAGTATTTAGTTATGCAGCACAATATCCTCGGTGCAACAACATTAACTGTTGCATGGCTAAACAGTTATAAGGTCCCAAAGGCGAGACCTATTGGCTATGCCAATGCTTGTTGGTTTGGCGACTGCGATTCTACCTTCCGGTAGAGGGGTGTGCATCTCAGTTTCAGTTGTCTGGCAGGTTTCTTGGTTTGCCTTGGGGTTAGTTACAACGACCTCTCCTCTTGCTCCGGGTAAGCCACATCACTCTTTTGACATAATATTTACCTATAGAATTCCTACTCCATTACTCAATACTCACTGTCTTCTGTAATCCCTCTTGACAGCGAGTCGTAGTGTGTCCTTAAAGCTGTCCCATCCTGTACTTCAGGGAGCCCAGTTCAGGTGTTCTAACACACATTCTGCTGGAAACTAGTGTCTTGCTGTCTCTCTCTTTCCCTCTCTAATCCCTCACCCACTTACCATTTTTAGAACAGGTGCTTCCTACTCTCCTGGCGACTGATACAGGATGTGGAACCACCTCTTAGGGGAGATGGTGGGATTAACATTGCTATCCTTTGAGCCACATTACAAGGGCCATGCCATGCGCCAGCAATAGGTTGTGCACAGGGCCATGCGCTGCTGGGTTTGTTCCCAAGTCTTGCTACGCATTTCTGCATGCCGTACTCATAACACCATTTTTGAAATTGCATAGACACCCTGAAATACCTATAAAGATAACAACATGCGAGTTATGGTGTGCGTCAAGTGCTTTCATAACCATAACTGGCAAATTCAGGACTGGCTGAAAATTCACGAAGGAGTCAGGACCGCGAGTACCAACGCACGCTTCAAACTTACCCAATATAACTTTATACATCAGACTTACCTTGCCCCGGGGATATTACGTAGAATTTACCCGGACCGTTCCGGTAAATGCCCCCGATGCAGAGCTCTGGAAGCTGAATTTATACATATGGTATGGTCATGTCCAAATCTGACGGCATATTGGGAGATAGTGCTGACTCGCTTACGGGAGGCCATGGGGTGGGTAGTGCCCCGGGAGATATGCATTATGGGCCCGATTCACAGAACTAACTTAAGACAAAATCCTAAACTTACTACCATTTTGGTATTCACAGAACGCACTTACTCATTTTGGTATTCACAGAAGGCACTTACTTACTCATTTTGAGTAACTTACTCATTTTGAGTAACTTACTCATTTTGTGTAACTTACTCATTTGGTATTCACAGAAGGCACTTACTCATTGATGAGTAAGTGCCTTCTGTGAATACCAAAATGAGTAAGTTACTCAAAATGAGTAAGTTACTCATTTTGGTATTCACAGAAGGCACTTACCCATCAATGAGTAAGTGCCTTCTGTGAATACCAAAATGAGTAAGTTACACACAGCGGCGTAGCTAGGGGGGGGCGGTGGGGGCGGACCGCCCCAGGCGGCACTATTTAGGGGGCGGCGGCCACGCGGCACTGGTGGCCCTTTGCGACGGCCTTTATAATTTATTTGGGGACACTCACTGACACTACTGTCAGTCATTACAGTAGTGTCAGTGTCCAAAAATAAATTATAAAGGGCGCCCGCGCGGCCCCATTTTTTGAAGTGCAAGCGCACGGTCGCAACTGCTGTGCGCGCCGCGCCGCGCCCCCAGTGTCGTGCACTGCGTGAGCTGTGAGGTCAGGAACTACTGGCAGCCTCAACTCACTCAACTGCACTATTGTAATCATTCCCCCGCGGCGCGGCTCTGACGATAGCCTGACGTCATGATCCAATGACTAGAATGCCAGGCCCTGTCAGGTTGTGCTACTTTGCAGCACCGCGCCGCGGGGTACGTCACATCCTGCTGCTGGAGCGGGCCGGGAGTTTTGAGGAAGGTGCGCGCCTCCGTGCCGCAAATTGAATGATGGCGCCGGCGTTCACAACGCTGCTGCAGGCACCTCGCACCGACCCGAGCTGTCACCGTGCCTGTAGCTCAGCTGTTAATTTACCCCCGGGCCCCGCCGAAATTATTATTGCAGCCGCCCTCACTATTTCTAAATAATTACGGCCTCATTCAGACTTGCCAAGCTACTGGAGTGTCGAGTACCTGTCACCGCTGACCCTGCAGCCTCGTGCCCAACTTGGAGTTCACCTCTCAAACGACGTGAGTACTTTTATTGACATTTTTCAGTGTTCCCTAATCTACTGTGACACGCGGTCGCGGTGGAGATTTGTATTTGGAAAGTGTACCATCACCCGCGAGGGTATCCTGGTGATTCAGTTGGCTTTTTCACGAGACCCCCAAAGCGAAGGAGGTTTCAGGCGGGGCCTTGTTTAGTTGACACTATTCAGCTAGTTTTCCAAACACACTGGGACTTTTCTCCCAAGGCATGTTTTCTTTTGCAGTTTTATATGGCGCGAACGCGACCCGATGGTATTGGAGGGCTTTACTTGCACCACAGTTACATTACAAGGACACATTCATTTGTTGTTTGGCACGTGGAAATTAACTGATTTTCCCAGAATCACAAGATTTTGGGCCGGTTCGCCGAGACTCGAACCTGGCTCCCAGTGCCAAAGTCAGCAGCCATTAATCATTTTTCCATGACCAGCAGCACCCCCATGTTCTGCATCGTGAATGCAGAAAAAAACCACAGCAGATTTGGTTTCCTCTCTTATGTAATGCCATACCAAATTGTAGCAGCTGACGCCCACACCACTCCTGCAAGGCTTCTATGACGATGGAGCTACTGTACAATTCAGCATCGAACACACCGATGTACGCAACCTCGGTACTGTGGGGTGCTTAGAGGTAAGTCATATTTTGTAGCCATCCGTTTTCGGTGTATGTCCCATTACCTGCCATCTCTACATGACAGCTTTCTGCTGTTTGGAGTCCTCCTCTAATTGCATCATAGGCAAGCAATCACCAGTCAGTTCCACTGAGCTCAAATACCAATTTCTCGTTGCTCGGATGGGTGTAATTTCTGATATTTATATGTTTTATCTTGTCTTCATTGCTTGATTTTGCTCGCGAGAAAGTGTCACTCAGTCTTTCAAATGTCACTCATAATTACACTAAAATTATGAATATGTCACCCACAGCAATCTGAAACCTTGGCAGCTATGTGCCTGCAGCGCACGCACCACCACCTAGCGTAGTGGTGGTGGTGTGGTCGATGCGCGCGCCGCGACCGAGGTCAGAGGGGAAAGTCTAATGAGCTCTCTCAGTTCAGGGTCCGGGATCCAGCCGACGAACCCTCCCCTTCATAGGCCGGCGTACATGTGTGCAGGCAATCAAACGGAGGCGCGCAAGGGTCTGTATTGTGGTACGTACAGGCTTTGAAGTTTGAATTTATGTCTGTGATATTTGCCGCCGCGACGTACCGCGTTTGTGGGTGCTTGTGGGTCCGTCCCAGCTATATACAATCAGAGGATTTAAAAAAATGTTTTTATGGCAATTCATTGGGACACAAGACTCTAAAGAGAAAACCAGAGGGCATGTTTTTAATTATCAAGCTGTTTGCTTTGCAGTTAACCTTTCCAGCAGGAGGTTATGTGCATATGATGAAACGAAGGAGACTGGCTTGCCTTCGTTTTCTAGCATGCTGGTTTGTTTAAACCATACGGGCGTGTCGATTAGGTAACAGCTACTAGCACAATGTGGGGCAGCAACGTGTGCTTTGTTGCTTTACTGGACATGCGATCCAACATGTAACGTTCGAAGAACAAAGGTTTGTTTGTTTTAAAAATTTATCTTAGCCATAGAAATTGAAAATGTGCAAGGCTACTTTGGGCTCCCCAGTTGAAAGAATTAAAAGTTTAGTTCTTCAGATCGCAAACTCTGGGGTTCGCTAATGGTCCAGATTTCGATGCGCAAGGCCTGCAAAACACTTCCATCCAATATTAATAATTAGATCTGGTGTTAGTCAAAACCTTTTGACTTCACTAAAATGAATGTATCACATACTTACTTAAAGGGGCTTTCAGGCAACTATCTTCAGCCTTTGGTCTGTTGTCTCATTTACATTTTTCTTCCGCCCACTACAGCATACAGCAAGGGGCAATGGGTCATCCTACTTAAGCTACTGGTTAACTTCACTTTTAGTGACTGCATTTTGCTCTTTCACAATGAGCACATCCACACATAAGATAGTTCTCTTCAGTGCTAGTGTTTTTGTTATTACTTTATAATCACTTCAGTGTTGCATTTGTTTTTAGAGCCTGATGTGATAGCAGGACGCTTTAATGAAAGAAAGGCACAGTCCGGTCTCATCAGTTCCGTTATCCTGCCAATGGTGTTGAAAATAGCTGTTGGAGTGCGTTTTGTTTATCTGACTTCAGCTACTTCACAGCATAATAGGTTGTGTAGATTTCTGTATTACGTTATGCCTTCTTTCTTTCTTGCAGTCTTTCCTTTCTTTCCTTTTTCCTTCTTTCTGGCTTTCATTCTTTCTTGCTTTCTGTCTTGCTATCTTCCTTTTTCTTTCTTGGCTTTCATTCTTTCCTTTCTTTTTACTTTCTCCTTTTTGGTTCCTTTTTTGAGCTTTCGTTATTTCTTTCCTTTTTGCTTTCTTTTTTCCTTTTTTCTTTTTTTCCTTCCTTTTTCTTGCCTTTGTTATTTCTTTGTTTCCATCTTTCTTTCTTTCCTATCTCCTTCCTTTGGTCTTTTCTTCTTTCTTTCCTTCCTTCTTGCCTCATTTCTTTCCTTCTGTCCTGCCCAACCCACCCAACAAATAAACTGGGAAAATCCAGCCGATGCTCTGGCTTGGCTCTGCGAGCCCTTTAATGAGCAGAGCTATCAAAATATTTCCAAGTGTGCAGAATCCCTTCAATGTTGTTCTAACATCTTCGAACAAAGGTTGATGAAGTTCCCAAACACCAGGTGTAAAATGCTTTATTAAGAATAATCACTGGCAAAACCATTAGGTCTGTAGCTGGCTACCAGCTTTTGACTTTGTCAGTGCTGGCCAACCCCTACCATAGATACCCTGGCTGCTGGAGTACAGGAGGCTGAGTGAGGTAAGAGCTAAACAGTTTTCAGAGGGGAGAAAAGGATCTTTAGTGAGTGGCAGAGTGGCAGACAGTTCACAGACAAGTCCTATAAAACAAGCATTTGCAATGCAATAGGTCTCGCATTTACGCGAGTTTGAGCTATTGACATTGCAAATAAAGCCTTTTATTTGTGTTTTAGTTTTGAAAACAGAAATAAAAGGCATTGTCATTTACAATGCCAATAGCTTAAACTCGCGTAAATGCGAGACCTATTGCATTGCAAATGCTTGTTTATATAATTTAGCAGAAACTGAAGGCATTTTGTGTTGAGTCTGAAGCAGAACTAGTTTGGGCTCTGGAGCAGAAGAGAATGGTTGCCTAAGTGCGTATTCACAATAGGCAACAGATTTCATATAAATACCAATCAATAGCAGTATATTGATGTGCATTTGCGCTTGTGATGTGTACATATGTATGTGTATAAGTAAAGAGAAAGGGTATTTGGGTATATATCTATGGGCATCTATGTTAGTGGAACAATATATAGATCTATGCTATGACAGTGAAAATTAATGTGGCTGAATTAAATATGCTACTGGGGAGAATGTATACTAATACATGTATGCCCTCCCCCACTCCCATTTTATACCACAGAATAAATGTCAGATTTTATGTTATTGCCATAGAGCAACCCATCTAATGTGGAAAAAACACTCTTCTTCCTCAGAGATTATTTGCTACTATGTCTTTAGAGTATACTATCTCTGCTGATGCTCACAAGGCCTATTCAGTGTGCCTGCATCTCACTGTACGGATTTAATCCACTATCTCCTCTTACATTTTTATTATATATAAATGTATTTGTTTATAACTACTAAATAAGCCATACATAAAGTATGCAAAGGGTAACGTGTTATGTACTACCAATTTTGAGTTAGGTAATAGTCCTCATGACACACTTGAGGCTTTGCTTCTTGTAAATCACTTCCCTCCCATCCAGAACATTGCTGACAAATAATAGATTACACTTTGCCCATAGATAGATAGATAGATATATTGCGTTTACTCGTTGTTTTCTTTCCTGCAATTGAAAAGCTTTCTATTAACTAATAGATAAAGAAGCTAAAATGAAGCCAGTTATTTGGGGGACCATCATATTTGGTCATTTAATGTCAGCTGTAGATGATGGATCCCCGAACAGTGTCATGTATGTGCATGTTTGCATTGTGCTGAGGGGATTACCAGGTATTCGTTCACGCAGCTCTCTGATGGATGTCACATGCGGTTTTTCTGAGTCCCCAGATAGATCATGCAGTCTGTGTTTTCTCCTTTGTACTGCCGGTCACCGGTGTATTCAACTGTGTAGCCTTGGACCGTGTCATGTATGTGCATGTAACTTGCATGATCGAGGTAACTATTAGCGGCGATACTACGCGTCTCTCGGACCTCTTTCAAGTGCTCGCCGTCCTTTTTCCCAGCCATCCCCACCCCCCCCCCCCCCCAGGGGCGGCAATCTGAGGGATAGCCCCGGGCGCCACAAGCTCTAGCTACGCCTCTGGTTACACAAAATGAGTAAGTTACTCAAAATGAGTAAGTAAGTGCCTTCTGTGAATACCAAAATGAGTAAGTGCCTTCTGTGAATACCAAAATGGTAGTAAGTTTAGGATTTTGTCTCAAGTTAGTTCTGTGAATCGGGCCCAATATTGCTAGGGCTGCTTCCAACACCCAAGAAAAAAAAGCTTAGCAGGAAATGTATTCTTTTAGGACTGGTCTTGGCGAAAAGACAAATTGAGATAGCATGGTGGAGCCCCGTACCTCCCCTTGCAGAGACCTGAATGAAAGATATGTGCAAATGGGCGAATGCTGAAGCGGCGCGCATGAAACATGTCTGCATGGATGACAAGCTAGAGGATGACCTCAGGGCCTGGGCGTCGATGCTGGCGGACCTGCGAGGCCCACAAGCCCTAGACGGAGCAGGGTCCTCAGATCAGGATGGAAGTGCAGATCCCCTGACACGCTAGCTATGGTTGACTCCCAGGAGAACCCCAATGGGGTCCTCTCTGACCTACGGGGGAGGGTACACACGCGGAAAAGCTTGCTAGCCACAAGGAGTTCGACACGGGAAGGGGGAGAGGAGGGGGGACAAAAGGGAGTTAATTGTTAATTACGGGCATACACTAAGGAATGGGACCACGATTGCCACCTTCCTCATTCAATATAAACTATGCTGCAATGGACTGCTTCAATTGGTATATATGGTGGTGGGAAGGGGAGACAGAGGGCAATTACCATACTAATACTTCTATTATGGAAATATATGTCTTGAAGAGTTGAAATGCCAATAAAGATATCCCCCCCCAAAAAAACTGGCAAATTCACTATTTAATTCCGATTTATATATATATTTGCATTGTTTTTTCTAGAGTGCTGCTAAACCGAACCTTATTACAGTGCTACACAGTAAAACATAGAACTGCACATTGGAAAATATGCTTTCAGGGTACACCAAGCAAAATCAAATTGAAGAGAACCAGGAGGCTGAAGGGTGAGGAATAGACAAGGATGGGAAGGAGAAGGGTAGATATAAATAGCTCATATATATGGAGTGGAAGAGGGAGAATAAAATTCTACATATGGATCTGTGGAACGGTGAAAATAAAATTCTATTTTAGAACCCATGGGGGTTCTTCTGGGACCCATCCGCCCCCACATGACCCAGGGGGTCAGGGTAGCTCTTCTCTGCCCCCTTATTCTATTTTTCCAGTGGGGTCAGGGTAACTCTACCCTGCCCCCTTATACTGTTTTTCCAACATTTTCTAGGGCTCGAGGACCGAGTACTAAGATTGCAGGTGCAACATTTTCCTCAGATTGTGCTCCGCCAATGGGATCCTGCGCTTGGGCTTGCGGATCCATTACGAATAGTCACATGTACCAATCAGAGTGTGGTTGGATTTGCAGATCCTCCGCAATGGGCCCGCAAATGGTTGCAGCGTGAAATATACATTTTTTGAACCTTGATTTCTCAAAAACGACTGAACGGATGTGCACCCTATCACAAAAAGCACGCTTTCTGGACCAAGAGCTAGCTTTCTTTCCAATTTGGTGTCATTCTGATCAGGCATTTTAGCTGTAGCCGTGTCTAATATATATATATCTATATATCTATATATCGAGATATAGATATATAGATATATATATATAGATATTATCTACTGGCGGTCGCCAGTAGATAGTTATAGTTAGGACCTATTTTCCATAGGAAATCCGCGACATTCTATTTGAAATAACTCTCTTGCCGGTTGACGAATCTTCGCGAAATTTTCAAACTTTATGGCCCGCTACGGTCCGCTCCTACCCTGAAAGTCTCGGGGTGATTCGTCAAGCGGGGGCCGAGAAAAAGGGGGTCCCAAAACGTGTTTTCCCCATTCATTTTCCCATAGGAAACTTTAGACACGGCTACAGCCCGAACTGCTGAACGGAATTACACCAAATTTGGCAAAGAGGTAGTTCTTGGTTCAGAAAGAACCCTTTTTGTTAAATGGTGTAAATCCGTTCAGTAGTTGCTGAGAAAATCAAAAGTAAAAGTACATATATATCTATGGGCGCGGAGGATCCGCGCACCCTCCCGATCACGAGCTGCATGCTAATTGGCTGTCAACACTCCAAATCAGGAAGTGTTGGCAGCCATTTTGTCCCTCGGTAGAACCGAGGGACAGAAACAAGTGCGCAAAGCGCACAAAAGGGGGAAGGGTAGCAACACCCTGACCCCCTAGGTCTGCTCAGGGGTCCCACAAGGACCCCCTGGGCAAAAAATTTTTTTTTTTAAATCAGCAGGATGCGCTCAGGGTGCGCGGATCCTGCCGAAAAAAATCGAAGCGCGGTCTCCCGCGCTCGATTGTATTTTGCCCCCGGGTGGCCCAAGTCCCGGGAGCATGGTGGGGGGGGTTAAATTTATGTATGGGGGACCACCACCTCCCCGGGGCTTCTTTTTAAAAAAAAAAAAAAAATTCCTTTGTGGGGGGCTCGAGCCCCCCCACACGCCCCGGGGACCGCCACCTCCCCGGGGCACTAACACATTTAAAATGGGGGTCTGTTTTGGACCCCCGAAGCCCCGGGGACCACCACCTCCCCGGGGCTGTGCTGATGTGGGGAGGGGGGCCGCGCGGCCCCCCTCCTGGAGCCTGTGGTGGCCCTGGGGACCGCCACCCCCCAGGGCCGGCTTCTGCAGTGTCCCGGGGTGCCTACCCCCGGGACACTGCTGTTTGCAATGACAGGACGGGAGCCTCGCGGCTCCCGTCCTGTCATTGCAAACTGCTTTGGATATTGGAAGAGAGAGCAGGAAACCTGCTCTCGCTTCCAATATCCAAAGACAATTGCTTTCCACATGGGGAGCAGCATGTTAGCTGCTCCCCATGTGGAAAGCAATGCCGGCTCCCTTAGGACACGGGAGCCGGCGGGACTGTGGGGGTTTGGGGACCCCCACAGTCCCCAACAAGAGGCCAGGCCCCGGGGGATGGGGTCCCCGGGGCCATAAGTGGCTCGGGAGGGGGCCACGCGGCCCCCTCCCCAGAAATAATTAAAAAAAAAAAAAAAAAAAGGCCTGCCCCGGGGGATGGGGTCCCCGGGGCAAAAGGAGGCCTGAGGAGGGGGGCCACGCAGCCCCCTCCTTAAAAATTAATTTAAAAGTGTGGCCATGCCCCGGGGGATGGGGTCCCCGGGGCAGGATTCGGCCACGGGAGGGGGGCCACGCGGCCCCCTTCCCGTTTAATTAAAAAAAAAAAGGGGGTAAGGGGGATGGGGTCCCCAGGGCCCAAAAATAGGAAAAAGGAAGGGGGCCACACAGCCCCCTTCAGGGGAAAAAAAAAAACGATCGGGCCCGCAGGCCCCGCCCCTTCCTTCACCACTCTGCAAACGCGCCCCCTGGCGCGTTTGCAGATGGGAAGTAATTCCCCTTCAATACTGGGGGTCCCTGGGGGCCAACTAGCCTACCAGGATCCTCCAGTATGCGCCAGGGGGCTGCCTTGCAGAGAGGTGTACAGAGGCCACGCCCCTTTTACACCTCTCTGCAACAGCAGCTCTGTGGCGCTTAATGGAGGTAGCTGGTGGGCTAGTTGCACCCCAGGGACCCTCAGGATTCAAGGGAGTTAATCCCCGACTTAAAAGGCGCCAAGGGGAGCGTTTGCACAGTGGTGAAGGGAGGGGCGGGGCTTCAGGTGACGTGTGCAAACAGGCCCCGTGGCGCGTTTTAAGATGGGGAATTAAATCCCCTTCAATCCTGAGGGTCCCTGGGGCCAACTAGCCCAACAGGTACATCCAGAAAGCGCCACAGAGCTGCGTTGCAGAGAGGTGTAAAAGGGGTGTGGCCTCTCTACACGTCTCTGCAACGCAGCCGCCTGGCGCATACTGGAGGTTCCTGGTGGGCTAGTTGGCCCCTAGGGACCCTCATGATTCAAGGGGACTTAATCCCCCAACTTAAAACGCGCCACGGGCGCGTTTGCACAGATGTCACCTCAGGCCCCGCCCCCTCCCTTCACCATTGTGCAAATATTCCTCTAAAATCAGCCGAAATACGAATTCCGATTTACTCACCTGTTATCAGGAGAGACCTCAGTGCTGTATCTTTCAGCCCAGTACTGGTCCTGAAAAGTAATTTTAACCGTACTTACCAGTAACTTGAATTTCCTTCCATAGGCTAACATTGACTGGTTTCACTTGGAAATTCTTCTAAGTGTGGAGTTTTGGAACTTTAAAATATTCCTCTAAAATCAGCCGAAATACGAATTCCGATTTACTCACCTGTTATCAGGAGAGACCTCAGTGCTGCATCTTTCAGCCCAGTACTGATCCTCAAAAGTAATTTTAACCGTACTTACCAGTAACTTGAATTTCCTTCCATAGGCTAACATTGACTGGTTTCACTTGGAAATTCTTCTGTGTGTGGAGTTTTGGAACTTTAAAATATTCCTCTAAAATCAGCCGAAATACGAATTCCGATTTACTCACCTGTTATCAGGAGAGACCTCAGTGCTGCATCTTTCAGCCCAGTACTGATCCTCAAAAGTAATTTTAACCGTACTTACCAGTAACTTGAATTTCCTTCCATAGGATATCATTGCCTGCTTTTTGCTGAAAAAGTTTCTAAGTGTTGATTTTTGAAACATACAAATATTCCTCTAAAATCAGCCGAAATCCGAATTCTGATTTACTCACCTGTTATCAGGAGAGACCTCAGTGCTGCATCTTTCAGCCCAGTACTGGTCCTGAAAAGTAATTTTAACCGTACTTGCCGGTAACTTGAATTTTCTTCATAGGCTAACATTGACTGGTTTCACTTGGAAATTCTTCTAAGTGTGGAGTTTTGGAACTTTATAATATTCCTCTAAAATCAACCAAAGTACGAATTCCAATTTACTCACCTGTTATCAGGAGAGAACCCAGTGCTGCATCTTTTAGCCCAGCACTGACCCTGAAAAGTAATTCTAACCGTACTTACCAGTAACTTACATTTCCTTCCATAGGAATCCATTGTCTGGTTTTCAGCAGAAAAGTTTCAAAGTGTCGATTTTCACAAATTACAAATATTCCTTAAAATTCGCCTGTATGACTTAAACGCATTCTTTCAACTGTTTACAGGAGATGCACCAGTGCTGGATCCAGGATCCAACACTGAGTAAGAAAAAGTAACGATAACACTACTTACCTGCTAAGTGAATTTCCTCCCATAGGATAACATTGGTGATTCTATGTGAAAAAGTTTCTAAGTGTCAACTTTTAAAATACAATAATATTCCTTAAAAATCACTACTGTAACCAAAACGCTTTTACTCAACTGTTTACAGGAGATGTCCCAGGACTGAATCTAGGATCCAGTCCTGTGGTTAGAAAAGTAATCCATAAAGTAACTAATTGCATTTAACTAGAAATTCACATTGAGCTCAATGTTGCATTGTGTTTGAAATTGTGTTGCCCATTGCAACAACTGTAACTACTGTACTTAAAACTCTATTGCCTATTTGCAAACTATTTAAACTAAAGTAATTCATTCTGAGAAAGTATATTTTGCAATGTAATGTATAATGTAATTACAATGTAATTTAATAAATAAAATATATAAAAATAAATAGTTTTAAAAAATGTAGTAAATCAGTAACAAAAAAATAAATATAACAATTAATACATTTAAAAATTGTCATTTACAAAACCTTTGAAATTCACTGAAAAAACCATAGGTTTTAGGGCGTTATAGTTAGAAATTAGCATTTAAAAAACCTTTGAAATTCACTGAAAAAACCATAGGTTTCAGACACGTTATAGTTAGAAATTAGCATTTAAAAAACCTTTGAAATTCACTGAAAAAACCATAGGTTTTAGGGACAGTTATAGTTAGTTGGACATTTCACTCGTACAAAACCCGTGAAATTCCCCTGTTATAGTTAGTTCAGCTAACTATAACTCGCGCCCCGCAATGCACTGCTGATGACGTCACATATTACATCACTCATGACATGGTCAGTGACATCACTGATGACATCACTGATGACATCTCAAATTACATCACTGATGACATCATCCACGTGATAATCTGATGCACCTCCTCACACCCTAATATAACCTTTGATATACCCAATCTAAATTACAGACTGCCATTCGCAAAACCATAGACACTCCAACACCAATAACTACATACCCACTCACTGATTCTTAGGTCTACACACACAGATCCACTCACTCACCCGTACAGTCACTCATACTTATGGTCACTCAGTACAGGACTATCATATGCACTCTTACTCCTATATAGACACTCAAACAACGCCACTCATCCATAGAGGTACTCACACACCTAGTCAGTCATGCAAATAATTAAACACACTGCCATTTACTCACCTATACAGTTATACACACACCAGCTCACTTAATCATACAAATACTACCACATTGTTACGCTCTTATACAATCACTGATACAAGCACACACTCATCCATACAGCCACTATCACAATCACTCACTCTCGCTTATAGCTATTTATATACTCCAACACACATATATACTGCCTTTCACATATGTAGTTACTCACACATGTACCACTGGGACATATATTCACTCACTAACACACTCTTACACACACTTACCCACCCATACAGTCTATCACAGATGCACTCTTGAAACCATCCACCCAGTGAATCACCCACTCACACATCTATGCACAGAGTCGCACACACCCCTCCCACACAAACACTGAGGCACCCATACAGATACTCAGAGAACCATTCAATAACTCATATAGACACTCATGTAGCTATTCACAAACACATGCAGCCACTTACACAGCAACAGACAGACGGATACAGACATTCACCCAGTTTAGTCACTAACCCATGCATTCAGTAAGATACGTTAAATCACTCACTTATAGAGTCAGTCACGCACCTACTAAATCATCCATACAGACACTTACACACCCACTCATTCTTCAATACGTCTTTTCCTATATATATTAAAAATATTTAAACTTTACAGAAACACACAGTCACTGGATGATGTCATCAGTGATGTCATTTGAGATGTCATCAGTGATGTCATGAGTGATGTCACTGACCATGTCATGAGTGATGTAATATGTGACGTCATCAGCAGTGCATTGCGGGGCGCGAGTTATAGTTAGCTGAACTAACTATAACAGGGGAATTTCACGGGTTTTGTACGAGTGAAATGTCCAACTAACTATAACTGTCCCTAAAACCTATGGTTTTTTCAGTGAATTTCAAAGGTTTTTTAAATGCTAATTTCTAACTATAACGTGTCTGAAACCTATGGTTTTTTCAGTGAATATATATATAGATATATATATTAGTTTAGACCACATTTCAAGGAAAAGCATTTTTTGGTTTGCTAATAACTTTGGCACTGTTTGACTAATCATTCCAAAATAGTCTCATCCACCTCAGCTCCTTCCTGGAAAGTTTTGGGGTGATCTGTTAAGTGAGGGCGAGAAAAAGGGGGATTCCAAAACATGTTTTCTCCATGCATTTTTCCAGCCCGGCGCTCAAATCCCAGACAACCTGTTACCCCACCGGTGTGTTGTTCAAATGGATACGCTATCTTAATGATCTAGGGTAAAAAAATCAATGCCCAACGCAGTCAGTCTATTGATCATACATATATGAAGTGTATTCTAGTGTCAGCATTAATAGAAACTTCATCTGTACAAAGACAGCAAACACAGCCAGAACGCGTTTCGCGACTCAGTCGTTTCTTCTGGGTTAACGAAAAATCAAAAACGGCTACTTTAACAAAAGTAACCACATAAAACAGGAACAAATAAATGCATCTTTGATCATGATGATGCTGATATCCAACCTGCCTAATGTAAAAGTATGATATCACATAAACTTACAAACTGAATTTATGAAATCAAATTACAAATTTAGATTTTCAACTTTGAGACACAAGCAAGGTTCTCAACAAAGGTCTTATTTTTGCTCCCTCCAACAAATGGGACAGTTTAAAGACTAAGGCAGATCTTGTCAGATTTATTTGGAATTTGAACTGTAAATTTTTGGGGGGAAATGCACCAGATCTGAGAAAACATGTTACTATTCAAAACAATGTAAGTTCCTTAACTAGTAGACAGCTGGAAGACTCATTAACACTCATTAGTCTTGAACATGGTCATGAATGTAACATAGAGGATTTGGCTCACCAATTAGCTATAGATTCAGATATGTCAGTGGGAAGTGGTTTGAGATCCAAATCGAAATTTATGCCTTCTATTCAACCTGACAATGTCATTGATGTTTTTCAAAATTTGGTTAAGAGAGATTTGGAATTACAATGTCAAGATACTCAAGAGTTTAATGTGAATAAAACAGAATATAATTCATTGCACAACCTGGAGGCTGATAAGTCTATCATTATCAGATAAGCAGATAAAGGCAGTAATGTGGTAACTATGAGTTTCAGAGATTATAATGTTGAAGCATCCTGCCAATTAAATGATGTTTCAAATTACATTAGAGTTGAAAGGTCTACTTTAGAGATGTCTAGACATAGCCTCAAGTTAAAATTACGAAAGTATCTGGATAATTGATGAACCTATAACATCAATCATTTACTACTTACCTAAAGTTCACAAGGGAGGTGGAATTCCACCTAGGAGACCGATTATTTCAACTTTTGATGCTGACATTGGAAAAAACTTCATATATGGATGATCGATAGACTGGCAATAGAGTGCAAACAAAAAATTCAAAAATGTAAACGGCTATATATATAAATATATATATCACGGGAAAAAGCAAAGGGTAAGTGATGTTAAAGTTAGGGTGAAGATGTCAGTTAAAAAATGGCATTCTTAAACTTACATAAACACTGAAATTCTCCAGTTATAGTTATCTTGAGTAACAATAACTCGTGCCCTAGGGTAACTATAACTCGCACCCCCGCCATGCACAGTTTTCTCATCAATTATTTTATTACAAATGTTGCAGTAATATTATCAATGATGTCATAGAAGATGTCATGAGTGATATAATATGTGGGGTAATTAGCAGTGCATGGCGAGTATGCAAGTTATAGTTAGCTTAGGGCACTGACATCTTCTCCTAACCATATGTCACTTTAACCTTAGTGTTTTTTTGGTTGAATTTCTAGTTTTTTTTTAACGTAAAGTAATATTTTATTACCATACGTAAAGCCAACCCCCGTTGCGCACGGCCGGCCGTTCACAGCGGGGTTTGGCTGAAAGGCCTGGCTTATATATATAGATATGTATATATCAACACTGGAAACATCTAAACGTCTCCTCCAATCTCCTCTATTTACACAGGAAACAGCCAAGGGTCAATTTACACCAGTTTATTTGTGCTGATAAATTTTGGATTATTCCACCTTCATTGGTTATAACTGCTCCACAACCCGTTGAATATATTTACAAGCAAAGAGCCTGAAAATAGATTCTGGGAACAAAATGGACAATATATTATATAAACAACAATAATTCAGTCTCCTCTCCTCCTCCGTGACGTAATCCTGTCAATACCAAAAAAGGACAGAAGATTGGGGTCTCGCATGCAAACTGTCAAAATGCCTGGCCACAGGATAAGACTGATCTATCTTGGCGATTGCTCTCTTGTGTTCCAAATCCCCTTTTTCAAAAAGAAAATAGTGCTACCCACTTACCTTAGTCCACCTCGGCACACAAGAACATACACACAATGATCAGTAGTACAAGTTATTGGTTTCCGTATGGTACGTTACTGACAAAATCACGTCATGCATGTTTTAACATTTCAACAGTGTTTACAGGCCTTACACTGGCCACATCTGAAGAAAGTCTTTTTCTGTGGAGAGTCAGTTGCCCTCTGTCCTACCTGCAATATCACTATGGTCCAATAGGTCTCCAAGGGCCTGATTTATAGCTCGGCGGTCAGCCCATCTGTCCTCCCTGACGGAGGTTTCAATCATCCGTCATGCTGGCGGAGGTTCTCTTCTGGATTTATATACTTGATGGAAGCACCTCCTTTCTCTTCAACAGAGGTTTATCCTTCTGATCAATGCTTGTCCTCCGTCAACGGCATACATTTGGTAGAGTCTGAAAGTACTCCATCAGCATTGGAATGGCAGTTAACTGCCTACCATATTTATCTGTGTCGATCATAACAGCAGTGTTGCAGGAGTCTTGCGTTGCAGTAATTTCATGGCAGATGTGTTTACCGTTGACCTATCCTTCCTTCTTAATGACGGATGCTTACGTCTAACACATCTGAGCTAGATGTGAACATTAAGCACAGCTTTAATCCACCATTAAAAGCCACACCTTTAGAATCATAAATCTTTTGCCTTTCTTGCTTTAAAGTTCCAGGAGTAACAACTTTTTTTTGCCCATAGCTTAACATTTCCTTATTTTTTTCTAAGTTTGCTTGTGTTCATTTTTTTAAAAATCTTTAACGATGCAGGGAAAAGGAATCCCTGATTTACAGAGACAGAATTAGCAGTAATGGTAAATAAGATTATAAGGGTAGAGCCACAGTTGTTTGGTGCCCTTGTTCGGACTACCACCATGGCACAGAAAAGGCAAATGTAGGACAGAATTGTTGCCAAAGTGAATGCTGTATCTAACACCAGAGGCTCACAGCAGGAAATATACAAGCGTCAGAAAATTCTGCGGGGGACAGTGTGCTCCCGGCCTCCAAAGCGCACCTACAGGCCTAGCAGAGTGGTGGTGGATCTTGCAGGCCCCTTATTTTCTTCCCTGGGAGGAGAAGATCTTGGGTATCATGCACACTGAAGGCTTTGCAGGATATCCTGGTGGAGTGGAGACTGGTAAGTTAAAACACTACTATGAACCAAACATTTGCTGCTCTTATGATTTTTTTCATTTTGCATCTTGATTTGAGACATAATTGTTGTTATTTAGGCAACATTTGCGTTATCTTTGAAATGATGCCTAGATATTTTTAAAATGCTGAGTGGTACAGGAGCTCCTATCTTTTATCTTCATAATGTAATTTAATGATCAATTTCATTGTTTAAAAAAAATACAATGTTCTGTGAGTACCATGTTAATTTTAGCCACAACAATCATGGCTTAGGGATGCCTTCAAGGGTACCTAGCAGGTCTGTGGGACAATCAGCTTGTGTTTTGATCAGCTGCCGCAGTCTCATTTGTGCCCCTGTTCTTGTGTGTTATGTTTCCACAATGTACAGCAGGTAATGATTCTTGCTAAAGAAAATTACAATACACCAATCTACTTTTTGGTTGTTTTTCTGTTGTTTTTCATTAGGAGCAACATGTTTTAAGACATGGTTGGGTGACAAGTACTGCCTTAGGGATGTTTTACATCAATTTTATTTGTTTTTTTTAAACTTTGTAAATGACTAAATTGGTTACGTTGAGTTGTCAGCTTAAAAGTTGCTCTGCCAGGCTGCAATGTCAGTGTGTGGGTCATGTGTTCACTTGTCTCTCTGGGGTGCCAACATTAGTGATGGTTATTATAATCAACAAGGGAACCGAAAAGGCAATACGCAAGGGACCTTCGGTATTAGAACTATTTCAAAGGACAATGGTCCCTGAACAGTTGTAATATAAATCAAGAAATAAACATATACTAAATAGTTTATATGTTCCTTGTCCAGCCGGACAGATATTTAATATTTTTAAATACATTCATAGAAAAAATACATGTATATTTACAAGTGGGACCCAGCCGGCGTCCAACTCAGAAACATAGACAAACAACATAAGAGTAGGAAAGAGTTTTCAGGCAAGAGTGGTGTGTCTGTAAATCATGAGAATAACAAAATTAACAGACTTCAATCACATAGTGATACCATTGCACAATAGAATTTACAGTATTTACATGCATATGGTATATGGGGTGTCGACGACGTTTCGATCCCTGTGCGAAAATTCATGGGATCATCCTCAGGACTTTAGAATTAAACATGCCTGTACACGAGAAATTCTGACATTAAATCCATGTCTTAATACATTCAAATATCAACAGATAAAAGAGGGAAAGAATGGAAAAGAAAAGAAAAAGAAAAAAAGAAAAAGAATTACTTGAGGAACGGCAGACCATCAGTGTAACCAATAATTACTAATGGCCGTGCACAATAAATGCTGGTGAAAGAAGAGAAAACTGAAGCTAATGAGTTAAAATCAGTGACGATCAAGACGTGAGCTAAAAGAAAATGTTGCTACAAGATTTGGCCGTGAAATCGCTAATGTGACTAGATCGGAAAGGTACACTATTTAATTTACCAGGATCAACACATGGGGGTCGATTCCGATTCGGGCCGGAAAAAGCACCGACCGACTCGGATCCGGAAAAAATACCGACCGACACGTACCCGTGGCGCCCGACACGCCAAGTACGATGCAAGGCGCGAAAAATCCGACCGACACGTAACGAAACCAAGTCGACCGACCGAGCCGCACGGAAAATAGCAATCCGGCCGGAAAAACACGCGAATCCAACCGACCGACACGCACTCGGAACAAATCCGACCGAAACGTACACGCCAACTCCAAACCGCAAAGTACGATGCAAGGCGCGAAAACCACGACCGAGTCGGACGGAGGACAAGCCGTACGACCGACACGCATACAAAACCGAGCCGAAGCAACACAAAACACCGCGACCGACGCGTACGGAGCATAGAAAACTGCACAAACACAGCGTGAACGAAACGGAAAACACCGTACGAGACCAATGCAGGGTCCGACTCGGTCACAAGAACGTTTCCAACATACACAAACAGCACAAAGGAAAAATCACCCAAAAAAGGCCAAACATGCAATTACCAAGCCAATAAATACTGGGGGGTGGGGACAGAGAACAAGGACACACCCACAACTCCACCTATATAAAGGACACAAATCACTACCATGAGCCTTTGCAAATGCCATTCCACTGCCAGCACCCAAGAGAAAGCAACCACACACCCACAGCTCATCCCTCACACAAGCCACACACCATCAGCACACCAACAAATACCTACCTCACATACACCCAGCAAAACACACACTCACACACCCTCACCTGCACACCAACACACACATCACCCACCATCACCACCCATCACCATGCCCCCAAGAAGAATCCCAAGTTCCTAGATAGTGAATTGGAAGTCATGGTAGACGAGATCCTCAGGGTGGAGCCACAGCTGTTTGGCACTCTGGTCCAACAGACCCCCATGTCGCAGAAAACCAAGATGTGGGAGAGGATCATCAACAGGGTGAACGCCCAATCACCATGTCGGCGCACAAAGACGGACATCCAGAACAGGTGGTATGACGTGCGCAGGAGGGTACGGGACATGCTGAAGAAAGACTACATCAACAGCCAACACACCGGCAGTGGCCCTCCTGCCAAGCCAATATACCTCAGGCCCTGGGAGGAGAAGGTGCGGGCCATCCTTCCGCCAGTGAGCGTATATGGACTAGAGGACATCCCAGAGCCTGGTGAGTACACAACAAATGTACACAATAAACTGCCACAAAACACACACATCACTGTCAAGGGAGAGTCAAACCATGCACTCATAGCAATTACACAGCAACTAGAACAGAATCATCCCAAAATGTGTATGTCAGTCAGATAAACACAACACATGCCATCAAAAAAGTCACATCCAACTGTGCCAACACATGTACAAACACAACCACAACTACAGCTAGGCAGTGGCACAAATGGAACTAACAAACACATCCACACATGTAGCCACCACAACAACACCAACACACAGTGAAGACCACTCAAAGGAAGGAATTCTGTGTATGCTGGCCAAGTCAGTGTAGCCAATAGCATCATGGGAGTCGCAGTCACACATATTGCCCGCCCCAAAACTGTCCCATCAACACCACCATGAACCATGCGCACATCACAGGGAGTGGAGAAGGACTCACAAGATGGCTGACACTGGCTACTGCTGTGGGGAGCACAAGGCCCTGCTGCCAACTGTGCACCAACAAACAGCAGGACACCACTGACTGACATCCTGAGAGACAACTTACACTCCCTGCAATGCAAGCACGTTCCATGGTGGGATATCTGGCTGGCTGGGTGGGAAGGGGGACTTGCAGCACTGACTATAGTCACCAGCACCTCCCCTCACACCCCCAACACAAACTCCACAGTACCCACCTGGTAGAATGCAATGCCCTCCATCCTAACACAAGATCCCACAAAGCACCACCACCCTGGGTTATGTTGTGTGAAGCACAGGGACACTCTTGGGACTCTTAGCCAAACAACTGCCAGGACAACACTCCCAGCCATCCTGTCAGCACAGCCAGCCCACCCCACAGGGAAGCAGAGTCAAAAGGAAGGAAGCATGGGCATGCTGGGAAGGGGGGTGGAGGCAATAGCATGATGGGAGTCGTAGTCACAGACATTGCTCAGCCTCACAACTGGCCCATCAACACCACCCTGAACCATGCTCACATCACAGGGAGTGGAGAAGGACTCACAAGATGGCTGACACTGGCTACTGCTGTGGGGAGCACAAGGCCCTGCTGCCAACTGTGCACCAACAAACAGCAGGACACCACTGACTGACATCCTGAGAGACAACTTCCACTCCCTGCAATGCAAGCACGTTCCATGGTGGGATATCTGGCTGGCTGGGTGGGAAGGGGGACTTGCAGCACTGACTATAGTCACCAGCACCTCCCCTCACACCCCCCCAACACAAACTCCACAGTACCCACCTGGTAGAATGCAATGCCCACCATCCTAACACAAGATCCCACAAAGCACCACCACCCTGGGTTATGTTGTGTGAAGCACAGGGACACTCTTGGGACTCTTAGCCAAACAACTGCCAGGACAACACTCCCAGCCATCCTGTCAGCACAGCCAGCCCACCCCACAGGGAAGCAGAGTCAAAAGGAAGGAAGCATGGGCATGCTGGGAAGGGGGGTGGAGGCAATAGCATGATGGGAGTCGTAGTCACAGACATTGCTCAGCCTCACAACTGGCCCATCAACACCACCCTGAACCATGCTCACATCACAGGGAGTGGAGAAGGACTCACAAGATGGCTGACACTGGCTACTGCTGTGGGGAGCACAAGGCCCTGCTGCCAACTGTGCACCAACAAACAGCAGGACACCACTGACTGACATCCTGAGAGACAACTTCCACTCCCTGCAATGCAAGCACGTTCCATGGTGGGATATCTGGCTGGCTGGGTGGGAAGGGGGACTTGCAGCACTGACTATAGTCACCAGCACCTCCCCTCACACCCCCCCAACACAAACTCCACAGTACCCACCTGGTAGAATGCAATGCCCACCATCCTAACACAAGATCCCACAAAGCACCACCACCCTGGGTTATGTTGTGTGAAGCACAGGGACACTCTTGGGACTCTTAGCCAAACAACTGCCAGGACAACACTCCCAGCCATCCTGTCAGCACAGCCAGCCCACCCCACAGGGAAGCAGAGTCAAAAGGAAGGAAGCATGGGCATGCTGGGAAGGGGGTGGAGGCAATAGCATGATGGGAGTCGTAGTCACAGACATTGCTCAGCCTCACAACTGGCCCATCAACACCACCCTGAACCATGCTCACATCACAGGGAGTGGAGAAGGACTCACAAGATGGCTGACACTGGCTACTGCTGTGGGGAGCACAAGGCCCTGCTGCCAACTGTGCACCAACAAACAGCAGGACACCACTGACTGACATCCTGAGAGACAACTTCCACTCCCTGCAATGCAAGCACGTTCCATGGTGGGATATCTGGCTGGCTGGGTGGGAAGGGGGACTTGCAGCACTGACTATAGTCACCAGCACCTCCCCTCACACCCTCCCCAACACAAACTCCACAGTACCCACCTGGTAGAATGCAATGCCCTCCATCCTAACACAAGATCCCACAAAGCACCACCACCCTGGGTTATGTTGTGTGAAGCACAGGGACACTCTTGGGACTCTTAGCCAAACAACTGTCAGGACAACACTCCCAGCCATCCTGTCAGCACAGCCAGCCCAACCCACAGGGAAGCAGAGTCAAAAGGAAGGAAGCATGGGCATGCTGGGAAGGGGGAGGAGGCAATAGCATGATGGGAGTCGTACTCACAGCCCTACATCCCCCACCACATGGCCCAGCAAGCTCACACTCACGCATGCACATCCCACAGAGAGTGGAAAGGCCCATCAAAGATGTCTGACACTGTTGCTGTGTCGTGGGGAGCACAAGGGCATGCTGGATACTGCACACCAACCAACAGCAGGACACCACTGTCAGCCATCTTGCCATTGCCCTCACACCCACACCCACTGAACTCCACACAAAAGCAAGTAAGTATGGGAATGCTGGCAAGTGGGGTGGAGGCAATGGCATGATGGGAGTCGTAGTCACAGACATAGCTCACCCCCACAACTGTCCCATCAACACCACCCTGAACCATGCTCACATCACAGGGAGTGGAGAAGGACTCACAAGATGGCTGACACTGGCTACTGCTGTGGGGAGCACAAGGCCCTGCTGCCAACTGTGCACCAACAAACAGCAGGACACCACTGACTGACATCCTGAGAGACAACTTCCACTCCCTGCAACGCAAGCACGTTCCATGGTGGGATAACTGACTGGCTGGCTGGGTGGGAAGGAGGTCTGGCTGTCAACCAAACACAAGCAATGCAGACCATGTTCACACCCCAGAAAATACATAGAAATGCCCAAATAATGCAGGACAATGTGCCACACCAATATCAACCCCTGACTGTGACGACTTAGGACAATGCAATGTACAGGCCCGCACCCAGAGGCACAGTCACAACTGTCATGTGTGTCAACCACTGATGCCTGCAGAAACATGACATACATTGTTTGTGTCTCCCAAAAACAGGTGATGATGGGGACACAGCAGCAGACGCTGAGGAGTCCCAGTCCCAGGCTCAAGAGGATGCCGAGCTCACTGGCGTCGTACAGCCTCTGTCCTCCTCGGACGATGAACAACCTGGCACATCCGGTGCAAGTCAACATGCAGCACCAGCAGGACCACCAGCTGCAGCACCAGCAGGACCACCAGCTGCACTCCCTGCACCCACCCCTACAACGACTGTCACCACGAATACCATCCCTGCCGACATGGACAGAATAAGGAGCAACACCAGCGCAGTGACCCTGGACCAACCTGGGGCCATGGACACCACCACCACCACCAACCCCCAAGGTGGACCAGGGTTATCTGTGCGTGCAACTGCACACACTGCACATGTCAGCAGGGGTGGTGGGAGGGGTGGGAGACAGAGGTCGCTGCTTGCAGACGTTGCTGGTGTGCATGACGACCCACAACTGGTACGCATAGCTGATGCGTACCAGTCCAGCACCGGAGAGCTCAGCCAGGTAGTGGGGCTCCTCAGAGACATCAAACAGCAGCAGGCTGCCCATCATGCCCGCTTGGACTCCCACATGTCCCACGTGGAGTCACACATGTCCCGTGTGGACTCACACATGTCCCTCGTGGAGTCCAAGTGGGATGTACTGCATGAGATGACGGCGGTGCACAGGGACATTTTACAATGCCTCCGCCAGATGAACAGCAACCAGTCCACACCTCCCTGTGTGCCAACAACATCTGGTACCGAACAAACTGCAACTGCCACAGGGAGGGAGGAGGACTCTGGCGGAGAGTCCCCTGCACCGCAGCAGCCTGCACTTGAGGGCCCCCCCAAGAAGAGGGGTCGTCCGAGGAGGGAAAGTGAGAGGCCGATGGCCAAGCGCAACTCCCAGGAAGCCTGAACCTGTTCTGGATGTTCGCCTTTGTGCACAGACTGTTCACCCTGTTGACGGCAACACTACTCCCACACATTGCATGGGGAGTACAAGTTGGACCAATGTGTCAGACAACTGTGGCCCCGATACTGGGGATCCTGTCTACCCGGACTTTCAATTCACCTAGGAACTTGGGATTGCAAGATTCATGTACAGCACAACACATCCTATGCACTATTAACACAAATGTATCACAATAAACACACTAATACACCATACTTGCCTCTGTCGTGATTCCAACGTGGGTGCTGTTATGGGGATGATGAACTGCAAAATTACACTGTGTATGCGAACTGCAACAGCAAGGACAACACAGGCATGTGAGTAAAGGCAACGTGACACATATGAGGGAGACACACCACCAGGGCTACAGAACACATACACACCTAGGCCATCTGACTCATTGCCTACACTGATGTTGCCAGGGAAGACGGTGCAATGCACAGACACCACACCCATTCCCAGTTGTAGTCAAGTAGCCCACAGGTGCAGTAAGCAAATGGCAGTCAAATGTGTGACCACAGACAACGCACATCACTAAGTGAAGCACAGGTTTATTACCCAGTAGCAACATGCCGTAACCACTACAGATGCAAGGTAACCCCACCTGGTAGCGGGCACACAGTCAACAACTGTAGACGGAAGGAAGTCCATGGGTGTGGCGCACATCACCTGTAGGGACACAACAGCTACCAGCCTGGATGTGCAATCACGTCGTCGGTGGACACAGTTGACCAAACGAATCTGAAAGTACCCTGTGAAGGACAGAAATGACACACAGTCAAAAGCAATGCAGTACAGGACAGAACAGCAAAACTCATGCACAATACATGTTACAAGATACCCACCCAGAACCAAGTTAGCATGTCAACACTGTTGGGGAGTACAGCCCACCTGTAACCACACATCGCAACACACATCCAGTCAAGTAGCCCATGGACACACTCCAACAGCGCCAGAGCCCCACCCACACATCATGCCAACTCACATCATTCACATGTGACCTCAGGATACTCACATTCAGCTAAAGAAGTTGGTGATGAGCTGTGTGCGGACATCACCATCACCATCATCATCATCATCGTCACTGGCATCGTGGTCCAGGCCAGGATCCTCCACAGGTGGCGGATGTTGGTCATCGTCATCCTGGATGAGAGGCAACTCCTTCCGCACTGCCAGGTTGTGTAGCATGCAGCAGACGATGATAATCTTGCACACTTTCGCAGGGGCATATGGGAGGGACCCTCCGGTCTTGTCCAGGCAGCGGAAGCGGCTCTTCAGGAGACCAAAGGTCCGCTCAATCACTCTCCTGGTCCGACCATGTGCCTCATTGTAGCGCATCTGGGCAGGTGTCACAGGGTTCCTGAGGGGTGTCAGCAACCACGGCATGTTGGGGTATCCCGAGTCACCTACGGACAGACAAGTGCACATCAGCTGACTTGGAAAAGTGGGCGGAATACTACAGATCAGATCACACACAATGGCACAAAGTCAGTACACACCGACAAGCCAGGCACGCTGGTTCTGCATCTGTGCCATCATTCTGGGGATGCGACTACTCCTCATCACAAAGGCATC
The DNA here is from genome assembly GCA_963921515.1 of Calotriton arnoldi. Classification (NCBI taxonomy): domain Eukaryota; kingdom Metazoa; phylum Chordata; class Amphibia; order Caudata; family Salamandridae; genus Calotriton; species Calotriton arnoldi. The sequence continues at coordinate 1,107,206 of CAWUFW010006341.1, forward strand.
GTGTGCTGAACCAGGGAAACGGGCACACACGTGTGTGATGGTCATGTCTGCAAGACACACCACCAGTGCATTGACCGAGTGGTAGTGCTTGCGGTTCCTGTAGGCCTGCTCCTGGGCCTGTGGTGGTACCAAAGCCACATGTGTCCCATCAATGGAGCCAATTACATGCGGCATCCTCCCCAGGGCATAAAAGTCACTCTTCACGTCAGTGAGTCGTCGCAGTCTAGGGAAATAGATGTACCGGTTCAGGAAGAGCAACATTGCCGCCAAAACATCGCGGAGCACACGGCTGAACATGGTCTGTGACATCCCACCAGCAGACGCCACAGTATGTTGGAAGGTACCGGTGGCAAAGAAGTGTAGGGCTGCCATCACCTTCACCTTGGGGGTCAGCGCTGTAGGATACGGCCGGCCAGGCTGCAAATGTGGGGACAACTGCACTGCCAAATCCTCAATCAGCTGCCTGGTGAAGCGGTACCGTCGGATGCTGTCCCGTTCCACCATCGTTGCCAGGTCTGGGAATGGCCAATGGACAGCAGGAGCCCTGCAGTGCAGAGGAGAAGTAAGCAAGATCGTCAGTCACCCCACATATGCGGCATTGAACACACTCAAGATCCCAACATACATCATCATGAGGCACAACTACATGAAGTGTGCAGTACCGGAAGGACATGTATGGTACATACATGGCCAACATCTGTCAACACGGTCCTACAGGTGGCATCAATTTGTCCCAGGTTGGCCCATTGGATATCATGATGCCGTGTCACAGTCACCCCCCACAGTGACATGTGAGGACAGATGTGCCCCAGGCACCACAGCTCAACGACAGGTACATTCCCAGGGACCCTGTAATGCCACATGGACACTGGCATCACCTGGAGTATCATGTGTACACCACAGCAAAACAAACATGACCCCCACAGGTAGTGGCCACACTTGCCATGGCAGGACAGACATGGACGTCTGTGACACACACGCACAACATCAGAGTCCATGCACACACAACGTGGATGTGGAGACTGTCTCCCATTGTGCACATGAAATCAGAGACATTGTAAACACTACATGCAGAAAGACTGTGGAGGGCCATCACTATTGTGCCACTGGGACACCCTGGCTCAAACATACCGTCCCACATGGGACTCACGGGGTATGTGACATGACATACACAAACACCACTGTGAAATGTGACCATGACACATGCACAGATATGAACAGTTGCACATCACAGTGGTCACGTACACGTAACACCCAGGATCCTGTCCCCATGAACACGTGCACAGCCTGGGGGTGGCTGCCCACAGGTGACACCCACAGGACAACATGTACACCAACATACACACAATAGGAAATGCAGCCTTACATGCCTTATGATAAGGTTTGGACAGGCTGTCGTGATGTAGGTGTGCCCCTCACTCCCTGGGAGCTATCTGTGGCTGGCATATGTCCATCTGAGACAGGCATGCTGACCTATGCCAGTCACATGTACAGTGATGCGTTGTACCGCAATGGACCGATCGGTGCCTCCGGCCGGCCCATTGCCTTCAATGTGTGCGGGTACGCGTTGTACCCCTGTGCGCGTTGAACCGCAATGGACCGATCGGTGCCTCCGGCCGGCCCATTGCCTTCAATGTGTGCGGGTACGCGTTGTACCCCTGTGCGCGTTGAACCGCAATGGACCGATCGGTGCCTCCGGCCGGCCCATTGCCTTCAATGTGTGCGGGTACGCGTTGTACCCCTGTGCGCGTTGAACCGCAATGGACCGATCGGTGCCTCCGGCCGGCCCATTGCCTTCAATGTGTGCGGGTACAGCGTTGTGCCCCTGTGCGCGTTGAACCGCAATGGACCGATCGGTGCCTCCGGCCGGCCCATTGCCTTCAATGTGTGCGGGTACGCGTTGTACCCCTGTGCTGCGTTGAACCGCAATGGACCGATCGGTGCCTCCGGCCGGCCCATTGCCTTCAATGTGTGCGGGTACGCGTTGTACCCCTGTGCGCGTTGAACCGCAATGGACCGATCGGTGCCTCCGGCCGGCCCATTGCCTTCAATGTGTGCGGGTACGTGTTGTACCCCTGTGCGCGTTGTACCGCAATGGACCGATCGGTGCCTCCGGCCGGCCCATTGCCTTCAATGTGTGCGGGTACGCGTTGTACCCCTGTGCGCGTTGTACCGCAATGGACCGATCGGTGCCTCCGGCCGGCCCATTGCCTTCAATGTGTGCGGGTACGCGTTGTACCCCTGTGCGCGTTGTACCGCAATGGACCGATCGGTGCCTCCGGCCGGCCCATTGCCTTCAATGTGTGCGGGTACGCGTTGTACCCCTGTGCGCGTTGTACCGCAATGGACCGATCGGTGCGCACCCATTGACAATGGGCTTGCCTGGCAACGGACGCGTTTTCGAATTTCGAACGAGTCGGTTGCTGGGAATTCAGTTGGTCACCCACAACAATGTTGCAAAATCATGTATGTCATAAAGTTGAAGATTTGAAGGATGCTGTGGGCGTGTTTTGGTGCTGCTATTCCATGGATTGGCCAGATTCAGAAGATGAAAACGACTTGGACCTATCACTTTGGACACAAGGGACAGGATCTGCCTCTCCAGCACATATATATTGCTGGCTGTGCCCCTGAGAGCCCACTTGCCTGCACTACATGCTCCAGGACGACATCTGCCACTGCACTGCTGCTGTCTCTGCCCCTCTGGACCCTGCAATGGCACGTACTGTGGAGAGAGCCCCAGCCTTCAGCCTTGAGGAGAACCAGGCCCTGCTGGACAGCCTACTTCCACAGTACAGCAAGCTGTATGGGACACCAGGGGAGCAGGTGAGTGTCCTGTGCACTGCCTTTCTGAATGTGCATTTTGTCTGACTAGCAAGGCTGAGAGTCTGCACGCCACTGGCTAGCAGGCTCACTGAGTAGTTGTCACCCCCCATAGTGTGTAGTGACTTGCACTGGACAGGTATGGTGCAGTGACAGTGCTTCTGAACAGGGTTTTACTCCCCATGCAATGATACCATGTAGTGACTTCTGGAAAACTGTCCATGGGCAGCCGTGCACTGCCTGTGTACACCATGTGCCCCTGTGATTGCGACATGTATATGCAACTGTGTCATGCACGGATATGTTGCATGTGTAGTAATGGCCTTATCACTTTGTCATCCTGACAGGCTTCTGCCCATCGGAAGCAGGAGATATGGAAGGACATCGTCCGGGCTGTCCGGTCCGTGGGGGTCTACAAGCGCCGGATCCGCAACTGCCAAAAGAGGTGGCAGGACCTTCGGGGCTGGACCCGGAGAATTGCACGGGTCCAGCTGAAGCTGTCGCCTCCTCGCAGGAGGGGCGGAACACGGACCCTGACCCCCACATGCTCAGGATCCTGGCGGTGGTCTTTCCAGACCTGGATGGGCAGCTGAAGGCCAGAGAGCAGCAAGGAGGGGGTGAGTCAAAGACTGCATTGTGTACTCTGTCTAACATGCTATGTGCCCTCCTCGGGCCTGGTTAAACTGCCACAGTACAGCAGTCATGTTGTCCAGGAGCCATGTCCCTCTATTGTGCACTGCCCACTCCTCATCTGATACCCAGGTGTGGCCCTTACATGCAGGGAATTCTGTCACTTAGGTCTGTGTCCTTGCAGTTTGCTTGACTCAAGGTGGGAGACAGCATCTGTTTCCCTGACTCTGTGGTGGGCATCATGGGTGGGTCCATTGCTTACACAATGCCTGTATTCTGACATGTATTCAGCGTGTTACTTTGATCTGTGGTCCAATTGCTGAGCTGATCCACCACATGTGGCTGGGGTATCTGGCACACACCCATGCTGCGGGTGGGAACAATGTTTGGGCCCCAGGAGTATGTATATGACGTGTGTCACACATACTTAGCCAGCTGCCTACAGTCCAGGGCTCATCCCTCATTCATGTGGGGCTGGACAGTCATGCCTACTCCAGGCCATACAATACACTCTGTACTCCCACTCCCGTGTATCAGCTGACACATTGTGCGCAGTGATTTGACCCCTCAGGTGTCTGCCTCTGTGTCAGTGTGCTGTGGATTAGTCGCCAGGACTGCTGTGGAGTTTCTTGGTAGGGGCTCAGCATGCCACTGGAGATGTGACCATAGGAGACGATACTTGTGTGACACATAGGTGTCTGATCAGCTGCCCATGCAGACTGGGGCATGTGAATGTGAAGTTCAGGCAGCTGTTCCCCATGCACAGCAGAGTGTGAGGGGCTCAGGTTCAGAGGGTAGTGTCACAGGTCTACCATATGTCCAATAGGTATGACCTGGACAGATGAGGGTTAAGAGGATGTGTTGTGGGGGGATGTACATGTGCACTTGTGCAGCTCCAGGACTTGCATTCCCCATGACCTACTATTGTGACACAGTGCAGAGTGTTGTTGTCTGGCTGCCAAGTCATACATCACTGAGACAGTGATGTATGACTTTGCAGTCATGCCTCCGCCATGGCATGTGTCTACTGATTGGTGAGCCTGCAGGGGAGTGACATGTGCTACATGCACACCATAGTGGCGCTGGCTATCAGGAAATGGGTGCATCATGGTGTCTGTCGCTGGTATGCATCACATGCATTTCCTATTTGACTCTGGGCATCCCTTTCATCCGGAAACCTGTACTGACTCAGTGGCAAGAGCTGTGATGTGTGCATGTCCACATGCCACACCGTGTCCTCTGCACTGTCCAACTACTGTGTACTTGGTGCATGTGTCAACACTGGGGTGTTGCAATCCAACAGACACCAGACAGATGGGTGCAAGGCCATGTGGGATGTGAGTGCCATGCTTGGCATCAGACTGACAATTGACGTCTCCTGTTCAGTTAGGGCACTTTTAGCAATGTACAACTAATGATGCCAGGGCTTGCTCTGTGATGTGCTGTGCTCACAGTGGTGTGTGCGTTATGTGCAGGTGACTGATGTCTGTCTGTTTCCCCATTGTTTGCAGATACATCCACGGCCACGGAAGGGGACAGCTCCACGGACCAGGAGGAGCCAGAGAGCCAGACTGGGTCAGCAGCCGAGGAGTGGTCGGAGGGACCCAGTGGCACGGAGGGCGAGGGGAGCCACACCGAGGAGTCCTCAGCAGCATCCACCTCAGCTGAGGACCAGAGCAACTCAGAGGATGACTCCCTTGTGGAGGCGGGTGTCAGCAGCCACCACACCCCAGCTAGTGTTGCTGTCCCCGCCACCACCAGCACCACCACCGCCCTCCCATCGGCTCCCATTCCCCAGGTCCGTGGAGGCTCCCATGTCCGGGAGCGTGTCTCCTTTGGGCCAGGCACCGCACCCCCTGCCCCTGTGTCCCCTGCTGCCCTGAGTGAGGAGTCTGTGTACCTCCTTCGCCAGCTCCATGTAGGGCAGACAGCCATGCTGAGTGTCCTCCATGCGCACACCGCGCTGTTGACTCAGCTGGTGTCGTTCATGGAGGGCATCTCATCGGGCATGTCTGACCTACAGAGGGGCAATAGGTCCATGGACTCCTCCCTGACGGCAGCAGTGTCCCTCCTCAAACGGTCCCTCACCCCTCCTGCCTCTGCTCCATCCACACTCCCCAGCACCTTACCCATCCCAAGCACACACACACCGGCACAGGCACACACCAGCACACACACATCCAGCACACTGACACACACGCCAATGACAAAACGCACACGCACGCACATTCAGGGGACTGAAGCCAGACTCACAGGGGATGGGGCCCTGGAACACACACACGCATCAACATGCACTGCGCAGTCCTCAGTTCCCTCTCCCTCCAAAGCCTCACCTGCAACCCCAAAGTCACAGCAGCTCTTCCTCTGTGACCTCGGCCTCTTCCCCACCGATGAAGCTGCTCCAGCATCCCGGGGGAAGAGGAAGCCCACCCACACGGAGCAGAGTGCTCCTCGCACCCGGACGCCCTCCCCCAGGCGCAGACGGACTGAGGCCCTCACCCGCAAGTCCCCCCGGAGTCCTAAGAGCAAGACCCTGCCACCGCCCTGCAGCTCAGGCACAAGGTCTCCGTCCTCCATCCCTCAGGCCCCCACTGCACAGGTGCCCCCACCACACCCTGCCCCAGGTTCCCCCACCCACAGATATACCATCCCCAAGAGGATCAGGCCTTCTCCCCCTGCCACTTGCTCTCCCAGCACCACACCCCCGCTGCGCTTGTCTGTGCCACTGATGTGGTGAGGGTGTCCTCCCCCTCTGTCCAACCCACCTTGCCTGTTCCCCATTCTCCTCCCCTGGAGGTAGGCACTGCAGTGGAGTCCACTACCGCCCTGTCTGACTTGGGCACTGCAGTGGCGGACCTGTCCACTCCATCTGCAGGGTCCACTGCAGTTGTGCCGGCACCCACGACATCTGAGTCATGCCCCCAGTTGTACCGGCACACACCATGTCAGACACCTCCACTGCAGTTGTCAGTGGCTCTCCAGCACCCACCACCCCTTCCCTGACTCCCCTGGTGAGCCCTGATCCTGTCCCTGCGGTGCCTGGCCTGCCCCCCGGTTGCCCCTCCTAGTGGATTGTCCCTGGTTTTGTGCAGGCATGCGTAGGGTGACATCTGCCAGTGTCACCCTGTTTGAACTTTGACAATGGACTGGCCATTGGCCTTTGCTCTATTTTTTCTGGACGTCGTTTTCAATCAACACATATGCTGAATAAAGCAACTTTCTTTTCTCTAGTGCTCATGCTTCAGATGTACATGTTGTTGGTGCTGCTAACCATGCCCTTGCTGCAGTGATGGTGATATCTGGTCTCATGATTATGAAGTGTTACTGTGCAGGAACCCATGTGGTCCAGGGGAATGTGTCCTATCATGTGGTGTATCCATGTCATCAATAGCAGCATCTGAGGGTGTCATGTGTTCAGTATTTGGCAATGGGTTTCCTACTTACATTAGCAATTTCATATCTGTGGCTTCCACCCCTGCACATCTGTTGTGCCTGCCATCGTTGCATTTGTCTACTTCCCTGACCGTGTTGCCATCTCCACTGGACATGCAGGTTTGGGCATCAATGGGGAAGGACTCATCCGTGTAGTCAGTGCAACATTGCTATACAAGTGTGTTGGATCTGTGCTGATGATTCCGTTGGCACATCCATGACCAGGCTGATGTGATGGGAGCCCTCATTTGGTGCTAATTGTTGATTGTGTGACCAAGTGCTCAGCTGACATGATGGGGCCCTACTGAGGCAACATATGGCACAGCTTTCCTCACACAGGAGTGGAGTCCCCTCATGGCAGTGTGTACACGTGTGACATTGCCTGCGCCCAAGGTGTGTGTTGTATGTGCATGTCTGTGTGTTCACTTCCATTTATCTGCGCATGCTGTGATCCCTAGTGTTGTACCTGTTTGTGATGCTTGCTGACTTGAGCTATGTTCCCCCAAAGTCTTCTCCCTGTGTTCTCTGTGATGTGGGTGCATGGCACATTACTGGTCATCAGGGTGTCACCCATAGGTGTGTTTGCTGTCAGGGCTGAGTTTGTGTGCAGACGCAGATGGGTCACAGTCAGGTTTCCCCTTGGCACTTGTTGTTTGCCCCTGTCATGTGATTTTCAGTTCGTGTTATCTTTCAGTGATTGTGACACGTTGTGTGTGTGACTGCTGGCACTCCTCAGGGTCCGGGCTGCAATGTTGGTTGTTGTCTATGTGTGTTCTTTGTGGGTGACCTTGGCTTCTTCATTGGTGTGTGACTGTGGCTGGGATCCCATTGGTTGGTGTGGTATCGCCGTCATGTCCATGTACAGCGTAGTGTGCAGTGTGTCAGACATTCAGGAGTCTTGTTGAGTGGCCATGTGTGATGTGTTTCTGCACCTTGGTTCCCACCCACCACCCTGGAATAGTCATGGGTGCATGTGCAATGTCACCAGTGCATGTGTACTTCACTGCTGCACATTGTTAGAGGTCGAGGGTGTGGTCTTGAGTGTGTGCAGATGGGAGTTGTTGCCCAGCTAGTCCCCTGCCTCCATGTTGGCCTTGGCTTACTGGCCATGCTGATTGATTTGTGCTTGTGTAGGTGTGATGGTAGTTTGTTGCTCAGGACACCTGACTGTGGTTCACAGTGTGAACGACATTTAGCTTTGTCATCACAGTGGGATTTTTATTCAGCCCAGGGTCACCACATTGTGGGGGCCCTGGGGGTGGTGCTGTGGTGTGTCTGTGTCTTGCTGTGTCAGTTGTTGTTCCTACGTGCCTGTGTGACATGTGTGTTTTGTGCTCCCTCTCATCTGACAATGCCTGCTTGCCCACATAGGGGATTTGGATCCATGAGTTACCTTAGTGTGGCAGTGTATGCACATCTGTATGATTGGTATTCAGCTCTCCTCATGTGTTGTGTGGTTGCCTGGGGACACTGGCACCCCCACCCCTCACCTGCTGTGTATGATGACAGTGTTGGTCTGCCTGTTTGTGTTTGTGCATCTGCACCACTGCATTGGCATATCTTGGGTGTGCCATTGGCTGTATGTTGTTTGGTGTGTTTCCCCTGCTGTCCCTGGGACTCCTAGGTCATCGGTCAGCACAGTGATCATGGTTTGTGTGTCCCATTGCTGCCATGGTATGGTATCTGTTCACCTCACATCTGCTGTCTCCACAGGATATCTGCATTTGTGTGCCCATTGGTGCAAATATGTGGTTCTGCATTCTGATGGTCACTTCTGTCATTGTGTCATTGATGACTGTTGACGGTCTCAGCCCCCATGGGTGTTGTTTGTCTGCACATGGCCAAAGGAATGTCTCATTTGCACTGCAGTATTTGGCTCCCCCAATTTATGTTGCAATGGGACACATACACTACTTTGCCACAGATGAGTTTTTGGTTCTGTGACCAGGAATGATCCATGCAGTTTGGCAGTTGCAGCTCTTTCTTTGTCAACAATTACCTTTTGGTCACTGTGATGATGAGGGTGTAGACCCCATTGCCACAATGGTCAAAATGTGCTTCAGCTATGGACCCCACACTTGCCTTTTGGTCACTGTGATGATGGGGGTTTAGACCCCATTGCCACAATGGTCAAAATGTGCTTCAGCTATGGACCCCACACTTGCCTTTTGGTCACTGTGATGATGGGGGTTTAGACCCCATTGCCACAATGGTCAAAATGTGCTTCAGCTATGGACCCCACACTTGCCTTTTGGTCACTGTGATGATGGGGGTTTAGACCCCATTGCCACAATGGTCAAAATGTGCTTCAGCTATGGACCCCACACTTGCCTTTTGGTCACTGTGATGATGGGGGTTTAGACCCCATTGCCACAAAGGTCAAAATGTGCTTCAGCTATGGACCCCACACTTGCCTTTTGGTCACTGTGATGATGGGGGTTTAGACCCCATTGCCACAATGGTCAAAATGTGCTTCAGCTATGGACCCCACACTTGCCTTTTGGTCACTGTGATGATGGGGGTTTAGACCCCATTGCCACAATGGTCAAAATGTGCTTCAGCTATGGACCCCACACTTGCCTTTTGGTCACTGTGATGATGGGGGTTTAGACCCCATTGCCACAATGGTCAAAATGTGCTTCAGCTATGGACCCCACACTTGCCTTTTGGTCACTGTGATGATGGGGGTTTAGACCCCATTGCCACAATGGTCAAAATGTGCTTCAGCTATGGACCCCACACTTGCCTTTTGGTCACTGTGATGATGGGGTTTAGACCCCATTGCCACAATGGTCAAAATGTGCTTCAGCTATGGACCCCACACTTGCCTTTTGGTCACTGTGATGATGGGGGTTTAGACCCCATTGCCACAATGGTCAAAATGTGCTTCGACTATGGACCCCACACTTACCTTTTGGTCACTGTGATGATGGGGGTTTAGGCCCCATTGCCACAATGGTCATGGGCTGCTTGCATTGTGGGTGCCACACACATATATGTGTGGCACATGTGCTAGGGGGTCACATTGTATGTTCAAAGTCATGTTCGGTGTTGTAGAAATTTGACACAGCCTACACACGCTTGTCATGGTGGTGGGGGATGTCTTTATCTTGCATTCCCTAGGTTGTGGTGTGCTTGTTGTGTCATGCATTGTCCATCCTATGAGTGGGGGTGGTAGTAGTGGTAGGCATCCAGCCCCCCTGGGTGTGGGTGGTAGTAGTGGTAGGCATCCAGCCCCCCTGGGTGTGGGTGGTAGTAGTGGTAGGCATCCTGCCCCCCTGGCTAAGGGTGGTAGTAGTGGTAGGCATCCAGCCCCCTGGATGTGGGTGGTAGTAGTGGTAGGCATCCAGCCCCCCTGGCTAAGGGTGGTAGTAGTGGTAGGCATCCAGCCCCCTGGCTAAGGGTGGTAGTAGTGGTAGGCATCCAGCCCCCCTGGGTGTGGGTGGTAGTAGTGGTAGGCATCCAGCCCCCCTGGCTAAGGGTGGTAGTAGTGGTAGGCATCCAGCCCCCCTGGCTAAGGGTGGTAGTAGTGGTAGGCATCCAGCCCCCCTGGGTGAGGGTGGTAGTAGTGGTAGGCATCCAGCCCCCTGGGTGTGGGTGGTAGTAGTGGTAGGCATCCAGCCCCCTGGCTAAGGGTGGTAGTAGTGGTAGGCATCCAGCCCCCCTGGCTAAGGGTGGTAGTAGTGGTAGGCATCCAGCCCCCCTGGGTGAGGGTGGTAGTAGTGGTAGGCATCCAGCCCCCTGGCTAAGGGTGGTAGTAGTGGTAGGCATCCAGCCCCCACTGGCTAAGGGTGGTAGTAGTGGTAGGCATCCAGGCCCCCCTGGCTAAGGGTGGTAGTGGTGGTAGGCATCCAGCCCCCCCTGGGTGAGGGTGGTAGTAGTGGTAGGCATCCAGCCCCCTGGCTAAGGGTGGTAGTAGTGGTAGGCATCCAGCCCCCCTGGCTAAGGGTGGTAGTAGTGGTAGGCATCCAGCCCCCCCCTGGGTAGGGGTGGTGGTGCGCATTCAGGCCCCTGTGTGCATATGTGGCATTGGTGATGGGCATCCCGCCCCTATGGTGCTGCTGTTGCTGGTGTAAGTATATTCAGCATCCCGTGTATGTGTGTGATGTGTCGTGTACGTGTTGTATGTGTTTTGTGGTTGGTGTCTGGCTTACCTTCTGCGCCGTACGCGTCCGTGCCTGTTCCGGTAGTAGATGTAGAATATTGGTATGATCGGGACGAAGGGATTCATGGTTGGTTCGTGTCGTTCGTCCTTCTCGTTGCTTCGCGTCGTCCTCGTCGCTTCGCCTCGTCCTCGTCGCTCCGCGTCGTCCTCGTCGGTGCCGTGTTCGTCTCGTAGCCGTGGATCGTGTTGTGGCGCGAATCGGAGCTTATGTGCGCCTCTCCCGGATGCTTTAACGTGCCGTGCGTAGCGACGGGTTCGGCGCGTACGGGAAGCGCATCGTACTTGTCCGGCCGGACGGGGCTGCATTTTTCCTTCCGTGCGACTCGATTCGGCGTTTCCGGATTCGCCTCGGTCGGAGAACAGGACCTGGTTTGGGTGAGTACGGCTCGGCCGGATTTTTTGCTGTTGTGCGCATCGTACTTGCTCGTTCGGTGTGCTGTACGGATCGGTCGGGAAACAGGCTTTCGCATGGCTTTTTTCCCGACCGAATGGTATTGGGTGCGCCTCCGACCGAGATCGGAATCGGCCCCATGGTGTTGCGGCACAAGTTCAGCTAGCAAACATATAACCGGAATGGATGTCCTGTGAACAAGAAAGTGCGTATAGTTACTGAATTTCAAGTAATCGCAAGCACGTGGCAGCGGTGAAAATGCTGATGGTTCTTACCAGTAAGTAGAACCGCGGGAGGCGAAAAGCGATCAAAGAAATTAACCGTCCCGGTGGAGTGGTCCGTAAAGTATAATAACCCAAGGGGCACGACAATTTGCCGTCCCGAAGGACCTAGAAGGGAAGCAGGGATGAATTAAAAGAGCCCGAGGGCTATCGGGCAAGGCGGCCGTGCTGTCATGCAGGGGCAGCTAAGTAAACTAAGATTAAAAGACTTACCGAGTGAATTCCAATAAGCGCAGTGACGTTTGGTGAGTCAGTGCTCGATCTGAAGTGAGCCGGCAGTAACAGTTTACATCAAGAATTGTAGCAGTCACGTGATACGGGTCATGTGATAGTCTAAGAATAATGACCAAGTGCGGGGGAATGATGGCGGCCATCTTAGTCTAGTGTGAGAATACACTAGAAGAATAGAGTAGATTATCAGTTCAGACAGCAGAGTTAGAAACCATTATGTAATGCAACCAAAGAATTTAAAAGATTTAAAAACCAAGCATAGAGAGTGCACATGTTAGAATCAAGGAACCCACATCATAAGGGATTATTCACATAAAGAGAGGCAGTTACATTATAATATAACTACAATTTCAACAGAAGGAGCGTTATATGAATGAAAAACGGACAGAAGCAGTTACATTATGATACATTTATAAAAGTGATGTCCAATCTTCAAGGCGATTTAAACCATTTCGGATACTATTAGTTTTTAGTATCCATTTAAGCTCTTCTTTATTCAGCAATTGAGTAATGTCAGCCCCTCTAGGGGGCGGTCGGATTGCAGTAATTATAGTCCATTTGAAGTCATTTTCAGTGTGTCCAGATGCCATGAAATGGTCTACCAGAGGAGCGTTCAGAGTCTTACACCGGATTCTGCTTCGATGTTGGCAAATCCGTAGTCTTGCCTTTGTGAAGTCTGTCCAACATATATTTTCATACATGGGCAAAATATCGCATAAATTATATTGGCAGTGTTACAGTTTGTAAAATGTCTCCTTTCAAAACATATTTGTTCATATAAAAACTCTTTACCCTCAATAGTGATGTCACAAACACTACATTCACCGCATTTGGCATGGCCAACAAGGGGTGGAAGTGCCCATAAGTCATTTAAAGTACCCTTTTGTTCAGTAGATGGAAGGGCAGCCCGTACCAAATGATCTTTAATATTTTTAGCCTTCTTGAAGGCAAAAATGGGGCGTTCAAGATTCAATACACCCGCATTTAAAACCTTCCAATGTTTCATTACACTTTTGCGTATGGAATGGGACACCGATGAAAAGGTTGTGACACAGACCAGCCGATCTTGTGGTTTCTTGGCTTTGGGTTCGAGCAAAACATCTCGAGGGCAATACCAAGCCCTTTTCATTGACCGTCGGACCAGTTTTCGCGGATACCCTCGGTTACATAACTTCTCGCTTAAAGTTCTTGCCTCATTAAAATAATCAGTCTTGTGATAACAATTCCTTCTTATACGAAGGAATTGAGAATAAGGCAATGAGTCACGAAGGGCGCGTGGGTGGTGACTCTTGTAACTAAGCAGGGTGTTACGCTCGGTGGGTTTTCTGTACAAGCTGGTTATCAATTGCCCTTATGTAACCGAGGGTATCCGCGAAAACTGGTCCGACGGTCAATGAAAAGGGCTTGGTATTGCCCTCGAGATGTTTTGCTCGAACCCAAAGCCAAGAAACCACAAGATCGGCTGGTCTGTGTCACAACCTTTTCATCGGTGTCCCATTCCATACGCAAAAGTGTAATGAAACATTGGAAGGTTTTAAATGCGGGTGTATTGAATCTTGAACGCCCCATTTTTGCCTTCAAGAAGGCTAAAAATATTAAAGATCATTTGGTACGGGCTGCCCTTCCATCTACTGAACAAAAGGGTACTTTAAATGACTTATGGGCACTTCCACCCCTTGTTGGCCATGCCAAATGCGTGAATGTAGTGTTTGTGACATCACTATTGAGGGTAAAGAGTTTTTATATGAACAAATATGTTTTGAAAGGAGACATTTTACAAACTGTAACACTGCCAATATAATTTATGCGATATTTTGCCCATGTATGAAAATATATGTTGGACAGACTTCACAAAGGCAAGACTACGGATTTGCCAACATCGAAGCAGAATCCGGTGTAAGACTCTGAACGCTCCTCTGGTAGACCATTTCATGGCATCTGGACACACTGAAAATGACTTCAAATGGACTATAATTACTGCAATCCGACCGCCCCTAGAGGGCTGACATTACTCAATTGCTGAATAAAGAAGAGCTTAAATGGATACTAAAAACTAATAGTATCCGAAATGGTTTAAATCGCCTTGAAGATTGGACATCACTTTTATAAATGTATCATAATGTAACTGCTTCTGTCCGTTTTTCATTCATATAACGCTCCTTCTGTTGAAATTGTAGTTATATTATAATGTAACTGCCTCTCTTTATGTGAATAATTCCTTATGATGTGGGTTCCTTGATTCTAACATGTGCACTCTCTATGCTTGGTTTTTAAATCTTTTAAATTCTTTGGTTGCATTACATAATGGTTTCTAACTCTGCTGTCTGAACTGATAATCTACTCTATTCTTCTAGTGTATTCTCACACTAGACTAAAATGGCCGCCATCATTCCCCGCACTTGGTCATTATTCTTAGACTATCACATGACCCGTATCACGTGACTGCTACAATTCTTGATGTAAACTGTTACTGCCGGCTCACTTCAGATCGAGCACTGACTCACCAAACGGCACTGCGCTTATTGGAATTCACTCGGTAAGTCTTTTAATCTTAGTTTACTTAGCTGCCCCTGCATGACAGCACGCCGCCTTGCCCGATAGCCCTCGGGCTCTTTAATTCATCCCTGCTTCCCTTCTAGGTCCTTCGGGACGGCAAATTGTCGTGCCCCTTGGGTTATTATACTTTGCGGACCACTCCACCGGGACGGTTAATTTCTTTGATCGTTTCGCTCCCGCGGTTCTACTTACTGGTAAAAACCATCAGCATTTTCACCGCTGCCACGTGCTTGCGATTACTTGAAATTCAGTAACTATACGCACTTTCTTGTTCACAGGACATCCATTCCGGTTATATGTTTGCTAGCTGAACTTGTGCCGCAACACCATGTGTTGATCCTGGTAAATTAAATAGTGTACCTTTCCGATCTAGTCACATTAGCGATTTCACGGCCAAATCTTGTAGCAACATTTTCTTTTAGCTCACGTCTTGATCGTCACTGATTTTAACTCATTAGCTTCAGTTTTCTCTTCTTTCACCAGCATTTATTGTGCACGGCCATTAGTAATTATTGGTTACACTGATGGTCTGCCATTCCCCAAGTAATTCTTTTTCTTTTTTTTCTTTTTCTTTTCTTTTCCATTCTTTCCCTCTTTTATCTGTTGATATTTGAATGTATTAAGACATGGATTTAATGTCAGAATTTCTCGTGTACAGGCATGTTTAATTCTAAAGTCCTGAGGATGATCCCATGAATTTTCGCACAGGGATCGAAACGTCGTCGACACCCCATATACCATATGCATGTAAATACTGTAAATTCTATTGTGCAATGGTATCACTATGTGATTGAAGTCTGTTAATTTTGTTATTCTCATGATTTACAGACACACCACTCTTGCCTGAAAACTCTTTCCTACTCTTATGTTGTTTGTCTATGTTTCTGAGTTGGACGCCGGCTGGGTCCCACTTGTAAATATACATGTATTTTTCTATGGATGTATTTAAAAATATTAAATATCTGTCCGGCTGGACAAGGAACATATAAACTATTTAGTATATGTTTATTTCTTGATTTATATTACAACTGTTCAGGGACCATTGTCCTTTGAAATATAACATTAGTGATGGTGCATTCTAGTGTGCTGATTAATTTAATGTCCTGGGTAATCTCAGACCTAGAGTAGTGCCTTACCAGCAAGGTAGCAATATCAATCAGGGTTTTTCTAATTGCACATTACTTGTTCTTTAGTGTTTAGAGCACAGTCATTTGGCATGGTATACCATGGCTCTACTTACAAATTCATTGCTCTTGATCCTGATTTTTTCTAAAAAGTTAAAAAAAATTGTGTTAATCATGCACAAAACTATTCATTAATACAACCAAATCAAAGGGTGGCCAACAATGCATCCTTTACATTTATGACCGTGTGCCCCCAACCTACAATACCATTGTTGTTTAACTGGGCAGGCTACAGGACAGGCTTCTAGTTGGCAAAGAATTGTTTGCAGTGGCATGCAGGTAGGGGCAGTATTATGGCAGGGATAGGCACAGAAAGCCAGGAGACACATATAGAAGGTGACCTTTGCCGAAGCTCTTGTAGGCAGCACCCTTTGCCCATTTTAAACTCCATCTTGACTAACTTGACTTGACAGCATAACCCAGCGAAGAGTCCAGTACGTGCTAATCAAAAACTACATAGAAGATTACGTAGTAAATGTTTTTGAAGATAATATGTTTTCACAATTAATTGTTGCCTCTTTGAATTATAATTACGGACCCTCAGCCAGATTGGGTTTTCAGCAAACCAATGAGAAAATCCCACCCACCAATCCAACAGATACCAAAGCATTAGTTGTAAAGTGGATTGTGAGGAGGAATAGGCCGGCCCCTCTGGGTTGTATGGTCAGCCTACAAGGGTGAGCCTCACTCAACCCATATCTACACTACACCAACAACAGGTAGGTTGCAGGCCCTTCTTCCCTAATCTTGTGTATTAGCTCCCTGTACCCCTACAACCTCTACCCAGCGCCGGCCCTAAATCGGACTGACCGGGACAGCTCAATGGACAGAAAGAAAAGTTGGTGTTTGTTGTGAGGGCGGGGGATCATTGCGGTGTGACAGCAGGCGTTGTGAGGAAGATGGGAGGCAGGCAGGGGGTTGATGGGGTGCTCACAATTACGCTGGGGTACATTAAGGGCTGACTACAAAGTCTTTAACGTGACCCGATTGAGCCCAAGTGGGATGGACGAGCTGCTGTTTGCATGACATTAAGTCAGGCAGCTCCATGCTGCGCCCCTTGGAATATTGGCTCCCTGGGCCTGGGCCCAGCTCGCCCAAGTCCGGCCCTGCCTCTACCACCTCTTTAGAGTGCACCCCTGTCCTGGCTCCTGTATGTAATACAGCTACAACATCTACAGTTGAGACAGGAGCCACAATAACGCTGCACACACGCTCTAGGTCACAGGATAGTGATGCAAGGAGTACGACTGGAATGCCTGAGCTGAGTGAGGACAGTGATGCCCATTGTTTTAGAGCAGCTGTGGGCCAGACTATCATGGGTGCAGCCTCCAGACATCAGGATCAGATGGAGCAGATGCTAATTCTCTTCCAAAAACACAATGACCTCCTGGGGGAGCATATTGGGTTGCAGAGGGTGCACAATGAGCTCCAGAAAGCCAATAATGACCTTCTGGAGCATAACATGTCTTTCATGTGTACCTTTACTGGGGTGGTGCAGGATGGGTTCCAGGATATTTGTGATGAAATTAGAAATACATCAAAACCTCTTTATGTTGACAATCAACATCATCCAACACCAGCGGCAGTTGCTGCCAATCCAACATGGGGAGGGGCAGCAGAAGGGGGAGAAAATAATAAAAAAAAGAAAGAAAGTACACTTACCTTTCACCGCACAGGCCTGTTCTGCGCCGCGCTGCTCCTCTGCTCCCAGCACTGCAATCCTCATGAGCACAGGCTCCCAGACTCCCCACGCAAACCCAGCACTGCTCTCATGCTATTACTCCCAGCATGAGAGAAGCGCTGGGATTGGGCTGAGGGGGGGCGGTTTCACGCTCCAGCAGGGACTAGGAGCCCGTGCCCCTGAGCATTGCTGATATCTCCAAGGTACAGCCTAGAGATATCAAAGTGCCCATGTCGGTTTGACTGTCCTAAGATGGCCAGCCGAACCAACATACGCACTTTCAGTGCCTACCACTCCTTCTCCCCCTGCTGTGTGATGCTGCGACATGCCCCCGCCCCGTCCTAGACTGCGAGACTGGCACTGAAAAATAAAATGATAATAAAATAGCTTTATTGTCATTTTATTTTTCTTCTGTCTGCTGCCTTTCAGCAGTGCTGCAATGCTCCTCCACCATAGCAGAGGAGATGCCCCTGTCCAACACGCAACAGAGTACCTCCACAGAAAGGAGGCCCTGGAAACCAGCGAGACACCTGTCACCACCTGTCATTACGGAGCTTACAACTCAGGAGACATCAGTTCCCCTTAGGAGGGGTTGATCGTCTGGACCAGTAGAAGAGGAGTCCAAGAGGACCACTACCAAGAGGCGCAAGCTTTAATTTTCTCCAGTGAGCCACCAGCATGCACTTGTGGACACATTCTAGAACGCATTTGCCTTTTAAAAAACAGTGTTTCATCTGAGCATGGACTGCCAATAACTAGGGACTATACCTAGTAATCTCATTCTCGCCAACTCTACATTTCTGTCTCTGTAATTGTTTTTTTGTTTGCCATTTTTCCATCCTAATATTTGATTTTCTAAAAAAATAATGATTTACCCACACAAATGAGGAAAGATAAAATAGCAATTAAAGTACTATGATTTCTAAGGCAACTTACAACTTGGAACACTTTACAGAAGGCCTGGCCACGGCATTTCCACTTGGGCTTTCCACCCTTGCAAGACAGTATCCTCATTAATTGTGCCCCTTTCAAGGCTATTTCAGGGGGTTAGTGTACAGCCAATGGCAAGGACCATTGAAACCACAGAAGGCACCCTAGCCCTTTCAGGTCGGGAAAGGGGATCAACCAGACAACATCCAGGCCACCAGGGCAACAAACTTCCCAGTTCACCCTTCCTATGGCAAAGGCCTCCAAGCCACGTTAGTTAGCCTTTGGTGGCACACAACCGCCTTGTGGGATGCAGGATCAAACACTTACTCCAAAGGTGGCAAAATATAACATCTGACAGGTAGGTCCTCCATATCATCCAACCCTTCCATTCCTTTCGACTGGTCACATCTTCCACCCACATCAAAACATCCTTCAGGGGTGTCCATCTTGCTCCAGGAAGTGCAGGCTGCTTTGGCCAAAGAAGTCATAAAGAGGGTACCGGCCCAGGGAAGAAGGACTGGCTGTTACTCCTGCTATTTTCACATGCTGAAGATGAATGGAGGTCTTCGTCCTAAACGTCTTCTTCCGAAAGGACAGAGTCAAGATGCTCATGTTGGGCCAGGTTCTGTCTGCCCTGCATTCAGGTAGCTGAATGGTGGCTTTGGACCTTTAGGATGTCTACTTGCATGTACCTGTCCTGCAGTCCCACAGACTTTAATAGCGGTTCAAGATAGGCCAGGAGAATTTTCAATTTGCTCCCCTTTGGCCTCACCAGTGTCCCTTGGGTGTTCACAAAGGTTAAGCCGATGGTCACAGCACAAATTTGGAAGTTGGGATTCCAGTTTTCCACTGCCTCAATGACTGATTGTTGAAGGTGGACTTACCACAGTCCATCATAGGCCACTTTCAGATGACAGTGAATGTCACCAATGTCATGAGATTCGTCGTTGTCTGAAGGTGGTCTACGTCTGACTGTGGCAAGCCTTCTTTCAACAGTTTGTCGTCGAGGTAGGGAAAAACTGGAAACCTCCTGACACCTTTGGGGATCACTATCAACTTGCCAAAGCCACACATAACTTCTTCGCTTTCATTGGAGCCACCCTGAATATGGTGTAGGTTTGGGCCATTTCTTCACCCCAATGGGTCTTGGACATTCAGGCTATGATCCCGATATTTCAGCCTCTGTACTGGTTCTCTGTGAGAACAGCTCTGAGGAATCTGGGCCACTTAGCATACTGCATCCTGCTCGTTGACAATGCGAGGTGGCATATGTTGGCTCTACAGTGGAACCTAAAGTCTGGGTGGGCCAGCATCAGGGGAAGCTGTTGGATTCATCCAGGCTTCAGAGGCGACTGCAAAAGACCTGCAGTGGTAGCTCAACTACAATTGGACCCCTCTCCCTGCCCCACCCAGAGCTGTTGGTGGTGACTTATACGTCACTGCTAAGATGGAGAGGTCTCTGGGAGAGGTAGAGATTAGACGACTCTGGTCCCCAGCAGAGACATGTCTCCACTTCAACCTGTTTGAGATGAGGACCATTTGCCTGGTGTTGAAAGCCTTCCTACCATCCATCAAAGAGAGGCTGTCTCAGGTTCTCACAGACAACACCACTGCCATGTGGTACAGCAACAAGTAGGGAGTGGTGGGGTCATGCGTCTTGTGCTAGGAAGCACTTTGCCTCTGAAGCTGGCTGGAGCGCCAGGGCATTTCCCTGGTCGTGACCCACCTGGCAAGATCTTTGAAAAACAGGGTGGACAAACACAGCCATTGCGCCTGGCAGATCATGAATGATGGTGATACCCCGAAGTGGAACATGGCATCTTCCAGCGATGGGGAGAACCTTGGCTAGATCTTTTTGCAACCACTGAGAATGTGCAATGTCAAAACCTTTGCACGCTGGACTTTCCAAGGAGGCTCTCTCTAGGGGACACATTCTGGATAGATTGGAGCACTGGACTCCTGCAGGCCTATGCCTTTCTGCCGCTGTCCCATCTTCTTTGAGTTCTGAAGAAGATCAGGAACGACGGGGCCCAAGTCATTCTTGCAGCCCCAGATTGGGCAAGAAGACTGTGTTACCCGGAACTTTTAGGCATCAGAATCTGTCCTCCAATCAGGCTACTGCTTTGGGAGGATCTCCTGTTACAGCAGCAGGGCAGAGTCCTGAATCCGAACCTGCACAATCTGCACCTCCATGTGTGGAAATTGAGTGCTGGCAGTTGACTGTGTTTGATCTTTGTGAGAAATTGGGTTACTGGTTGAGGGGGGTGAAACTCTACTCAAGCAGTAACCACAATCCTTTTCAGGGTGAGGCACAAGCAAACCCCAAATTAACCTATGCTCAACCCTCTGGTAGCTTGCCACAGAGCAGTCAGGCTTAGTTTAGAGGCAATGTGTAAAGTATTTATGCAGCACTTCGAACAGTAATAAAGTGAAAATTCAACACAAGGAAGATCCAATACTAATTTAGATAAATAAAGCAACATTTAATAAGTAAGTCAAGACCAAAACGTCAAAAATCTAATCGTTAGAAACATAGATATGCAGTTTTAAAGATTTCAATTAAATAGCGCCAGAAAGCCCAAAGTGTTACTTATGGCTGTCTGGTGGTGCATGACCAGGAGAAAGTCACAAGTTCAGGCCCACCGGGCTGAAGCTCGGGTCGGATACAGGGACCAGGTCAGTCCCGCTGAAAAGTTACCTTCTCAGTCCAGCACAAAGTGTCCCATTTACAGTGGAGGGGGCTGTGAGGAGCAGAGAAGTGCAAAGAGTAGGATTGACGCCGCAGCCGATCATTGCTATAGCACGAAGATCCTGTTGTCATCGCAAGCGGGCGGGCTGGAGCTCCCCGGTGACGCTCCCCTCAAGCAGTCGATGCTGTATCGCTAACAATCAGGTTGACAGAACTTTGCAATGGCGGGCTGTGCGACTGACAAGGTTTTGGTGCCAACAGGCCCCTTTGCGGCCACAAAGAGCCCAAAAACTTAAATTCAGCCTCTCTGAGGCCACTCCAAGGGTCCAACACCTGAGGGGCATCACTTAGGGGTCTGGGGCTTACTCCACCTGGAT
Organism: Calotriton arnoldi; assembly: GCA_963921515.1. Taxonomy (NCBI): domain Eukaryota; kingdom Metazoa; phylum Chordata; class Amphibia; order Caudata; family Salamandridae; genus Calotriton; species Calotriton arnoldi. The sequence continues at coordinate 1,128,576 of CAWUFW010006341.1, forward strand.
CTGGGTGCTGGTTCAGGTGGTGGGGAGTTTTTTTATGTCCCTGTGGCTCTGAACAGGAGGCCAGCAGGCTAGCCCTTGGAGTCAATCTCGGAGTCACTCTGGGAGTCCTGGGTTCGGGTTCAGGTTCAGGTGCAGGTCCAATTCCTCTGACAGAAGGGCAGCAATCCAGCAAGGCAGCAGTCCAGCAAGGCAGTTGTCCAGAAGGGCAGCAGTCCAGCAGAGGCAGTCTTTTTAGCAGTACAACAGTTCTTCTTCCTTACAGAGTTTCTACAGGCCCAGAAGCCTACTGAAGAGTAGGTGTCTGAGGTCCAATATTTATACCAGGTGCCTCCTTGTGGGAGAAGCTTCTAGAGGGTTCCCTTTGAAGGGCACTCCCCATCTCTGGCTCCAGACTTACTACAGGGGGGTATGCAGCCCTTTGTGTGGAGGCAGGACACAGCCTAGTCAAGTGTAAGTAGGGCTGTGCCCAGCTCCGCCCTCCCATCCAGGCACACCTAAGCCCTCTATTGTCTGTGGCTGTCTAGGAGGAATACACAAAACCCAACTGTCAGCTACACCCAGTCATGTGACCCAGAGACAGGCTGCAGGCACTAAGGGACACATGTATGTAGGTTTCATTTTGTGATTTCCTAATAGCGAATATTTGCGATTCGCAAACACCTATGTGCTAATGTGTCTTTGACACATTTAGCGATTCTTAATGGGCTCGCAATTGACCTACCTCATTAATATTTATGAGGTAGGTTGCAATTTGCGACCCATTGGGAATTGCTAAAAACACAGGGATGGTGGCCTGCTGGGGACGACAGACCACCATGTCTGTGTTTGCTTTTAAATAAAGCAGCGTTCACTGGAAAAGGGACATGGATTGGTGCATGGTAGCCGAGAAAGTGGTTTATGAAAGCTGTGGTTTCCCTGGAAAGTGGGAGAGGGGCTGGGGCAAGTAGAATGTTCACAGAGAAGCCCCTGTACTACCCCCATTGCAGTTGCTACTGAAGCCACAATTCCCTGGGTCGGCACCCCTGACACATGGGGGGTGAGAGGAGGACCAGGAGGTGGGGAGTGAGATCATTAAATGAAGGACTGCAGTTTGTTCACTCCTTATCTGCATGCACAATTACTTGTGGTGTACTTGCTCACCTATTGCTTGCTATAAGCTTAATAAAAAGTTGATTTAAAACAAAAAGAAAGCAATGTTTTTTTTTATGCAACCCATTTTCCTTTAAGGAAAACGGGATGTGTTTCAAAAAGTAAAATGAAACTTTTCAGTTTCATTTTTTAAGAGTAGGCAGTAGTCCGTGGAACCACTGCCTTCTCTGAAAAAATGTTACCCGCATGCATTCACAAAGGGGAAGGGGTCCTCTGGGGACCCCTTCCTGTTCGCGAAGGGGTTACCACCTACGTGAAGTAGGCAGTAAAATGTGAATGTTTTGCTACCGCATTTCGGTCGCAAAACATTCGTACATAGCACTTCAAGTCGCTATTTGGAAGGGACACCCTTAACACGCCGCCCCATCCTAATACCGAATCGCTAACCCATTTTGCAATTCAGTAATAGGTTACCGGATCACAAAATGGGTTTGGTACATAGGAAAATGCATTTTTCAAGGACACTAAACATGAATTGATTACCTGTTCCCATTTGGAAGTTACAGCTTATTAAAGGTAATAAGGTAACTTCAATGTTATCCTATTGGAGAGATAGGCCTTGCAGCCAAACTGTTGGAAATCTTGTTAGTTGTTTTATTCCTTGCTCCGCAAGGACTTGCTGTTGACACCCTTAAAGGTTATTTGTTGGCCCTTTCAGCCTTTTTAATTTTACAGGAGCAGCCGGTGTTGAAATCATTTGTGCTGATGAGGTTTCTAAAAGGTTTGACTCATTTGTTTCCCCCCAAACCCTTTGTGATGCCACAGTGGGATCTTAATTTGGTTCTCACCTTCCTCATGTGCATGCCATTTGAACCCATGCTCTATTCCTGGTCGCCGTCACTTCGGTTTGTCACATGAGTGAACTCCAAGCTGTCTTGATACAGCCACTTTCAAAGACAAAGGGGTGTGAATTTTGTAAGCATTTCTCTACTTTAACTGTGGTTTTTTGATGAATTTCAGTTTTTTTATGTTCAAAATAATTTACTGCAGTTTTTTGTGAATAAAAAGACAATACAGAAAAGAACACTGTAATGGTACATAGACTAGTCTTCTAATGAAATACATAAGGCATGGAGAACTGTACCTATAAAATGTAAATATTGAAGATATTAATATTTGAAAGAACAACTAAAACTAAAGTATAAAGAGAGCAACACTAGAATTACGTATCTGTGAAGAAAGCATACTGTATGTAACATACTCATTTGTATACTATTAATAGTAAACATTATAAATAAAAGGTAATGTAATCATCAATTGGTTTCCTAATTAGTTGGTAAACGGAAATATAATAAATATTACCCTTAAGAGTTAAATTGGCTCCATGTCTGGTGAATATAATCCATGACCACCAGGCGTATACTTATAATGATGAAACATTTTTACAGTTTGTTAAAATTGACTTGAGGGCAGAAGACAGTAAAAAAAAATCAAATAATTTGTTTTGAAACTCAAACAATGTATTGTATAATGAGATTGATTTACAAATAAGCATATCATAAGAAAGATTTTCAGATGTATTGAGTATTTTCATTATAATATCCCATACAGCTTTCCAAAATCAAATGCAACATGTCTTAAAGAACCTGTAATTGTTTTACAATGTCAACACATGGGGGACTTTTAAAAGTTTTGTTGTAAACAATTTCAAAGAAGTCCATAAACAATTAAATAGAATAAAATAGTTTAATATAAGGCAACAGGAAGCCAACCAGAAATGTTTGTTGACCATATTTTTCTTCACGTAACCAAAGAAACAGGTTTGGAGAGTTCATTGTTCCAGAAATTACTAAGAAAAAGTATATTGTCATCATTTGACTTATTTATTTTTTGTAACATTTTGAAACAGCAAAACCCTGATTGCTAACTTCTGAATCTGAGAAGACGATAGTAGACACGTTGTTAGGAAAACAACTAAGAACAGAATTTAATAAAATTTCATATTTTAGAGATCTATCAAAGGCAAGGAGAATGTTTGTTGCAATTGAGAAAAAAGTTAAAAAGGTATCATTATGACATATATCACTTAGATAAAAAATACCTGCTCTAATCCAGGATTGCTAGAATTTGATGTTATGATTTAATTTTATCAATGGGTTGTGCCATAAAGTTAGTTTCAGAGTAGCTGAAATAGGTGACTGAAATAATGAAGCGAAATCTTGTAAAATTAATTTGGTAGATTTGAGAATGTTAGAGGATTTTACTAACTTAGTAGAATTAGACATGGATAATAACGCAGGTTAAGGATAGGGTAAAACCAGTTCTTGTTCAATATGAAGCCATGTTGGTTAATTATGTGATTCCACTCGTCTAAACAATAGAGAACCTTGTTTTAAAATGAAAGCTTTATGATATTAAAGAAAATCTGGTAAGCCAAGACCACCATTAACTTTTTCAGTTTTTAGTTTTTTATAGCTTAACCGGGGTGGTTAGTTATTCCAAATTAATTTAGATATTTAGTTTGTCTAAATTGTTATAAAACTGAAGAGATAATTGTATTGGGAGCATAGATAAAATGTAAAATATTTGAGGAGCAATAACCATTTTGACAGACTCAATTTTCTCCCTCCATGTTAAATGTAAGGAACACCATTTATAGAATTTATCTTTGATTTTAGAGAGTTTATAATCACAATTCAAAGTAGTGAATTGTTTAATAGACTTTAAAAATTGGATACCTAAATATTTTATTTGATCTTTTTGCCATATTATATCAGTCTTGGTGACTATATATGGAGTGCAGAGAACATTTAGAGGAAAAAACTCTGTTTTATTAGTGTTCAATGAGTATCCTGACACCTAGGAATAGGTATGTATGAGAGTGAGTAAATGAGGAATGGAGAATTCCGGATTACTAATATATGAAAAGACCATTGTATGCATATGCAGCGGTTTTATCGATAACATTGTTAATAGTAATACATTGGAACTCATTCGAAATTTTGATGGTTGAAAGTAATGGTTCAGTGGTCAGTAAAAAAAGTTATTAAAGGTGATAGTGGACAACCTTGTCTAGTTCCTCTAAAAAGTTTAAATGGATTGGAAAATGTACAATTAATAAATAGTCTAGCAGAAGGGCAGGAGTAAAGAACTGATATATGTATAAAGGAATTGTCAAAATTAAATGCAGAAAGGGTACGAAATAAGTATTGCCAATGGACTTTATCAAACGCTTTTTTAGCATCTAGTGCTAGAAGGCCAGAGGGGCAATAGAAAGACAGACTAGCTCCAATTGCATGGAACAGAAGTCAAGTGTTATGAACTGAGTATCTGTTTTTCATAAAACCTGTTTGATCTACATGAATAATACTGGATAGAATGTTGGATGATCTTGTAGCTAGAATTATTCGATATAGTTTACAATCTTGATTGATTAAAGATATGGGACGATAGTTAGAAACTTTGGTATGATCTTTAACTGGTTTTGGGGGTAGAATAATCAATGCCTCAGTTAAGGAGCCTTAAACTGTCCCATGAGTACTAAAGTGAGTAAATAATTGAAATAAATGAGGTAAAAGTTGAGGAGAAAATATTTAGTGAAATGCGCCGGGATACCATCTGGTCCTGGTGCTTTAAGTGATTTCAGTGATTAAATGACTAACGCAATCTCTTCCTTCGAAATGAGTAAATCTGATTGGGAAATTACATGTAGACCCCATGACTCTAAAAACTTATCAATCATGTGATTGTCAATAGAAGAATGTTTACTGTATAAGGAGGAGTGCACTTCTAAAAATTCATGAACAATTTCGGTATGAGTTAAAGCAATTTTCCCATTAGGCCCATAAATAGCATGTATTTAATTTTTGTCTTTTTTAATACTAAGGTAATTTGCCAGGAGCCTCCTGGATCTATTAGCGTTGAAATAGAATTTAGCATTGTTATTTAAAACTTATATGCCAGCTATTTTGCTTAAAAGTGGTCTGAATTCGGAGCAAAGTTTTTGTAGCTGTAATTTGTAAATAATATTATTAGACGTAATAAACAAGCGTTCAAATTTGGCTATTTGCTTATCCAAATTTTCAAGTTTGGAGTTAAATGATTTGTTTTCGTGTGCCATTATAGATATTGTTACACCTCTGATATAAGCTTTAAATGCACCCCAGCGAGTAATGTTAGATGTAATGCCTTCAGGATTGAAAGAAAAATAATCTTTAATAGCTGATAGGATTTTAGTCTGGTTATCTTCATTGAGCACAATATCAACATTCATATGCCATCTATGAATGAATGAATGAATGAATGTACTTGGCATTTGTAAAGTGCAACAACCACCTCAGGACACATCGCTGCGCTAACACCACTGAAACAAAAGAAACAAACCTGCCCCTCCAGAAAATAAATACTTAAGATTGAGTGAACAGCCATGTTTTCCGAAGATTTCTGGTTAGGAAGTCCTAATTGTACCTGAATGAAATGAAATGAAAATAAAATTTATATAGCGCAATAGCTACCCTCAGGCCTCCTAGCGCTTGTGGACTAACGCAGAATAACAGGAGAGGAGCGGATTAGATGCATTCATTGAAAAGAACGGTTTTTAGAAGCTTTTGAAAGGAGAGCAGGTTTTGTTCCTTTCGCAGATGGAGTGGGAGGGAGTTCCATGAGTTGGCAGCGTTATGTGAGAAGGAACGCCCGCCCCATCTAGCCTTCCTTATTCTGTGTGAGGTGACTAGGAAGGAAGACATAGAGCGGAGATCTCTGGGAGGTTGATAGGGAGTGATCATGGATTGGATTGCCTTAAACTGGATCCTTGCCTTAATTGGTAGCCAATGGAGGCTCCTTAGTGCAGGTTTCGCCGATTGTCGACGGGGGACCTGCAAAAGCATGCGAGCAGCACAGTTCTGAATGACCTAATTGCAAAACTAGAGAGGTGAGAGCATGGTCAGATGTATCAACATTACCAATAATAGGGTATGAAATTGAGGTATTTAGGTTACATGAGGACAGTAAATAATCAGTTCAGGAGTATGAATTATGTGGATTAGAAAAGAAAGTAAAATCTTTATCTGTTCGATGATATAAGCGCCAAAGATCCACAAGTTTGGTAGTTTGAAAGAAAGTTTTGAGTGCATAAAAAGCTTTGGGAGGGCGATATATAGTAGAAGAAACTCTGTCTAGTAAAGGGTCACATATTAGGTTGAAGTCACCGCCAGCAATAAGGGAGACATTCCCCTGAGAATCTCAGAAGTAAAATTGTTCCAAAAGCTTTGATCATAAGCTTTTGGACTGTAAATATTGATTAAATGTAAAATTGTATTTTCAATTTTGAGTTTGACAATAAGAAATCGACTCTCAGTATTAGAATGCTTATCTAATATTTGGAGCTGAAGCTTTTTTGAGAGGAGAATAGCTACACCATTCTTTTTGCCTATTGAGGGGGGGATGTATCTGAGCTACCCATTTCTTACTCTTATACGATAAAACTTTATCATCTATATGAGTTTCTTCAAGTGAACAGACATCAGTTTTATATCTTGCTAAATCGTCTAAAATTTTCATACTTTTAACAGGGTGTTGTAAGCCTTTAATGTTAAGAGAAACAATTTTAATCTTAATCTTATCCATAATCATGATAGACAGGAAAGAAAAGTATTCCAGAATCAGAAACAATATGATATGATAATTAAGACCTTCACAAAAAGAGTGGAGTAGCTCTGATAGAGAAAGAAAGTATGAAGAAGAAGGACAAAGACAAACATATAAAAGACAATAAGTAAACATTGATAACAAAATGGAATCACACAGATGTCTGCAAAAGAGTAGCCAGAGGAAAAGATGCCCTAATGACAATATCATACTATTGGCTAACCTAAAATGAATGAAAAATAGGAAGTATAGTAGTCTCGGGTGAACGTCTTGTTAGTATCCATTGACAGAGGAGAATGGTGATCCAGAAAAGCGCGCAGGTTATCTGGGTGGTGGAAGAATTTAGAGATGACATCTTTCCAAATTTGCATAGTTGAGGGATCCAAAAGACCATATTTAAATCCAGAGCTTCGCAGCATGCGTAACACTGTAAATTCCTTATGAATATTAACAGTTTCTTTGGTCAAATCTTGATGAATTAAGATTTTGCTACTGTTAACCAAGACAGATGGAATGTCTCTTGCAGCTTTCCTTATCATCACTAAATGAGTATGACGCAGCATTTTGATGATCACTTGACGAGGTTTAGCTTGACCTGGTTTGCGGTGTGATGAAATCCGAAGTGCTTTATCAATTTAACATTTTTCTGGAAATTTCAGATGCAAAAGGTTAGGTAATACTTTCTCTTAGTAATGTCTGCAATCATTGCCTTCAATATCTTTAGGCAAGGTCAGCATGCATAAGTTATATTGGCTGTTCCAGTTTTCTAAATCTAATAAAAGTTTGTTCATAGGAAGAAGTTTAGCTGTGATGGGCAGGAGATTTATTTTAGATTTATTATCTTGAATGTTGATCGTATTAACCTGTGGCGGCCGGTATGGTATGGGGGTGGTGCGGCAGGGGAGAAGGGGGGGAGGGGCGGGGAAAAAAATTCACTTACCTGATCGCCGCATCTCTCCTCCGTCTCTCCCACGTCGTGTCTCCTCCGTGCATCTTCCAGGAAGCACCCAGGCTCCCTGAGCCAACCACAACGCTGCAATGCAGTGTTGGGATTGGTAAGCACCCAGGCTCCCCTGAGCCAATCACAATGCTGCAATGCAGCGTTGTGATTGGTCTGAGCGCCGTGGTTCGCCCTAAAACAGGGACAGGGAGCCTGGGCATGTTCTCAACTAAGGTTGTAATGCAGCCTGGTTCGAGAAGATGCTAAGTGCGCATGATGGTTTGGTCAGGCCAAGACGGCCGGCCAAAGCATCATGCACACTTTAAAGTGCAGCAACCACTCCTCCTCCCAGATGTCGGGGGAGGCAAGCCCCGCTCTGCCCTAACCTGACGATACTAAAAATAAAATGATAATAACTTTAGTTATTATCATTTTATTTTTTTATTTTACACTGTTCCATGAGCAGTCAGGCGACGCTCCTCCGCCTTAGCAGAGAAGCTGTCACTGGAATTATCTGAAAGTCAGTGTCTCAGCACCCACTACAAAACTCCAGAAATCAAACATATACACCCTTCTATCCCAGCTACCGCACATTTCCACCATCACCTACAAACAGTACACAACTCTATCCTATACCACTAACCAATCCACTGATCACTAACACAACCCAAATCCACACCATACTTAACTACATCCCATCCAGACACACACTCCCGCTCTAATTACTCCTAACAGACCCCTTTTTGTCACTAACAAACCTATACTCAGCCTTCCATCATTTCTCCAACCAACACCCTCCTCTTCTTTCTACCACAATAACACAACCGCACAACACTCACACTCCACTACACCACATATATTACCTCTTGCAGCAATCAAGTCTAAGACAAACACTCTTAACTCTACTTCATCCACTCTTACACACAACATACACTCTACTCACAAACTCCTCACCACCCCGTTTACCTTACAACTTCCACTCACAACAATACTATACTAACAAATCCATCTCATAAAACAAATACATCAGCACCTCCTTTCACTACTCCTCAAAAACAAAACATAACACGCACACCAGCACAACACAATCTCTCGAGCACCACACCTCATAATACTTTCCATCACAAACTACAAACATACACCCACCTTTCAGACTACACAAATGAACACATTCCCATTCCAACCTTGCTCTCTTCCACCCCATCTAACACACATATACAGCAACACAGCAACTCTCTTTTAACTGCCTCTCATCCATTGGACAATTTAGAACCTTACTAAAAGACCCACATGCTGCACCACCACCCCTAACTCATAAACCTTCCACCTTAAACAGACGTAAACAAAATAAGCAACATGCCACACCTCACAACTTTGCTTGTCCATGTCTACTGCAGAACAAGGTTACACTACAAAAATAACACAGCACACCAACTCACTCTTAACCACCGTCTCCACCACCTACACATGCAGACCCATCAAAATGCCTTCTTAGCTTGCTGGACGAGGTACACGATACAGGACAGCCACACGATTGCTATCCTCATACAGCTAATACCATACTAAGGACACACCTGCTGCAAGCCCACAAAATACTGCTCACTTTTCTATAAAACAAAATCACACTTTCACCAAACCACATTCTCTAAACTGTCTACTAATAAATGCTCGATCGCTTTCTAAAAACAAACATCACGTCTACGACCTTCTCACTGACACAAAACCTGACAAACTCTTCATAACTGAATCATGGTTGGGAGATGATATGGCTCCAGTTCTGCATAAAGCCGTTCCTCTAGGCTATCAAACAATCACCAAAAATCGTATAGGCAAAAAAGGAGGTGGCCTAGCTGTTATGTTCAGGCAAGCATTACATATCACTAAAGCTGACGACGTCTCCATAAAAGATTGTGAGGCCCTTTTCACCAGATGCAATCCTACACCGTCTTCCTCTTGTAACTTCCTGCTCCTTTACAGACCTGCACCTAGCATGCAACATTCCCAGACACACTTCTAGACACGGTTTTAAACCTGACAACACTACACTCCAACCTATACATTCTGGGTGAACTCAACATTTGGTGTGACAAACCCAATATGCTCCATCCCAAAACAATCATTGCTGGACTAGACGCACTGAACCTGCATCAGATCCTCAACAAACCCACACACATTGCTGGACACATCCTAGATGTCATTTTTGCAAATACAGAACTAGTTACCTTTCAAACAATTACTCCAGGCACACTGCCAGACCACCATTTGCTTGCTTTCCAACATAAAACGACACTAAACAACGCACCTAAAACCACCTTACATGCATCCACCTATCGACCTTGGAACAAACTCAGTTTGGAACACTTAGAAACACAACTAACATCCAGTACAGATCTAGACACAATAAATTCTGTTCAATAACTATATGAGTGGCTACAGGAAGTTTTTGATATCCTGATACCACTAAAAACCATACAACACAACAAAAGAAAACAAGCACCGTGGAGAAATACAGAGATAAAAGAAATAAAATAGCAAATTAGAAAGGTGCAACGTTGTTAGAATTGAAATGTATTATTACCATATTACTCGTATTTTATCCGATACTATGTTAGCATTTATGTAGCTAATTCATTATATATTCTCGCTGTATGCATACGTAATCAGAAAGTGCAGATGTATGTTAGTTAGGTTGACATCTGTGCCACCGTTTTAGCTCTCGAAGACGCCATTTTGTATTATAATCGAAACTGTTACTTGATCATTTACGAGAAATGGTCCTTGGTAAGTTTCGTTTCTTCAATGTCGAATCTTGCTCATTAACGCATGCCTTTTCTGTTACATAGATGCCTTCTCCCACCTGTCTAGTAGGGAGGATGAGCCAGACGACCTTGGGCAGTAGATATCTTGTGCCAGGCTGCGGAATTGAAACTTGTGCTCTGCACCCCCATTGTATTACGACAGCTACCAGTATTTTTCCATAGTAGGCGGGTCTTTGTGGGCTCCGCAACCTACATAATGTAACTTTATGTTTGTTAGAGTCAGTCCCTCGTCAGCCATCATAGGAGGCTGGTCAGATTGGACTCCACTGCAGTGTACTTTGTGAATAAACTAGTTTGCTTGTGTTCTTTACTGCGTCACCGACTCTTCATTGAACGGAAGGCTAGAGGAGGTTGAGAGTGACCCGGGTGGCCCTAATCGCGTCACTTCCTTCAGTTGGCGCCCGAACAGGGACTCCACCAGGTGGCCCATCCCGCCCGTAGTCGGGTTGTGGGGTCGGGGTTGTGTCCGGTCGGATGGGCAGATCGGGGATCCCCATATGATAGAGCTTGGTTCTCGCGGCTGCCCCGCCTGTCTGATCGGGCGGCTCCTCGTCTAGTGATCATCTCGGCTGGGGTCCTGAAAAGGCAAAACCCTTGGATCTGACCGTTTGGTACGAAGAGTCGGCAGTGGAGAATAATCTTGTTTGACCTGTGTGCACTAGGTGAGTCCATTGTGATTTCTGGCAAGAGCGGCGCCGTCTTGATTAACTTGGGTCTGTGGACCCTTGTGATACGGAGCGTTTGTGAACGTTCTGCCAGGCCACTTGTTGAATTTGGCTTATTCTTGAAAAGGCCTGGGGCTAGAGCCTATCTTGTCTTGGTGCAGTCTGAGGACTGACTTGTCTTGGTGCAGTTTGCGGCCTGTTTTTGAGAGCTCTTTATTTGTGTGTGTGTTGATTGAGTGGCTAGTGAATGTGTCTGATGCTAGGATGCCTTGTTGGAGTAAAATGTGGTGCTTGGGGTGCCGCTGTTGCTCTGTTGAGCATCAACTGGAGGAACGGCAGCCTGCGCCTCCAGAAGGCACTCCGAGTTTTGAGATGTATGTGAAGCACGGTATTGGCCCTATTATGTTTCGTACATTATGGCACAAGTATACAAGGGACAATGCTGAGCTTCAGTGGCCACTGGATGGTACTTTTGATGAACAAAAATAGAATTATTTGCAGGACAAATTATTCGCTAGAAGAAGTAGGCAGTCGATGTTTGACACTTTGCAGGTATGGCAGAAGGAAGCTAAGCAGAGGCGGATATGAGCCGAGAAGGAGTCTAGGAAGAAGGCGATGCAAACAGTGGTTCAGAAAGCGGTAGCTTATGATAGAGAACAAACAGAAAAGGGTATTGAGTGTGCAGATAGGAAGTTTCGATTACAATGTAATAAGTCTTATGTTTGTTGTTCGAGAGGATGAGGATCCTTTTGTGGAGGATCTGCTGGAAACTCGCCCCCCACCTCCCTAAGCCCCACAGAGAATATATCCTGTTGTACCGTCGCTTCAGTCCTCCATTGTTCCTTCACCTTCCTCTGGTCTTTCTGCAGACTCAACAGCTTCAGCTCCAGCCCTATCTGTCTCCTCTCCGGTTTCGCAACCTGCAAGTGTGCTGACTGCAGGCACCCCTGCAGTGTCTGCTGTTCTGTTCATGTTTCTCCTCCTTCTCTTACACCTACTACACAGTCATTATTGACACTGTCACCTGCGACTGTATCCCTTGTGTCTTCCCCAGATGTTTCATCTGTAGTGTTGTCTAGTGTTGGGACACCGGCGCGAGGGTCAGATGGAGGGAATTGGGCGGCAGCACGGGAGCGAATGAAGCAGGCATTGATTCGATCTGATGTAGGTGAAGATGAGAAAAGGATGGTTGCAAATCAGGCAGCACAATGGGCTCGGAGTCCGATTTATAGTGTGGAGGATATATAGAGTGTGATGAAAGATTTTGATCCGTTTGTACAACAGCATGCCCTTCAGCATATGTCAGCTACATTGATTGGTTTGTGGGAACAGTGTATTGGAGGCACAGCTCCTCAAATTATTTATGATATTCGAGATCGTGTATATTCAGCTGGTATGGCCCCTGCAGAAGTTCTTGGTAATGTTGGGACGCTATTCGGTTATCGAGCAAGATTACATCACCGTACTCCGACTAGTGTGTCCCAATTCCCAATGAGGGAGGTGCATCCTATTTTTCATCCTGAGATCCCAGAGCAGCGTAACCAGGGAGGAGATGTGGTTCAACAACGGGTGGCGGCTCATTTTCAGGAGCAGTGGGTTTATACCCCGTGGAAGAGAAGTGAGGTGTTAGCTCTTAAGAGTCAGTTACCGGATCCTAGGAAAAACCCTACGCGTATTATAAAGAGTTAACAGAGGCCGCCTCCTCGTCAGTTATGACATTAGCAGATATTGAGATGTTTTTCGAGCTGTTGGTGCCGGTGGATATATGGAGGCAGGTGCATACTCAGGATCACAGGGTGGAATTGGGTGGCTCTTGGGATGAGATTAAGGCATGGGATAAGGAGCGAAAGCCCGGTGGAAAACCCAGGGCTAAGATTCTGGCTTTGCCAAGTCGTATTATTACTTATATGCATTCTCTTATCCCACCTAGACAAGTAGATTGGGATAAGCTGACGGCATGTCGTCAAAAGAAAGAGGAGAGTGTGTCTGATTTTTTTTACTTGGTTTGAAGGGGTGTTCTTGGATTTCAGTGGGCAGGATTTGGCAGTTGAAGGTGGTGTTCGTTTGTTTGTTAATAGGTTTGTCACGAATTTGCTTCCGGAGATTGCAGCTCGGTTGCAGGCTTCAGAGAGCACTTGGCCTACCTCTTCCCCTTCGGTGATATTGAGTATGGCTCAGTATTATGAGCATCGAGAAAATGAGGAAAAGGACAAGGTGGACAAGAAGAGTAAGGATTTGAAAACAAGGGTGTTGCTACAGCAGGTTGCAAGAGGGTCTGGGAGGGAAGAGGCACTGGTCCGGCTCAAAGGTCACGGGGTGCTGGTAGAGGTGGTGCACCCCTAGGGCCGAATCAGTGTGCGTATTGTAAAAGGAGGGACATTGGCGAAGCGAGTGTCCAGATTTGTTACAGAAAATTGCAGTACCTAGAGGGCGGGGTTCGAGTGGAAGGGGCCGTTATGAGGTTGGTCGGGATGAGGCTCAAGCAGATGCATCCTCGGGGGGTCGTTCTTATCAGAACTATTTTGATGACCCCCGGGGGAGGCAGTATTATCATGATGACTATGATATGGATGAAGCAGAAGGGATGTCCTATGGTTAGGACAGCCAGGGACAGGGAAAGGGACAAGTCCAAATTTCTGTGGATCAGCGTGGTACTTATGTTACAGCAGATTTGTATGGTTCGGCACAGAAATTTTTGGTGGATACAGGTGCAATGAATAGCTCTGTTTCTCATTCGCTGGTCCCCGGGGCAGCCCTGTCTGGCCGTAATAATGTTTTGGTAGGTTTTTCAGGTGTACCGGTTGTGAGCCCCATTTCCAAACCTCTTGCTTTGACTGTTGGTCCTTTTACTGTGGATTCTCCATTTTTGTTAACGGCGAATTGTGGGGAAAATTTATTAGGATTGGATTTGTTGAAAAAGTTACATGCTACCATTTATTGTTCCCCGGATGGTGTTCACATGACTCTTGGACCTAATGTGGTTAGCGCAAAACAGTGTTTGGCAAAGGATGCGCCGCTTCCTGTTGAATTTAAAGATGTGCCGTCCTCATTGTGGGCCACAGGGGATACGGATGTGGGGTTGTTACAGATACCACCGGTTTCCATAAAGGTCAAGGAGAATGCTATACTCCCTCGTATTCCTCAGTATAAAATATCACAAGCTGGGGAACAGGCTTTGATACAGATTATACAGGACCTGATTAAATCTGGGGTGGTTGAGGAGACAGTAGCGAATGTATGCAATAGCCCCATTCTCCCTATTCTTAAGAAGGCACCCTTGGATTCCCCTGATGCACATCCTGATGTTTATCGTTTTGTGATTGATCTCCAAAAAATTAATAAGATTGTAGTTCCTCAGTTCCCGGTGGTCCCAGATATTACTGTTCTCTTGACGATGATTCCTTCCACAGCCAAATTCTTTTCTGTGATTGATTTGAAAAATGCTTTCTTTAGTATTCCTATTCATCCAGACAGTAGGTATCTTTTCGGATTTGCCTTGGCTGGTAGGAGCTTCCAATTCTGTCGAGCTCCTCAGGGGTACACTGAAAGTCCCAGTATTTACAGTCAGGCTTTGAAAAGTCAATTGGACTCTCTCTCTCTTCCCGCAAGTAATGTATTACTGCAGTACGTGGGCGACATTTTGATAGCCTCCGATACCGAAGAGGGTTGTCGGGATGCTACGGTTAAATTATTGAAGCATTTGGCACACAAAGGGCATAAAGTGTCCCTTTCCAAATTCCAATATTGTCAACAGCAGGTCACCTATTTAGGTCCCCTGCTGTCGAAGGAAGGTCGGAGGCTGACACCTGAGCGAGTTGATGCCATTGTTAAGATGCCTATCCCTGAGACTCAGAGGGATGTGCGTGCTTTTATAGGCATCACCTCGTATTGTCGACACTGGATACCCGCTTATTCTTTATTAATACAGCCCTTGCTTCGCCTAACAACTAAAGATGTGCATGAACCCTTTGCCCTAGACGCATGAATGCCAGCATGCTTTTGAGCAATTGAAAGTTGCGCTTTGCTCTGCACCTGTGCTTGGTACGCCTGATTATAAGAAGCCTTTCGTGCTGTATGTACACGAAACGGCTGGGTGTGCGCTTTCGGTGTTAACACAAGCCTTTGGAGGTAAGCAGAGGCCGTGTGCTTATTTTTCTGCTACGCTTGACCCTGTCGCCAGAACCCTCCCGAGTTGTTTAAGAGCCGCCGCAGCTGCAGCAGTCTCTATTCGACAATTGGCAGGGCTCGTTCTTAATCATGATCTCACAGTAATGGTACCTCATGCTGTGGATGTACTTTTGAACAAGACAAAGACGCAGCACCTTACCAGTGCTCGTCTGACCAGTTATGAATTGACTTTATTTGCACCTCATATTACTATCAAAAGATGTGCCATTCTGAACCCAGCCACGTTACTACCCCTCCCTTCGGAAGATGAGGACCTAGATGTCCATGATTGTTTGTTCCGTACAGAAGAGACGAAGGGACGGGTAGACTTGACTGATGTTCCCTTATCTGACCCACAAGGGGAACTATATGTCGATGGTTCTTGTTTTAAATTGTCAGATGGCACTATTACAGCGGCGTACGCTATTACCACGCTGCGCACTGTAGTCGAGACATTACGTATTCCTTACCAATCTGCGCAAGCTGCGGAGTTGATAGCTCTTTTGCGAGCATGTGAATTGAGTGAAGGATTGACTGTCAATATCTGACAGCCAGTATGCCTTTGGGGTGGCCCATAATTTTGGACGCCTCTGGGCAGAGAGAGGATTCTTGACTTCACATGGTACTAAGATTCAGAACGGTCCGCTGATAGAAAGACGTTTGACAGCTTTGACCCTTCCCAAACGATTGGCAATAGTGAAGTGTAGTGCCCATAAAGCAATAACTGACGATGTAGGGAAAGGAAATGCCTTTGCAGATCAGACAGCAAAAGAGACAGCCAGGTCAAAAATGACGAAAATGTTTGCGGCAGGACCTGCTAGATGGGTACCAGATGTTACCATGTTTGAAAATTCACAAGAAAGTGTCAGGGAAATACAGAGTGAGGCAACAGTTGAGGAGTTGGCAGTGTGGCAGGAGAGTACAGGGCGTTTAGATGAAAAAGGATGCTGGACTGATAAAATCGAGAAGCAGAGATGGACGTTACCTGATGCATATGTATTTCCCGTAGTTACAATGGCACATGGTCCGGCTCATATTAGCGCGAAGGGAATCTGTAGACTATTGGATACTGTGTGGCAAAATGGCATCATCCCAAAGGTTGCTGCTCATCTCGTAAAACACTGTATGATTTGTATGAAGCACAATCCTGGAAAAGGTACCCCTACACCTCCTGGTAATTTTGCGCCGCCTTCTCTCCCTTTTGAGGTACTCCAGATGGACTATATTGAGATGCAGCGAGTTAATAATTTGAAATATGTGCTAGTGGTTGTTTGTGCATTTAGTAAATGGATTGAGGCCTACCCAACGAAAAAAAATACAGCCATGGCGACGGCGAAGGCTCTTATTTAGGAGTTTTTCCCACGCTATGGCTTGCCCCGTTTGATTTGGAGTGACAACGGAAGTCACTTTAATGCAAAAGTAATCCAATTGGTGTGCGATGGTCTGCACATCAAGCAAAAATTTCATGCAGCAAATCATCCCCAGTCAGCAGGTTTAGTTGAGAAGTACAATGGTACTCGCAAGCTAAAATTGGCTAAGATTAAGGAAAGTACTGGGTTGCAATGGCCAGATGCATTACCCCTTGCTCTATTGTCCACCAGAATGACAGCCCATTCTAGAACAGGATTAACGCCATATGAGGTGGTCTTTGGCCGTCCCGCAAATGTGTGGGGTGTCCCTAGACCGAAAAAGTTTTCTGAAATAGATTATCCTTTGTTAGTTGATTATTTATATGATCTTACTAAAAGTCTACGTTCTATTCATCAACAGATACATGAAGCTTTGCCTCCAGCACCAGAGGGGCCCGGGCACACCATACAGCCTGGAGACTACATCCTCATTAAGAATTTCCAGGGACGAGACACCTTGGAACCCAGATGGAAAGGACCATATTTGGTTCTTATCACGACAAGGACGGCAGTGAGAGTGGACGGTCGGAAGCATTGGGTCCATACCTCTCATTGCCGACGAGTGCCGCTCCCCCTCCCCTATGATGGATGGGTTCGCGAGGGGATAGGGGACCACGAGATGGAGAAGGTTCCACGTTTTGTTCCCTTTTCTGACGCCCAGCTGACTTGGGCGTAGACGGAGGAAGAGAGTGAGGCGATTCTGAACGAGGCAGTTCCCCCAGAAATTAAGGCTGCGCAGGCTTCTTCTTCATCTGACCCACAGGAGCCTGAGCCTCGCTCTCCGACACCCCTGAATTTCAGATTCTTCTTTGAGATGAGACAGTGCCTGGAGTAGCAAGGTACGATTTGCGTCCTCGATGGAAGGGTAGTGCACCAAAAGAGAAGTGAGTGTAGCAGGGATGGACTTCTTGGATAAGATTAGTAAAATGCCCTTTGTTTCTGCTTTTTCCTGTTAGACTAGGGATCAGAAAATAGGTGCACTGCCTGTGACGCAGGAGAGGATAAGTTGAGGGTACTTTCCAAGGAAATGCTGATGAGCTGCAGCAGTGTGGCTCCACCGTACAGTGCTCAATAGCACCACCGAGGATTGAACAATAGAAACCTGCCAGGGAGGCTTGTAACGGACCCTTAATTTTTTCTCAACGTTTTATTTTTTTTCCTTTTTTGTGTCCTTTCCATCATTGGTTCCATTATGTGACGTCTCTTTCTCTGGTGATTCTATTTGTAAAATCCATAGTAAAAATTTATCTGTTTGGTCGTCCCATTGTAGAAGATGAGCAGCCTTTTGTTGCCCTGTGACCGGGGCAGCTTGGTTTTGATTGGTTGCTCAGAAAGGAGGTGTTCTGTGTTATTTTCATATTACTGTTCTTATTGGTGGGAGGGGGGATGTTCTGGGTTCTGGGGTGTTCTGGTGATACACCATTGTGTGCGTTATATCAGATTGTCTCTTCAGATCGTAGTAAAAGAGATATACGAAGTAATGTTTTCTTAGATACGCATAGGAAGTTTTTCGGAGATAACACAGCTTGTTATCCCACTGATTCTGTTACAGGTTTATGGACTGCTTACCCATTATCATTGGTGAATTATACATATGTTCGTCCTCCCCATTTTGTAGTGGCAAGGGTTGAATTTGGTATGGGATATCCTGGCCCTTGTTTGTATTACAGAAAACCCAGAGGGACAGGGTACCCAGGTTGCATGCCTGAAATGTATTGCGATAATTTGTATATTGATAAAAGAAATATCACTCTGACAGGTTGGCATTATCAAGATCTGACAGTCACTCAAGAGGCAGGTATTTATCCTGCGTGTTGCCCAATAATAAATAGTACTGATGCTTATTTGTACCTAAATTGCTCCGGATCAATTGTGTACGAAAATATATTGCGTTTAGGAAAGAAGGATGACCCTAGTATGAAGGTTATGAATACTAGATATGCTCCATTGGATTATCAAGGTCCGCTTTATGAACACCCAGGTTTTTATTTTTTGTCAAACGGCACCTATTCTAATATGGACAACGGCACATAGGATGTGGCACTGGGAATGGTGTTACCTCTTGGAGTACCTTGCAAGTATAGTAAACCACATACAAGATGGGTGAAAAGAACGCTGACCAAGGAATTTTGTGAGGGAGTTACCGATTTGGAAGTCAACAATTACAGTAATGGTATCACTTTTGGATATATACTTTCCTCTATTATCACATTTGGTGGCACTGCAATGGCCAGGGGTGAACGAGCTAGAGAGTATTTTGGGTGCAAACTGCAGATTCTGTCCAATTCTACAGTGGCAGCTTTACGTGACATCACCACCCACGTAGAAAGTATGCGCATATACTCTGAGCAAACGAGATATGCGGTCGATTTTATTTTAGCCAAGAGCGGTGGTGCATGCGCAATAATAGGAGAGCAGTGTGTGGTCGGTATCACAAATATGGAGAGAAATATCACTCAACATATTTTAGACATTTTGGAAAATGTTCGAGGAATGGAAAGCGGTAACTGGAGCTGGTCTTTATTTGGTGGTTGGGGTTGGATTCTAGAAAAGGTGATATATTTCATTGTCCTTTTAATCTGTTGCTGTGTTTTGATTCAGTGTCTTCCTTTATGCTGCTCATACTGTGCTACTTATCTTTCTCCCAAAAGGATTTCAGTTCATGACACCAATGCAAAGATAATGCTTCAAAAGGAGCTTGATACTATTATGCAAATAGATGAGGGTGTTTTTGGTTCAACTACTTCTCTTGCAGGTTCTGTTCCTGATGTTCCTTGTACTGATAATGTTTAGTGTTATTTCCTTCCATATGTTTGGTTATGCATATATACTTATATACATCGGCACTTGACATGTTATTACCTGTATCTCTATATTTTCTCTACTTTTAGAATTGTAAAGACCTTTACCAGATAGCACGAATAAAGGTGTCCGTATTAGCTTATAAATGCTAAAAGGAGGGTCTGTTAGAATTGAAATGTATTATTACCATATCACTCGTATTTTATCCGATACTATGTTAGCATTTATGTAGCTAATTCATTATATATTCTCGCTGTATGCATACGTAATCAGAAAGTGCAGATGTTATGTTAGTTAGGTTGACATCTGTGCCACCATTTTAGCTCTCGTAGACGCCATTTTGTATTATAATCAAAACTGTTACTTGATCGTTTACGAGAAATGGTCCTTGGTAAGTTTTGTTTCTTCAATGTCGAATCTTGCTCATTAACTCATGCCTTTTCTGTTACATAGAGGCCTTCTCCCACCTGTCTAGTAGGGAGGATAAGCCAGACGACCTTGGGCAGTAGATAGCTTGTACCAGGCTGCGGAATTGAAACTTGTGCTCTGTACCCCCATTGTATTATGACAGCTACCAGTATTTTTCCATAGTAGGCGGGTCTTTGTGGGCTCTGCAACCTACATAATGTAACTTTATGTTTGTTAGAGTCAGTCCCTCGTCAGCCATCATAGGAGGCTGGTCAGATTGGACTCCACTGCAGTGTACATTGTGAATAAACTAGTTTGCTTGTGTTCTCTACTGCGTCACCGACTCTTCATTGAATGGAAGGCTAGAGGAGGTCGAGAGTGACCCGGGTGGCCCTAATCGGGTCACTTCCTTCAACGTGCTTGGCTCAAAACAAACACCGATCAAGACAAACTTCGCCTACAGAAAAGGAACAGATTATACAAGTCAGCTATCAAAAAAGCTAAGAAAAGATACTATTCAGACATAATTCAAAAATGCTAAATGTGTAAATAAAATATTCTATAAAATTCTCAATGAATTTCGGAAACCAAATTGCCTAGAAAGAGTT
Source organism: Calotriton arnoldi (assembly GCA_963921515.1). Lineage (NCBI taxonomy): Eukaryota > Metazoa > Chordata > Amphibia > Caudata > Salamandridae > Calotriton > Calotriton arnoldi. Next base: position 1,149,129 of record CAWUFW010006341.1, read on the forward strand.
CGTCCCTTTACTCAAGATTTCACAGACAAACTGGCAGATCATTACACGGCAAAAGTAGACACGTTGGACTCATACTTTAAAAAAAGACAAAGCACCAGCGCTGTCCCTTTTCCAAAACAACAATCCAAGAATACTCTATCCCAGCCTCTCCATTCCTTCCAACACATTTCACACAATGAATTTATGGACCTGGTCAAAGCAAGCAGGCCTGCCGGCAGCCCTTCTGACCCGTGTCCACCGCAAACCTTCAAGACTATTCTTCTAACAACATGTGCTACCACTCCAGTAAGAAGAGTCATCAACAATTCCTTAACTACCAGAATATATCCAGAAGAACTCAAAAAGTCATACATACGCCCATTACTGAAGAAAACAAACTTGGACCCGCTTGGACAACTACATACTGATTACAAATGGACATTTCCTGGGCAAACTGATAGAAAGAGCAGCATTCGCCAAGATGTCACAATTCATTGCCATACTTTCAGACTTCCAAATGGGATTCTGTCCAGGAAGAGGCACAGAATCTGCCCTCCTTGCCATCTGGGATGACCTGAAGAACATAGTTGACCGCAATGGGGTTGCTGCGCTACTTCTCTTGGACCTCTCGGCTGCCTTTGAAACGGTTGACCATGACACTCGGCTACAAAGACTCTACAAAGCCGGCATAGAGGAGACTGCTCTAGACTGGATCACATCATACCTTCGCAACAGAGCTAATGTCATCCATACCCCCCCCCTTTCTCGTCCAAACCGTACTTCACAAAAGCAGGGGTCCCCCAAGGCTCTATCATCTCGCCCATGCTTTTCAACATCTACTTAAAGTCATTACCGGCACTGATCAATCAATTTCACCTCACGTGCTATAACTATGCAGATGACACGCAAATACTCCTTCAACTGGAATGCCCCAAAGACATTGGAAACTCGCCAATTTTCAGTTGTCTCAGAGCCATGGATCAATGGATGATGTGCAGCCATCTCAAATTGAATGCTTCCAAAACGGAAGTACTCACGTGTGGCTATTGGAAAAATTATGACCAGCTCGCCGCGTGGCCTGATGATCTGGTAACACCGTCTAAAGTATCGAAGGAAGTAAGAAACCTCGGAATGACCATGGACTCCAAGCTATCGATGAATGCCCAAGTGAACAAACTAGCAAGATCAAGCTTTGTTACTATAAAAACTCTGTGACAAATCTTTCCCCATTTGGGATTTCCACACAAGCTCCAGGCTACCATCTCCCTTGTACTGTCCAAACTCGATTATGCCAATAGCCTCTACCACGGATCACCTTTAACGACAATCAAAAGACTACAACAGATTCAGAACTCGCCTGCCAGACTACAATTACATACAAAACCAAAGGACCACATCTCCCCTGCCTTGAAAGCCCTGCATTGGATACCGGTTGCCAGAGGATCCACATTCAAGCTGCTTTGTATCACCCACCAAGTGATACATGGACCGGGACCGCTCTTCATCAGGCATAAAATCACCAAACACATTCAACAAAGGAACCTCTGCTCTAGAGTTGCACCTCGTCTCAAAATCCCAACGTACAAGAAAAAAACCATGGGTGTCACATCCTTCTCTGTTCAAGCAGCCAAACGATGGAGCTCTTTACCCCCCAACATAAGATCCACTGATAACCACCTTATCTTCAGAAAACTACTGAAGAATTGGCTCTTCCCTACATAACCACCATATGCAAACAGGAATATACAGCATATCCCTCTGTATATAAGCATTTATTTGTACTATAGATATGTACCTATATATGTGCATTGCTTTGTATAAACGTGTAGAATAATTATGTTTTAAAAAATATAGATATTCATTAGTTCTGCTTAACAAATGTACATATTACTGAGGGTTACATTATTCTATGTTTTTTAACATGTATTTAAGTGACTGCATAAATAAGTAAATCTTTTATCATAACTATTTATCTACAATTGTTTCACTATTGAATTACAAAAATATATATAAATAAATAAATAAAATTAATTTAAAGTACTTGAAAGCTGGAGTTTATTTAATGCATCTTTAATCAACATATACTACCTTACTTTATGCATTTATATACCTTCCATGTACTTATGGATCTATATATTTATTACTTTTCTTCTAATTCAGCATATCCAATGCACTACCCTATTTCTCACCCTATACCACTCTCAATATATCTTCTACCTCAACTCTCTGACTCATCTCAAACCTCTTTCTACTACTCTTTCCAATGCACTACCCTATTTCTCACCCTATAACTCTATCAATATATCCTCTACCTCCACTCTCTCATTAATCTCAAACCACATACCACTACTATAATCCCCAAAATAACCCTCATTAGACTCTTCCCTACTCTACCCCCTTGCATCATCTCATACCTCTTTTACTATTTCGATCCCCCAAAACAAGCCTATCTAAACCCTACCCTCCACCTCCCTTTTACTCATCCCAAGCCTCCTCCTACTGCTTTGAGCTCCAAAACATCTATCCATTATCCTTTTCAATCCAAATAACAGACTAACATGTCCACCACTCAAATTAATTTCATATTTCACTTTACTAATTCACCACTAATCCTTTATGGGTTCCGGAGTAGCGTGGTAATCGCAGAAAAAGCGCTTCAACACCTCGTCAGGGGTAGCAAGCGCTATATAAATGCAAACCTTTTTCCCTCTTCTATCCCTTCACTATCCTTCTCAATCCAAGTAACTGACTAACATATCCACCACTCAAATGACTTTCATATTTCACTATACTAATTCACCACTTATCCCTAATGGGTTCCGGAGTAGCGTGCTAATTGCGGAAAGAGCGCTTCAACAACCCATCAGGGGTAGCACGCGCTATAAAAATGCAAGCCTTTTTTCCTTTTCTATCCCTCCACTATCCTTCTCAATCCAAATAACTGGCTAACATATCCACCACTCAAATTACTTTCATTTTTCACTATACTAATTCACCACTAATCCTTTATGGGTTTCGGAGTAGCATGCTAATCGCCGAAAAAGCACTTTAACGCCTCGTCAGGGGTAGTAAGCGCTATATAAATGCAATTACAATAGACAGACCTGCCATATCTTTGCAAATATTTTTAATTTCTGAGGCAATATTGTCAGTGTTAGAACTGACAGGGCCGAGTTCCTCCCTACCAAATTACTGTGGAACTCACGGCCGATTGACCTTTATTGCCTGCTGAGAAGTGTATAGGGGAGAAACAATTAATTTACACAGGATTACAATTTATAAGGACTATGACTCTGAAGAATCACAGACTCCAGATTCCAAGTTAGTGGGGTTTATTACAAAGCCAAAAACAACTGGATGTACAAGCACCTCATCACGAGGTTGTAGAAATACATGGGAACTAATACAAATCCAAACCTACGGGCTAACTTTATACGATGAATCATAAACAGAATGACAATCTCCAGAAGAAGAACGCAGGCAATGATTGCCCCCACGTCAAGTTCGGTCTTCATCTGCGGAGAATGAATAAAAGCATTAATCTGTCTCTACACTACCACTATAGTGACATCCCTACTTAGCATTTACCAGGCAAGATCAGGAAAAAGGTGTCAGCGTGTGAAGACTTCCTAAGAACTAGACCCAAGCTGTATGGGTCAAGTAGCCAAAAGCTACAGAGCTCGTTCTAAGATGCTCCTTCTCTCTCCTTCGATCTCCTCACCCATTCTCCTGACTCCATCCCGGGACACTATCCCTAATACAAAACACAAAAACTTAGAAAACGCCCACAGATCACCTCATTCCGCTGGACACTTCCCATAGGTGATTTTCCACGCGATGTTGGTGCTCCCAGCTCCTGGCTCGATGACCTTGATTCCCAAGCCTCCATCAGTGAGAAAGAACACCGGCTCCCAATTATCTGTGGTTCGTGCACATTTGTATCACATCCTCCCAAGCCTAACTCTCCTAAACAAAGACGTTATTCTAACTAACAAAGATGACTTTCTCCACCTGTAACAGAAAAATGAGAACAGAACAAATTCAACGTGCACATGAAATTTCTAACAATCCTATTTCAGAGCCCTCAGGGAAAATACAATTCAGGCTTACAGAAATCGGCCAACATAAGAGTGAAACACATAGGCCTTTCAAATACACACATAAGTGAACATTTCATTTAGGCCTTTATACCTCATTACATTGCAGAAGCACATCAAATTCATGTTAACTGCAAGCAACTTATGAAATCATACATGTTAAATGCAACTTAGTCACATCTACGTGCAACTTCAATATGGTGCACGTTTAAATCAGGAAAGGGGGGGCCAAGTTCTTTAAGTAACTTGGACTGGAGGGTGCACTGCTTTAGTGGATTCTGTGTCTCTAATTACAATCAATAAGCTTCTCTCAAATATATGTGATCTGCTCACGAGTATATTTATTTTTGCTCATGCTTTTTTATGTATGAGTATACGTGTGTGTATAACACCAATCAATTTTTTATCGTTGATTCAACATAAATATAACAAAGAATTCCTCTGAAATCATCATTTTTAAGACTAGGAATACATACTGACGAAACACTGAACAAAGAAACCAGCGAACAAGCACACACTAGCTCTTCTACAAATTCTTTTTTATCCCAGTCCACGGATCCAGGACAACCACTGGATGCGCCACAAGAAAAATCGGTTTAAAAAAAACCAGGAGAGGAAAAAGCAAAAAAGGGTCTAAGGAGTCAGAACAAGGTCTCTTAATCAACATCTCTTCTATTGAACTGACAGCAGCACAGAAGAAGATTTTGAATAAAGGAACATCTTTCATACCGACCTACCACAGCACGGCCCTAGAAAATGAGATCGCATTTTTCAAATTTATGAGAGTTCTAAGATTAAGGAACTCCTTCACTAACATTGTACCCTCAGATACAGTCAATACAGAGCCTGAAATTAAACGCTTTAAACCCAAAAGCACATTTATGGCTCCTATATCACATAAAACACTAGATACTTTCGAAATCTTGGTGAAGAAAGACATGAGTAAACTCAACTATGCCAAAGCAAAGAGAAGTAAACATAATTTGAGCCGAGCAGAACTCAGCACCCTACACAACTTGGCAAACAGACCTGAAATGATATTTCATAAAGCTGACAAAGGTGGCGGCTTGGTTAGGATGGACAGAGAATATTATGTCGCTAAAGTTAACGAGCATGTCAATGATGATTCTATCTACACAAGATTGGACTCAGATCCAACAAATGAAATCACTAAGCTTCTTGGCCAGATCCTAACTAAAGCAGCGAACTTAAATTGGATTGACGAAAACACTAAACAATATCTCACCACACAGTTCCCTAGACGCCCCAAACTATACATGTTGCCAAAAATCCACAAAAGCACCATCAACCCCCATTCAGACCGACAGTGTCGGGCTGCGGCTCGGTATTCGAAGCACCAGGAAGATTCATTGATGCACATTTGCAACCGTTGGTCAAAAGTTGGCAAACATACATTGACGATACCACAGATTTTTTAAATTGCATCGCATATTGCCGGAAAAGAAAGATGAGCAGTGGTACCTATGCACAAATGACGTTGTGGCTCTATATACCTCGATACCACACCTATGTGGATTAGAAGCAGTCGAGTGGGCATTAATGAAGGGATGTCAAGATTGCGATCAAAATACCCTGATCATTGAACTACTTGAATTTTGTCTCCAACACAGCTATTTTAAATGGAACGACCAGTCTATTTACAGTTGAACGGAACTTCGATGGGCTTTCCAGGAGCTCCATCCTACGCTAACACCTTTATGGCGAAATTCGAAGAAGACCACATTTTAAACAATACTACATGGCAAAATGGACTTGTACTCTTTCGCCGTTATATTGATGATATCTTCCTTATCTGGAACAGCACGGAAGAAGCACTAGTGGAGAACATCAGGACATTGAACACCAAAGATCCCAGAATACAATTTACTTATAACATCAATAAAACAGGAATAGCTTTCCTTGATGTTTGGTTGGAATTGAAGGCACAAAAGATCACAACTAGAATATACAAGAAACCCACGGATAGAAACAACGCATTAATGTTTGGTAGCTTTCATCCTCCGTCACTAGTAAAAAAAATACCATACTCACAATTTCTCCGAACCCGCAGAATCACGTCGGAAGCTGACATCTATGCACAAACTATTGAACAACAAAAACAACAATATATGGAAAGAGGATATCCTGAAAAATTGTTGGTTAAGCATGCAGAACGTGCCCGGTCCCATGAAAGGGACTGACTATTACAAAAAAAAAAAAAGATTGCCACAAATAGAGTAGTTTTCGTTTCTCGATATTCCACAGTATCTAAAGAGATCAAACATATAATTCACAATCGATGGGAACTGTTGATGGAAGAACCGGATTTTCATGGAATTTTCAAAGACAAACCTCTATTTGCACACACTAGATCGCGCAATTTGAAAGAGATCCTGACACAAGTGCAACCTAAAATTAGTATGGGGAAACCTGGCACGAAAAAGTGCCTGAACTGTATTCATTGTAATAACGTCATCGAGGAGATACAATACTACATCCGAGAACAGGAGAACGCATAAAACTTCAAGACAGCACAGACTGTAATACCACTAACGTAGTGTATTCCATTAAATGTCCCTGCGGTCTTTTATATATTGGTAAGACTGAAAGGAAAATGAAGATCCGGCTGACAGAACATAAGAGTAAAATCAGGAACAAAAGTACGACCTCAAGTTTAGCCACACACTGGGAGCAATCTCGACACACAATTGCTCAACTCAAATTCCAAATCATTGAAAAAGTAGAGAATTCTGAAGGAATTGATAATACTAAAAAACTCCTACAAAGAGAAGCAGTCTGGATCAAAAGAATGAACACTTTAACGCCCTCGGGGCTCAATGACAAACTCGAAATTTCATGTTTTCTTTAAACAACCACAATAATCACGTAGCTTGAATAAAGTACCTGTTGAAATCATCACCCACAGTTAGACGGACTCACACACAAACACACATGATCACACATGATGTTGGATGAATAGTGTAATTGATTCTTATATTTGGGTGAAGCATACATATGTACTCTATGTATCACAAGCGCATTGTCAGCTTGTGTCTATTTACAGAACATTGTGTTTATTTACAGAAAACTGCATTTAATAATGTGTGTCGTGTCTATTAAGGGCTTATGAGAATTGTTTTTTGCATGTAGATCATCTTGGCTGTTTTGTACATCACCATGTAAATCATTGCCACACACAGACATCACCTTAGTAACAATTGATCACCAATGTCATACGCTTACGGCGTAAGTTGGCTGCTTCACGCGGTGTCACTATTCTGAGCATCGATAAAATTGCACATTTCAAATGCGAGACATTGCCCAGTTTCACAGGGTGCGCCGTCATCAGGCATTCATCAAGTCGCACATTCAAACAAGTGCGCGCATGACAACTATTATCATTTATCGTATACTTATTTTATATTGAGCAAAAGAAGGCCGTCGGGCTGCCGTCGAACATGCACGCTGTGATGCCTTACCATGGCAAATGAAACTTATTGTTTAAGTATTGTCAAAGTAATTTGCAGTTGTGCCTAACCACTCTAAGATGGCGACTGGAGTTATCACTTTCGTTCAGATCGCTGCGCTTTCTCGCGAGGGCAGGTTTAAAAACAGGATTTCCGCCGTACTGTGTCACGATCAGTATGGAGAACTTTTCCGATACCGGAGTCTGAAACATTAGGTAAGGAGAGCTTGAATAATAGTAAGCGTGTGCTCAGCGAGATGTGCTATATCGGCTTATTCTGTTTGTTAAGTGACGAGGCTCTGATTGTATTGTATTCGCCAGATCACGGAAGTTGATAGTACAGGGACCTACGAAACTGAACACGTTGAATAACCGTGTTATAAAGGTAATTGCATGCTCAATTACTACTTACGTTGCTGTTAGTTTATTGCAGGATTGTTAGATTGATGTCAATTTTTTTTAATTCAGAGAACTCAGATTTCGTTGACACGACGTCGGATTCTGACAACCACATTGTCATCACGACTATGTGAAGGTAGTTAGACACAGATTTTTCAATATTCTCGACTATGGTGATGGACCTGATTACATATCCAGTCTGTCATAAAGATTATGAACGTGCACGTAATTCAAATTAGCACGTAAGGTATTGGCTGTATACACAGTGGCACGGTAAAACCCTGCTTGTTTAAATTACTACACATACACTGCTGGTCTTTTTTTCATGGGAACACACCACTTCCAGTGTTCTTGAAGTTATATAAGCTTAAAACCACAGAAGCATGCAAACACTTTAGTAGGTGTCACTAATTACACATGAATTGATTGTTGCGTTGTAACCTCTTTGTGCTGTTTTATCCATTTATACTTAGGAGTGTATTCTTTCACAGGTTTTTCCCCTGACGAAGGGACTATCATCCCGAAATGCATTGGGCTCCATTAAACCTTCTGTTGATAATCTTATTGTACTGCTATTTGTTTCTACAAATTGTAACATGCACTGTTTGAAAAGGAATTCTTTGTTATATTTATGTTGAATCAACGATAAAAAATTGATTGGTGTTATACACACACGTATACTCATGCATAAAAAAGCATGAGCAAAAATAAATATACTCGTGAGCAGATCACATATATTTGAGTGAAGCTTATTGATTGTAATTAGAGACACATAATCCACTAAAGCAGTGCACCATCCAGTCCAAGTTACTTGAAGAACTTGGCCCCCCTTTCCTGTAATCACATATGCCAGGCAGGCACTAAAGGAGGGTAGCACGCTGATCAAACTAATCTGAGTACCACAGACTACCATTTCACAAACGTGGTGTGCGCAATCTTCTATCCCTTTCGGCACGTTTAAATCATACACATCACGTCACATATAAGCAGTTTCGTTAAGCAAATGACATCAAATACTATGGATTGCAATATTATAACATGAATTCTATGTTGTCTCTTTACATGGCACGACACTTTTCCTGCAGTTTACTCTTTCACGTGTTATTACAGAACACTTTCTAATGGTCAAATGTTAATACAACATAAAAGTACATGCGGGTGCAGACTATAGGTAATTATGATGCACCCCTACAAATTACAGAACACCATCGCGCTCCATCAGTCCTCCCCTCTGATGACAAGTGTCATCACAACAATTCAAAACTCCCTGGAGAAAGAACCGACCTAAACAGAAGTTGTAGCCTGTCTTCCCTGTCGGAACTTCTCTAGGCTCTTGAGATTCTGATAGTGACTGTCCTGCAGTCTCTCCATTCTCCTTTCTCGCTCCCTAAGGAATCTTTCAATTTGTCCTGCCTTATGCCATTTGTAGGTCTTCACAAATCCCAACAATATAATCACACAAACCACAACTATGATAATAGGCTTCAAGATATAACCAAACCAACTTCCTACCTTCTGGAAACCTTTCCCAACCTTGTCCCAAACACCCTCTGTTGCCAAATCATGTATCTCACTATAAATCTCAGTGATGTTACTTATATACTTCCTCAGATCTTTTCTGTTGTCAGGTATATAAGTACAGCACTGTTGAACCCTCAACATTTTACAAACTCTGCCTTCTTTTGCTAGCAAAACATCTAAAGCAAGACGATTTTGCATCACCATAGCTCTCATCGACACCATCTCTCCATCCACAAGTAACAAAGACTGAGCTGTATTCGTTGACAACTTGTCCACAATAGTCGACAACCTTCTGATTTTAACATCATTGAGAACTACTCCTAGACTTGGTATTGTTGCTCCAAATACATCTCCAACTATCTCTCCTGCACTTGTACCTCTTCTCTCTCTATGATGCATTCCACCTTCCAAGGGTCCTAGATCCTCAACATGGTATATCTTGGGAAACACCACAGCCACATAACAAGTACCATACCAATTCAATGGCAATCGCACATAGGTATTATCCCACACATGAAGTATACATTTGGTACTACTTGCACCGTCTCCTGCAAGAACTTCTTCGCAGTTGCTTCAATGGTGAAGATGTGATCACATACACTCTGTTCCACATAGATATTGTCATAATAAGTTTGTACCTGTCTAATGCAAAGCTTCCCTCTCTGTTCGAAATCTAAAGCTATTTGACTAGAACTCCCTCTCGCCTTGTGAGCTAATTCCTCCTTGGTCCATGCAGTTTTCCCCTCTCTACTGTTAGTCTTCACTGACGATTGTCTATGTCTATCTTCTACTTGATCTACAAATTACTTTTCTATGTCAGTCAACATACATGTCAAATTATGACGATGTCCATAAGCCGTATCTAAGGTAACGGTAGGTATGAAATACTTCCCCACTCGATCTTCTTGCTTATAATAATCGTACTTGTTCAGGTGCTTATAAGCTGGAACTTCTGAAAGCACTACGTCATAATTTGAGAAATAGTATTCATAATGTCCCTTACCTTAAAACATACTAAGCAATAAACTACATGTAATACCATATGTCAAAGGAAGATGATGATAACGATTACCTTCCTCCACAGACGCAGGCAATTGCATACACACATAGCAATCTCTCACATCCATCGTATTCACGTACTAATATAGAAGCTTGGCATAAGCATTAAGCGTGTAATCACCTTTAAACAAATCTACGTGTAACATATGACTAGTCTGATCTAGCATAGCCTTTTCAGCTCCTACGATACCCTCTTTTGTGCTAGAAGTAACAGGTGTGGTGGTTCCCTTCACTTCCACCCTTTCAACTTCTGCATCATGTGAAATTTTTACAGAGACAATAATAACTACCACTATTACTATTATCACTCCTACTATGAGTGTACCTATCACACACTTAGACCTACAATTCGAATTCCCAGACTCCATCTTCGACTGTCAGTGTAACACAGCAAGAGGATTAGCACAAAGTCTCTTTCTCTGCCCCTTATTGCTGTAATCCAGTTCAATAAAATTTTCTGGAGTTGTGGAAATATATTCACATTTTGTTCTTCTCTTTTTATTTACACAGTTCAAAAAGACTTCCTTAGCCCACTTTTTCTTCTACGGAAAGTTCCCTAAATGTATTCTTCTTCCACTCTGGCCTAAGTTATCTTCTTTTCAAAGCAAGCTTATTTACAGTTCACAGTTCAATCAACAGTCTCTTATAAGTTCGGAACCAATTTCAACTATGACACGTTGCAAAATTTCAAGACAAACAGCTGCAATTTCCTGAGCTGGTGGCTGATATCCAAAAGTTGGGAAAGACAAATCTTGGAGGATCAAAACTCGCACTTTACTCAATATTGGAGGTCTTGGTACTGTCACTGTCAACACCCCCTCTATTTCCAGTCCAGGAACTATCAGCTCGATATCAATTTTCAGTTCAGGAGTCCTGCTGACCACTCGTGAAGACCTCAGCCTCCCGGTCCCCACTGCTCCCGGCATCAGTAGCCAGATAAGTCAACTCTGGGGCGGCGTATCTCTGACAAGGCACCCTCGCTTTTCTCGACCTTCTCAGACTCCCCTGGGTTTGTTCTGCATCACTTAACTCCGATTCAGACATTTCATTTACAGGGGCAAGATCGCTTTCAGGTGCCAATCTCAGATTTAATCTCCTTTGTCTCCCAGGCCACTCTTCCTCTGCAAGCTCTGCCCTTCTTCTCTGCACTCAACCACCTTGCGCACCAGTTCCTTCGGCTGAGTCTGACTCTATACCACTCGCAATGTTACCGTCTCCCTCAGAGTCAATACCTGGGCCTTGTGTAGCGTGACCCCCTCAGCTTGCTCTGTTGGGCAACCAGCTTCGTTCGTAACCCTCACAGCTTGGCTTGTCCTTCTCCTGTGGCCTCGCAACCACAGCTGAATTTTCTACTCGGACAGGAGCTGTTTCTTCCAAGGGTTCTGAAACTCTGCAGGTGTGGGAGGCATGTATCCAGTTCGGCAAGCCTCCACACTTCACAGCTGTATTTGTCACTAGGATCACTTGATAGGGACCCTTCCAGCGGGCGTCAAGGCAACTCTTCCTCACATGATTGCGAACGAGCACCCAGTCACCCGGACACAAGTCGTGGCACAGATCCTTCGAGGTCGGGGCAGTCGCAGCTTCAACCTGGTGAGACACAGAAGGGACTACGTCAGCCAGTCCTTTGCAATAATCAAGTATCAAATCGTCTGTGATGTTTATCAAGGCTGTAGACGGCACTGCTGGCAAGTGCATCACCCTCCCCATTAAGATCTCATGATGCGAGAGACCTGTCCTCCTGTCGGGGATACTACGGATACTCATCAACACCAAAGGCAATGCATCAGGCCATTTCAAAGACGTAGATGAACACACTTTTGCCATTCTCATCTTGAGAGTTCCATTAATTTGCTCCACAATTCCAGATGCCTCGGGCCTGTAGCTACAATGCAGTCTCTGGTCAACTTGTAAAGCGGCACAAAGCATCCTCATGATCTCACTATGGAAGTGCGTTCCTCTGTCTGACTCCAATCAAGTTGGAAATCCAAAACGTGGTATAAGCTCCCTAAGCAATAACTTTGCTAATGTGAGACTATCAAGCCTCCTTGTTGGATAAGCTCCCACCCACCATGAGAAAACACACACCACAACCAAAATGTACCTCAATCCATTGCACCTAGGCATCTCTACGAAGTCAAGTTGAATCCTATTAAAGGGTCCCCCTGACCTCCCAATGCGACTCAATGGAACCACAGTCTTCTTTCCAGCATTCATCTGTTGACACGTAACACATCTGTGACACACGGCTTCAGCAAATGCACGAAACCGTGGATTGAACCACATCTGCCTGAACACTTGCACCATGGCATCTCATCCAATATGAACTGCTCCATGAATCTGTCTTGCCATAGGACTCAATAAGTCATCCAGTAGCACTGCTCGACCATCAGCTGAAACCCAAATACTATCATCTCTTTTCTCACACCCTGCTTTAATCCAACCTGCTTCTTCCTGTTCTGACACTTCTCCTTGCAGGCGCTTGAGCTCGTCCCAAGTGTCTGCTATGGCTAACATCATGCTGAGCTTGGTTCTTTCTGGGCTCTCTCCAGTATATTCGCCTGTGAAAATGCACCCTTGTTCAGCACAGAAACGTGCAACTTCGTCCGCATACCTATTCCCTAGGGTGACAAAGTCCTCCCCCCTCCCGTGGGCGGCACATTTAACCACAGCAATCTCTTTTGGACGTTGCAAGGCTTCCAGCAATTCTCTCACATATTCCCCATTCCTGATCGGAGATCCTGATGACGTTAAAAATCCCCTCTGTGACCATAGCTGTCCGAAGTCATGAACCACACCGAACCCGTACTGGCTATCAGTGTAGATGGTGACTCGGATTTGCTCGGCAACCAAGCAGGCACGTGTCAGGGCAATGATCTCAGCCACTTGTGCGGAGTATACTCCCTGTAAACAAGCAGCTTCCACAACTCCAGAAATGGTGCATACAGCAAATGCTGCTCTCAAATGACCCACATTATCTCTTAGGCATGAACCATCTACAAAAAAGTTTAATCGTATTCAGGTAGAGGTTCATCGACAATGTCAGGTCTCGGTTTGGTGCAAAGTTCAGTCACATCGAGACAGTCATGGTCCTCACAATCTTCACCATTAGCATTTGGCAAAGGCATTAAGGTAGCAGGATTTAATACAGAACATCTTTTCAGAGTCACATTCTCTGAGGCAAGTATGACTTGCTCATAGCGTGTGAGTCTGTTATTGGTCAAATACTGAGTCTTTGTTCTCGTCATCAGGAGCTCAACTGAGTGTGGAACATATACAGTTAAAGGGTGACCCATGACTATGCTCTCACACCTTTCAATGCTGACACCTGAGCAGCAACAGATTTGAGACATCCGGGCAACGCTGAAGCTACTGGGTCTAAGGTAGCTGAGAAGTAGGCAACTGGTCTACAGACACCTCCATGAGTCTGAGTTAGTACTGACAGTGCGCAACCTTCTCTCTCACAGCAAAACAGTGAGAAGGACTTGTTGTAATCAGGCATTCCCAGAGCTGGAGTGCGACGAAGGCTCTATCGCAGCTCCAAGAAGGCAACCAAACAGTCGTTATCCCATGGTACCGGATCACTTACATCCTTGTGTGTCAACCTCTGCAAAGGCTTCGCCTTCAATGAAAAGTTGGGTATCCATTGACGGCAGTACCCAACCATTCCCAGAAACATCCTGACCTCCTTCTATGTGGTAGGCGCAGTCATTTTCATGATCGCCTCAATGCGGTCTGGTGACACCTTTCTCTTGCCTTTCTCAATTCGGTGACCCAAATACTAAACCTCAGTCAAACAGTATTGCAATTTGCTTGGAGACACCTTGTGTCCATTCTCTGCTAAATTATTTAACAGTGCAATGGTATCAATCCTGCAAGCATCTTCCGTTTCAGACGCAATCAAGAGGTCATCAATGTACGCACGAGAACTGAATTCTGTGGCAGTACGAGACTCTCAAGATTCTTCTTCAGGATCTGATTGAAAATTGATGGACTCTCTGTATACCCTTGTGGGATACGACACCACGTTAACACATGATCTTCCAGACGGAAAGCGAATACAAATTGGCTTTCCTCATGCAAGGGTATCGAGAAGAATGCTTGACACAAATCAATCACTGTGAACCACTCAGCTTCACATGGTATCTGGAATAGGATCACTGATGGATTCGGTACCACAGGACAACATGGAACTACAATTGTGTTGACCTTTCGCAGGTCCTGTACAATCCTAAACTTTCCACTCGGCTTCTGCAGTCCCATTATAGGGGAATTACTTGGGCTCCCCACTATCTCCTTCAAAATCACTTGTTCGATCATGGACTCAATCACAGGCTTAATTCCTGCCACCGTTTCCGGTGTCAGATTGTATTGAGGCGTCCTTGGGAACTCAACATTTGGCTTGACCTGAATCTTAACTGGCTCAACCCCTTTGATGAATCCTATCTCTTCCCCTGTGAAATCGCATACCTCCAGAGAGACAGAGTCCCTCAAATCAAGTGGTAAGTCTTCAACCATTAACACGGGGAACATCTCTATGCAGAGATTCTGGTTCACCAGTTTGAATGCAATGTCATCATCATTAGTCTGCAACTCCACTCCTTTGGGCGTGCAATAGATAGTGCAGTTCAATTTACACAACAAAGGACGATCGCAAACCAGGTTGATTGCGATAAGATACAGGACTTTTTCCTGGCCAAGGTTCAAGACTTGGTTAGGGAAATAAGTAATACCCGTATAAGTCCTTGTCCTTTCCCTGTGCTGGATCCACCAGACCTTCAGGGCAACACACTTTCAGTCTTTCCTGCACTTGACTTAAACAGTCTAGGCCATACCATGGCCAAAGTAAAATCTGGGTCACCAGATGACCCCTGTCCTCCTAGAGTGTTTAAAATGAGCCTCCCGGCGGTGAGCCCAGAAATTCTGTCCTTGCTAAATCTATCATTGGCAACGGGGAAGGTCCCACAAAAATTCAAGGAAGCCATGGTGATCCCATTACTAAAGAAAGCTGGGGCGGACAGTAAGAATTTGAAATATTTTCGACCCATCTCCAGACTCCCTTTCTTGCCCAAAGTACTGGAGCAACACGCGCTTGGAGTAGTCTCTTCTTTTCTGGAAGATCACCAGCTGCTACACGTTCGGCAAGCTGGATTTAGAGCCCATAACAGCACTGAGTTGGTTATGCTTTCAGTGTTGGATGAGCTAAGGCTCATGGCTGACAGGAAAACCCCTCCGCACTGATCCTTTTGGACCTCTCAGTAGCGTTCGACACGGTGAACCACGTACAGTTGGTGGCCCGTGTCCGGCGGCTGGGAGTTACTGGGACAGTCCTCCAATGGATCGTTTCTTTCCTGGAGGATCGGTCCCAAAAGGTCCAATTAGGAGAGTATACATCTAGGCATGGAGCCTTGTCATGTGGGGTTCCGCAGGGCTCTGCGTTGTCCCCCATGCTTTTCAATATCCACCTTCAACCATTGGTGGAAGCACTGGCTAAACTGGATTGTCAGGTGTTCAATTATGTCGATGACACTCAACTAATCGTGCGTATTGACAATTCCACCCAGGCACAGCTTAAGATACAGAGCATCCTACGGTTTACGATGAATTGGATGTCCTCCAATTCACTTAAGGTAAACCCCGATAAGACAGACGTTCTGGCCCTCACCACAGGGACTAATCCATGGTCTAGTCTCTTCTGGCCACAAGAGCTTGGTACCACTCCGACACCGGTGCCAGCTGTGAAAAGCTTGGGCATTAGGTTAGACACCAAATTAACCATGAACAGTCAGGTAATTGCAGTAGTGGGGAGTTGCGTGGGTTTGATAAGACAACTCCGGAAACTTGCACCTCTGCTATCGTTTTCCACCATGCGCACTGTTGTGTCGGCATTAATTTTGTCACACCTGGATTATGGCAACGCAGTCTATATAGGGCTTCCTGAGAAACTTTTGGGGAAACTTCAGGTGGTCTTAAACGATGCAGTGAGACTGATTTTCAAAGTACCTAGAAGAACACGCGCCACACCCTTGCTACAACTACATTGGCTCCCTATTAAGCAGAGGGTTAGGTTCAAAGGCCTGTGCATTGCACACAAAGCCCAGTTTGGACCAGCGCCTCGCTACATTAAAGACCGTCTGAAATCGTACGTGCCCGGTCGTTGTCTCCGTTCATCTGAGACAAACCAGCTGGCCTGCCCGCGCTTCAATAGAGCCACTTTGGAAGGGCGTGCCTTCTCGGTTGTGATCCCCCGGCTCTGGAACAAGCTACCGGAGAGTCTACTTGGGGAAGCCAGGCTACTCCCTTTTAGGAAGAAACTTAAAATGCTGTATTCTGAGTCATTCGGATAAACCTCCTCCACTCTCTGTGTAACCAGTAACTAAGTAAGGAATTCCGGGGTTCTGGGTCAATAGCGCTTAGAGAACATTGGTGATTTGGCGCTTTACAAATGCAAATTAACAATAACAACAATAACAATAACAAGTCACGACCCAACAAACAGACTGGACTTGAATCACACACTACAAATTGGTGTCGATCGTGAAATGTTCCTATTCTCACAGGTACCTCATCTGTCAATGGATTGGTCATTCTCTTATTCGCAACTCCTACAACTTGGATCGATTGTCCCGAGAGGGGTAGGTTTGGGACTACTGCTGATCTCACAGTGGAACGGGTAGCACCAGTATCAATCAGAAAGGTGATGGGGTGACCATCAACATCTGCCTCTACATACGGTCCTCTCTGGTCTACCTCCAAGACTGCTCCAAGGGTACAGTCTTCCTCCCCCCTCAGGCACCGTCATTGTAACGGGTCTGGGTCGAACTCATCGAAAGTCTCAATGAGTTGCATCTGCTGGTATGCTCTACTAGCTTGTGGAATTCTCGGTGGTTGGGAACTTGCACTTGTGGTCCTAAGCTTCCCCCTTGTACAGACCTGGGTTTTACTGTGGTATTTACCGTCTCAGGTACCTGTACTACCTCCTCATCTTGGACTTGATCAGCGGGATTTAACCTGCACTCACGCTTCCAATGCCCGATTTTGTGACAATAATGACATGCAGTAGTCTTCTTCAGAGTACCAACGTCTACTCCTGTCTTGGGGTCTACAAGTTTCCCTCTTCCCTGTCCTGATGAGCTTTGGGCCCCCCACGGCCATTCCCCCGTCTTCGTTCCAATGTTCCTCCGCTCAGCTGCGCTTGATCTATCCTTTCTGCATTCCTCATTTGGACTAGCATCAACTTATCCTTGAGCTTCTTATGCTTTGAGTCTACTTTATCACTACTGAACCTAGCATATAGTAGGATTTCATCCACAGACTTGTTTTGCCAACAGATCAGGTGCTGCTGGATCATGAAGCTAATCTCTGGTCTTAACCCTAAAACGAACTTGGAGACGAACTGTCCCATGCCTTTGGAATCTAAGGTATCTAATCCACTGTACTACTTAAAGGCTTGCAAGAGCCTCTCATAGTAAGCATGAACTGACTCTTTGGGTTCTTGGGTAGTCCGATCTATCTTAACCCAATCAATATCTTGAGGTGAAATCTTTGACTGCAACCATGTGATTACCTGCTCAAACACTTTCATAACCACAGGTGAAGGACAATGATTAATAGGATCTCGTTCTGGTTCTGACGTTGGCCATTCAACAGCGATCTTACAAGCTGACCACAAATCACTTGGCACTACAATTTCAAACAATATATTCAAATCAATCCACAAAACCTTCGAAATTTTGACAAAGCGATCAACTTGCTTGTACCATTCAACAGGTTTCTCCCTCAGCCAGAACAAATTCAACACCATTGCGCTCCATCAGAACGAACAGCGTGTAAACTTTCAATAATGTGGCTAAAGACAGCTCTGCAGAGTCTCCAATTTTAGATTTAACTGGAGGTGAAGAGATTGCCTGATTATGTTTATTAATATTAACAGATACAATTTTCCTTCCATGGGGTCAAAATACCACAGTATTTTTAAAAAATGAAGAATAGGAGGATAGAAAGAAATAAAAAAATACACACCAATGCAGTTGTGGGTACAGCAGCTAAAACCAGCTCTGGGAGTGCCCTATGCCCAAGCCACGACCTTTCCTAAATGCAGCTCCACCCCTCCTGACAGGAACTTCGGCTGCAAAGCTGAGGAATGTTTTGAATAATCCTGCACAAAAAGGAAGCAAGTTGAAGTTCTGAAATCAGCAACAAATGTTAGATGTAATTAAAGGTGTTTGGCAGCCATACTATTAGGTACAAATCGTCAATAATGCAGGCATCTGTATAAGCTAGCGGGAGCGGCCATTTTGTTTCACGTGCTTGAGCGACTAATCTGGTTTTTGTTTCATCTTAAACGTATGTCAAGATGTTACAACATAGTCAACCATGACTTCACTTCAACTTTTTGCTTTTTTCATTGCATTACTATATATATATATATATATATATAGCCGCCGAGTAGGTGCTCTCTTGTAGAGCTCCCGGTTTGGGGATTACGCTATCGGCATATATCCCTGCCTAAACCAGCTATCCTGCAACATCCTGCAACTGCTCTCAAGCTACACCTGTAACGCAACGTAACTTAACTGTGGAAGAAACTTACCTGCTGCTAATCCGCTCTGCCTCGTTCCGTGGAGCCGCGACCGATGACCTCGCCTGGACTGTCCCAGCGGATCGACCAGCCCCTCCTGCGTTCTTGAATGAGGGAATCGACTATGATCGTCTAGTCCCGCCTGCGATCTTGACAGAAGGGATCGACTACATTGTTCTACTGCAACGGAGACTCGCCACCGATGCCGATGGTCCCTCTCTCCGCGCTCGCTTGAGACAAAGGCTGAGCCGTTCACTGCTCCTGGTGAGAGACGTCCCCGACCAGCCGACCCGGTACCACGCGCACGGCCCCGCTTGCCCGACTGCTTTCCATCGGGCGTCTAAGCCCCGCCACCTTCTGGGCCTCCGAACTGGGTCAGGTGTCTGGAGCTCTCTCTCGTTGGGACCTTGTTCTGCGACGGCCCTCTTGGTGATTGGGACAGCTGAATGAGATCCCCCATGCTGGCCTGCTCCCGCCCGGCTTGAGCAGAGCCGAATCACCCATCCGCCCCTCTCCGACGGCCGGAGTCTGAGGCCATCCACCATCTTTGCCCGCGACTCGGTCAGTCGGGCTGAAGCGCCGGGAGCTGGGCAGCTCTGTTCGCCACCCGGG